>JBBMJY010000007.1:19756198-19773222 GCA_037833715.1 Toxotes lorentzi | reverse complement strand
GTGTGTGTGTGTGTGTGTGTGTGTGTGTGTGTGTGTGTGTGTGTGTGTGTGTGTGTGCGTGTGCGTGTGTGCGTGTGCACTTGTATCTGTCTGTGCTCCAGCTGGGAAACTTGTAACTGACATGGTTTTGAGTGAAGTTTCTTCAAAGTGAGACTGCTGTGTCGTCTTAAAACCCAGATGAAGCAGAACATTTATTAACTTCATCAGTGCTTTTATTTTGTCTGATTTTCAATCTCCTACTTTTAGTTTTGCCCTGTAACCACAATCACATACTCAGAAGTTGGGACAGAACACGAACCTTAATTGCAGAGCAAAGCCTTTGTACTCCTATTTCTGTATGAAGTAATTGTGTGAGCTGGAAATCCCCTTAGGCTCCTTTGTTTGACATTAGCCTAGCACGTAAATCCATTTTAATCAAGCTGCAGTGAACTTTTAATGTGAGCACAAAATATGATCTCTTCATACTGAGGGACATATACTGTATTTTTCCAACAAAGTGAAACTGTCCTTCCTTGAACTTGGACTTTTTTTTTTTTGAGAAATGTACATGATGAAATGATTTAGAGCAGTGATTCAGGGGTAGGCCTACTTCTACCCCAGTTTGTTTGTTCCATTTCATTTGTGGTCCTGATCAGTTCAGATAGTTCAATCAACAATTCATCCAGCACAGATTATCAGATCAAAAAGACAACAGTCACATTCAGTTTTAACTAGCTTACAGCTTGCTCAGCTAACTAACTGTGTGTTGCAGCAGCTGTTTCTATGTTGATCATTTTCAAGAGCTCTGATGCTGAACTTTCTTAACTTTCTTTGATCTTAAATCAGATTTATCAATGTGATTTATGAACTACGTGATATACTATCACAGTCAGGTACTTGTGTGAAAACTGCACATAGTGTGTATATTTATTATACAGTTAAAGATATCATTTGATGGTAATATTTGGAATAATTAGCTTGCTGCACACCAGTAAGTATTAAAAAATGTAATGGATAAACAGTTGACTGGAAACTGACTGAAGAAATAAATGTATTATAGAATTATTACAACAGAATTCACTTTTGTGGTGAACATTGTTATAATAACACATGTAATAATGGAATGGAAATCATTATTCATAGCTTTTTATTTTCAAGGACAGATTCATCTTTATCTGACAGCTTTTCTTTTGTCCAGTAACCCTTTGCAAACTAGTTTTCAATATGCTCCTTCACAAAACGATGCCTGCATTAATATGACTGATACTTGCTGGTGCTGAGGATGTTATACTTAACGATGGTTGATTTTACTTGTTTTCACTTGCATAACTTAAGTGTTAATTGCACAGAAGAAAGGAAATCCAATTAAAAAGTGCTTATACATCAATGAACTTTAATCCATCACCGCCCTAATTGTGACATTTAGCGCAACAAGCCTCAACAAGATATTTCTGTAACATATTCAGGAGTGTGACTATAATATTAGCTCGTCTCCCTCCAGATGCAAAATGACTCATCACCTCCTGGAGATGCAATTACAGCATCTCATATATTTAACTGAGACCCGCGGCTAATGTAAGCTGTGTTCTGATGGTGTTCAGGGGACAGATGTACTGAGCTATGTGTAGCCTTCTGTATGATGTTGTGCTATTTCCACTTGATATCAAATCAACAGTTTGATCTCATGCTCCAGGTGGGGGAGCTTTTGTAAATCCCCCTCTGTTTGTATTCTCAACTGACTCAAAGTTTCAAGCCAGCAGTGAAAAAAAAACTGCTCAGACATTTTGTAATGCTGTGGTAGATCATCTGAATTGTTTGGACTCTAATCATGGCACAGTTTTAAATCAAAGACTTACTCACTGGCCCCTTTACCCCGAGAAGTTACAGACATTACATTGAGACAGATAATGAAGTGCACCAGGTGGATCCAGAATCCAGGAGGGGAGCTTCACATTAAAGCCAGCAGGTGCTGCAGCTGTGAGTCATGCTCTGTACCTTGATTTCAACCACATATTTCAACCCACGCTGCAGACCTATGCTCAAAGACCATCCTCTGTCAAACAACAACTTCTACTGACTCATTAAATTAATTATTGATCTGAATGGTACCTCACTGTGGAGCATTATGTAAATTGTTGGAAAACAATAGGTGAGCAATTTTAAAGTTTAACTTTTTTTTTTTTTTTTGAAAGCTTTTACTCCCCTTGCTAAATAAGTAACACCACAAGTTGTCCCACCAGCTTCATCTGACTATTTTTAAACTTCCTTCCATTATAACTTGAAACCTGTTTGGCTGCAGCAGAGGATTTCTAACAGAGCTAAAGGACTGCAAGTGTTATCTGAGCAAAACAGGGCATTACAGCATGAAGGGGTCCTGAGCAGGGATTAATCCAAGTCTTTTGGATAGAGCTGCAGCAGGACAGAGAATGATGGCTTTAAGGACCAAGACTTCAAACCACCACAATGTACAAATAATACAAACTGCCAATTCTCCACAAGGGGGAGCTCTTTGGTAATTGTCAGACCAGATTTCATGCTGAACTGCACCACCCATTGGAAAGGAAAGTAATAGCAGCAGCAGTTTAAAGCTCCAGATGAAGATATGTTGATGTCAGTTCCCAACCTTTCTTGGCTTGTGACTTTTTATATCCAAGCAATAAGCGTGTTTCTGTCCACCTGGTTTTATGCATATTTTCAAATAGCAAATAAAAACCGCTTGAGTGGAAACTCTGTAAATTCAAAAGAAAAAAAAAAACAAGCTAAAGTATAGTCTTTGACGTCAGGCTGAGGTGGAGCTGTTGGTGAATAAATAAAAGGAAAATGTGATAAAGTGCAGTGGTTTAATGGCAAACAAACAGAGAATCAGTGCTCCTAAGTAGTGGTAGTAGAAGTAGTGGATAGAAACATGTATTAATTAAACATAAATGAATTCACAAAAAAATAACCATTTCGTATTGTAGGAAAATGTTTTTTACGTCTTTCCTAAACTGATAATCATCTCGGGACCCCTCAGGTTCATCTTGCGATCCCTTGGGAGGCCCCAAACCTCACTTGGGAACCACTGTCCTAAAGAACATGAAAGTATTTTCTGCTGCAGCTGTAAATGTTGCACCACCTGCAGGCAGTGATTGTTACAGCTACAGTGTTTTCTCTACAGCTGCTCTTTTATGCATGTTTGAGGTTTTATAATTAAACAGTTGTTAGCTAAAATAAAAGATAGATAATTAACAATATTGTGTAACACTAAATGAACTAGTGAATATTAAATACAAAAAATGACTTATTCCCTGTTCTAAGATATTGCACTGTAAATGAAAACATTTCCTCCAGTTAATAATATATGTAAATGATGGATCAATTCCTTGTGCTCTCTGCATTTCTAATACATTTTCTTTTCCGCAGACGGATAAAATCTAGGACTCCCATTTATCTCTGAGTTGAGTCCTTGAGAACCAAGGACACACAACTAGATCATTTCATCTGCTACGAACCACAATGTGTCGGGAGTCTTCTACTCCAACACATTGTTTTAAGTGAGAAATATTGAGGTCATAATATCGTGGGAAAATTAGCACACAGGAAATTCCATCAGAGCTTTTCTGCAGATCTGACCATGTGATTTTCACTTTCTCTCTCTCCACAACTTTCCACTCAGAAGCTGGGGGGGACCACAGAGGTACGGTTTCCCTGAACAGAGTGAGTAATGGCACTGCATGATTAGTCTCACAGACAGGCACATTCTTGTCAACTGACATCCCACACACCGCAACCGAGCTCGCACACTGAGAAATACACACACTGACAAAGTGCCAAGACTGTGGACTGTGTGTGTTGGGAGTGATTCAGTCTCATTTTCAGCCTTCAAGGCTCATTTTCACTAAACAAGAACAAATCTGCCAGTGGGGTGAGATAATTCGGCCTGTTCCAAGTGAGACTTCTTTTGTTTCAGGAATCTCAAACATAATGCGTAACGCAATGCTGGCAGGGTTCACTGTCTTTAATCATATCACATATTTTATTCCCAAAGAATGTGAATTAAAGTGTAATTAAAGATGAGCAACTAAAACCACCTGGTTAAGGGTTGGGACCATGTGGGAAACAACATGGAGCTTTAACCTGCACTGGGGGGGTCAACATCCTGTCACCCCTGAACCACATGTTGCACATGTTGCTGCCCATATGTCCTAATATTCACTCTCATTTTGGTTCTGTTTTGGTCTCCTCCAACTCCTGAAGGAAATATGTGGCTTTTTAGCTGCTAAATGTTCCACTGTGCTCACCAGCTAGTTGCTAACTGCAGAGGACAGGACGTTTAAATGGAGCTTTTCTCAAAAATGCTGCCATTAAATCTGATAATAATTTAAACCTATTGTGGATGAATAGCTGCAAATGATTATAATTCACAGGAAACAGCTGACGTGTGGAAATGGCAGTGTGCTTTAAACCTCTCTGAATACAGCAGACTGCACCTCAGAATATGAAACCTTTATTAACAATGACACACTTTCTCAAGGTACCGCTCACGTTGATACTGGCCCATGCAAAATGAAATAGTCATAGTTTACTCAGGGTGGATGATGTGATTTAACTGACTCATAAAGTTAATAACATCTCCATGAGACTATCACACTCAATTATCTTAAAGACATTTAGAGAGATATAGATTTTTTTTCTTTTAATCTTTTTATTATTTTATTCCAAACCTTTATTTGCCAAAGGAAGGTGCACTGAGCATCTCTGCCCTTTTCCTACACTGTATCACACTCATGAACTTCCACACAGTCACTCCTGGGAACTGACCACTGTCTGCTGCTGCTGGCTGTTTATGAGCTCCATGAGAGCAGTTGGCTGTCTTGATGGCACCTCAGCATCCCTTCGGGGAGAGGAAACAAATATTCACTTTCCCTGCACAGATTTTCCCAGCTGTTCTGGGGATTTGAACCAGGGACCCCCCTGTCACATTCTTGTCTGGACACAGAGCTTGTCCTGGCAACTGTGGAAACATCTGTGGACAGAACCAAACGTCTGAGTGTGGCCATCAGTTTCGGAATTTCCAATATTTTTCACTTTCTATGACTGCACTTGTAGTTTATAAAGATGAGCAAGTATGATTCAGTTGATGTTAACAGTCACACTTATCTTATCCAAAACCCTTTGCCAAGACTAGTTACAGTAAACAGTTACAGTATTGTTCAGAGGAGAGGTGTTCGGTAAACTTCCTAATACGGTAAGTTACTTTTTAACCAGAAGTTTAACAAAACACTGTGAAAGTCACACAAACAATCATGATGCCTTAATCCTGGTGTAGACTGGTGGTTTCTGAGCGTTGAACCTTATAAACAGTGGTGAGGTCGGACTGGTTTTGAAGGGTGAGAAACAGCTGCATGCTGTCGTGGAGCTATGAAAGTGATCTTTCATTTTCACCCCTAAGGTGCTCAGTAAGGTTGAGGTCAGGGCTCTGTGAAGGCTCGTCAAGCTCTTACTCACCAAAGTGAAAAGCCAGACTTTAATAGAGCTAGCTTTGTGCATTAGGAAACTGATACTGTCATGCTGAAAAGAGGAAAGGCTCTGTCCCAAACTGTTGCTGTAAAACTTGAAAGCAAATATCTAAAGTGTCATTGTAGTAGCTTGACATTTTCAGAAATGTCCTGATTTGCTTTTGTTTTGAGTTATATGAGAAGATGGATGCCACTCTTAAGCCTCAGACAGAGCTATGGAGACATATAGACTATGGGCTGCAGCTTTATAGCTGGAAGCTGGAGGAAACAGCAACCCAGGCTTTGTCCAAAGATAAGAAAATCTATGATGCCTTTAAACATCAGTATTTAATATCTCATTTATTTAATCTGCACAAAAACATAGTCATCATAAAATCATAAACATTATTTAAATAATTTGCTGTTTTATCAGGGGTTATGTGCTATATTCTGGACCAGTGACCTCCTTTACACTGTCTGTGTGCAGTTAATGCTTTTGCCCATGTGATGTCTCCACTATGGGAAGTAGCCCTGTTTACTGTGGCTGTTACATATTCCACTGCTTTTGCTTTCATCCAAAGACCAGTCGAGCTCACATTTTATTTCTAAATCCTCAAATCACAGATTTTGTTTCAGCGGGCTTTGCAGTCTGTTTAGCCGATGACACCCATCTCTGAACTCTGATTTGATCTTCTAAATTTCCATGTATGACAGTGAAAGTATGAAGTTTCATTCTGTGTGACCCCCAACTGTGTATCAAATCCTCCGCCTTGGCAGCAGTGCAGCCATCCGTATTTAACACAGTGTGTAACTCTACATAAATTTGATGCAGTATTTAACATAGTGTAATGAATTCATTCAAGTTATGAAAGTAAGGGGTGCAAAGGTGCTGGCAGACTATAATTTCAGTGTATATGTGCCAACTTGAGGCTGTGTAGCTATCGGAGGCCTGGAGGAGCTGAAAGGGGTTTCAAACCCTCTCCAAAGCCCATTACTCAGATACAAATTTCCTGAATGAAACAGACAGCTGAGTCTGGGTAATGGGCTTCAGATGAAAATTTCTCATCACTGTGAGATGAATTGCTGCGGATTAAAGTGTTGCTGAGAGGCTGAAAAGATGCAACCTGGGGCCCACTTGCCGCAGTTCACAGCTCCCAACAGAGAGATAGATAGAAAGAGACAGAGACAGAGCTTGTGTGTCTGCTAAACAGCAGGATCAAATTTAAATGCCTTTGTACAGCTTGTCCACAATACTGTTATTATTATTATTGTTATTGTTATTGTTATTATCCTATTCGTTAGAGCTTTTACATTACACTCCTTATTTGGAAAAAATAATAAGTGGTGAAGATGGGTAATATGATATTATATGGTGTCCATGTAGTTCCACAGTAAACGTTATGACTTAAGGAGAATATTTGCTTTGGTTACGTTGAAGTGTCCTTTCAGGAAATTACTGGGAATTTCAAATTCGTCGTGTCAAAAGACGACACTGTTATCAAACGGAAGTACACACCCATACACACTCACACACTCACACACACAACTTCAGCCCTTCAACTTGATGAAGTTGCACTCTAAACTTTACATTCAGCGCGGATCAGTCGTCCGTTCAGCAGCATGGCTCTGTCCAACAAGTGGTGGATCCTGTGCGCCGTTTCGCTCTCCTGTGTCGCTCGTCAGGGGTCTTGCAGAAGACATAGACTAGGTAAGATGATGGGGGGAAAACACGTTTGTGCACATTATTTGAACTGTTTTCACTGTTTGTCTGAGCTGTTGTGCGGCGGTAGTAGGACAAAGTTTTCCTGCTGAAACTCGTGCGTAAAATGGAAACGTGTCCAGACTTTGCAGATTCACGCTATTATACCCCCAAGCTTCAGTTTATTTCTGCTGAAACACTGCATTTAGTGTGTTACGTTATAGTTTATGCTATTATCGCTGTGATATTCGTTTAACAGTCATTGTTTTGCTGTGATATGTCTGTTCAGGTTAACGTGTAAACTCCTTTTCATGTGGAATAATAGCGCTTCAGAGAAACGCGTTAAACTAATACTGGCAAAATAACAAATTGGCCACTGTATCTTATAGTTGTACTCAAGAAGTGAACATTATGCGTAACATCCCACAAACTAATAATCCATGCTCCCATACTTAAACTAATGCTTTTACTGAATTCCTGCTCTGTGTCAACACCGCAGCTGATGCACTGCTCAGTTTGTTTTGCCATGCTGAAGGCCTTTTACGCCCTTATTAGTGTGGGCAGAGATGTGGCGTCAGTCAGGGCCAAAGTCCAGATCGACTGCAGTTCTCATACCGGCCACGACCCACACCTGAACCGCCTGGCACCTCCTCCTGTCCTGTCATGTCGCAACAACAGCCTGCAGGCGGTAATGAGGCTGCTGGGATTGGGTGTCATATACCTAATCAACAACCCACAGAGGTCTGAGCAGAGGCAGGTCTGGTCCAAAGTGGATGAGAAACTGTAATACGGTTCTTCCCTTCCTCCTTCCCTGAGAATAAATACTGAGCTATGTGGTCAAGAGGAAAGTACAGAAAGGTAATTCTGAGAGTGTTAGGTCAGATATTGACTGAGGGGAGGTTTGGTGAGGAACTGCAGCATTCACTGTACGTCTTTACTGTCAGAGTCTTTCTTCTATTATCTCTCAGTGATATACAAGCTGTTTTTTTTCTTTTTCTGCATTTTTTCTCAGTATGGAGGGAACATTTACAGTCCATGAGCAGAATTTATAATAAAGCATGAAGCCTGAAAAATGTCTTATGGAGACTAAATCTGACACACTGTGGTCTCTTTTACAGATGATTCTTGAAAGTGTTGTTCTCAAAACGGATTTAAACATGAATACTTTTAGTTATTTACTAGTGTCAAAACCTTTTCCTAAATTTATGTAAAGATTAAATTTGTATAAAAGTGCCTTAGTTGCCACAAATTATCTTCTAGAATATAAGTAGTACAGTCCACCATTAACATTTTCTTTGGAAAGGTTCACCAAGCACTAGCAAAGGTTAGGTTGACCTCCCTTCATACTTGGGTACATCGTGGTCACCATGGTCAGGGCTGATGACTGGATCTTCCCTCTTCGTGCTCTGTGTATGTGGCTTGTTGTGTTGAGTTAAATTAGTTTTTTAATGATACATAATGAGCAGGACATTTTACGGGTGAAACATTAGCTTGCCAGTGCTCTCTGGTGGAGGAACAGTAATGCAGACGCTGTTTCTAAATTACTCCAAACCTGGTTTGACATTTGAACACATACACTGATAATGAATAGGCTAAGATTGGCCCATATATCAGCCCAAACAGCTTATAGGTCTATTAAAAATAGTCAGTAATTACAGCGCTACATAATGGTAACAACAAATTTGGTCATATTGAATAACTACACTGACTAAATGAGAGTTGGGCCCACTGGTCACTTTACTGTCCATTGAACACTTAAGTTACTGTTTAGATTCTAGAGCAGAAAATACAGCAAAATGAGTGGTTTTGTAGATTAATATTCTTTCACTGCTTTTTGAACTGATGATAAATATTACATGGTGCTAGTATAAGGCCATTGGGTCGTGAGAGCAAACACCACTTTCCTTTAACGAGCTTCTTCTGCCTCTAAAATGCACCAGTTTATCACAAACCATCAGCTGACATTTACTAATGTTTACCATTTGCAAGCAACACACGTTTATTGTTTTAACCTTAAAGCACATAAGGACAAATACAACATTCTGCAATTATATTTGTCATCCATCAGAGATAAGAGAATACAACAGAGAGGTGCTTACATTACTGTCGCCTTCAACAAGGTTTTGTTCGTAGAGGAACATTAATTTTTTCTTCATTTAGGTGCTCCTGAGAGGTAGGTACTCACCGGGCCTATCTGACTTAACATCAGTATCACTGCTGCACGGTCCTGGTAGCTTCACTAATCGTCTCACGGAGGCGTAAACACTGTGTCTCATTAATTTGTGGAGAAATTTAATTAGACGCTCACTTGCTGTTTGAAGTAGTCCTTTTATTAGGTAGCCTCGGGCCATAGGCAGAGAAAAAACAGTGCAGCATGTGCCATCTTAATTAGCGTTTGCAATAAGGGGTAGACTTCAGAAAAGTACTGACCTAAACTGTCACTAAAAAGCATTTCACCATTAGATGAATACACTTACAAATGGAAGGTGTGGACACTTCTCTGCCTTGGTAATTATTAGGTGTAACCTAATGTTTTTTGGACTTAACTCTATGCAGACCTTTTTTTATTTAAAAAGAAAATGTCTATTTTGTGTCAAGAGTTGTCTCAAGTAAAAGCAGCAGCTCTTCCTGGGATCCACGCTGTCATTATAATACAGATTATAATACAGATGTTTATTAAAAAAAAATTCTCTGAATGATGCAATTCACGATTCTCTGTCTGTTCTCTGTTTGCACATGCATGCACCGGCTCCCACTTTCTATTTGAGTTTAGTCTCTGCCTTTGGAGCATGATATTTGTTGAGTATTGTTTGTTTTCCTCAGTTTTAATTCACTCTTTTTACAAATTCGGACTTTTTCTTTTCTGCTTTTTTTTAGCAATGCATTTAATTATTTTTATGTTCTTTTAAAAAGAAATTTTTACTACAGTCTGTGTGGTCCGCAAATCCATCCATACCCTTTTCCTTTAACGGAAGCTGGAGATTTGAGACTTGGACTTGAGTTTGAAACAACAATGAGGACTCACCACATCACTTGGACCTCTCTGCTATGGGACTTGACTCAACTTGAGCCCACGAAGATATTTTGATTCCCCCTGCACTTGGACATTGGAGATTCCTCTACACACTTGAGACTTGACTAACTTAAAACTGGACTTTCTAGCTAAGGACTTGAGACTTGATTTAGACTTCAGAAGAATTAAAAACAGTTCTGAATTTAATTTCTGAAAGGCTGAGATGTAACATGCAGGCAACCTTAATTCCTTCATACACTGGCACTTTTTGTGTTCCATTTTTTTATTTGGTGCTTAAAGGAGGCTGCATGGATTAAATAATAATAGTCAGTAGTGGAAATGAGCTGTGTGAGTCATAATAACAGTAAGAGATATTTAACCTTTGCTGTAACAAAGCAATTTTCAGCTTCCAGAGCCTTCTGTTGCATTGTATGTCACCAAAAATCTCCAAAGGTGACATCGCTCTGAAATGGAAAAATCAGTCTTGATTGAATCCCACTCGTGCATGTGGCCTAGTTTTGACATTTCCAACTTTCTCCCAGCACAGCGTCGCTGCAGCTTACTGTACTTCTCAGAGGCAAAGGGTTGAATTCTGCTGTAGGTGAAGCCTCCAGCTAGTACACTGGTTTTCTTTTAGCGTTTCTTTAAATTAGAGCGAGTATGGGGCATATATTCCATATAAGATGACCGGTAGGTGTGAACTCATTATGACACTGGCTTTATGTAATGTAATTGATTGGGGACACTTCGTCTTAAACAACTTTAGAGTTCCTCAAACTGCGGAGTTCACAAGTTCTTGCTAATTCAAACACTGCAGAATATAAAACAAAGGGCACCTTGGTGTATAACACACTAAATACACTATGTCAGTGTGGTTTTTCGGGCATGAGTGGGAGTAATGAAACAAAGACAAGAATACCAGGGAGATGCAACGTCTGCTGAATTAACTCCAAGCTATTTTCTGAACAATCCACAGTAAACAACAATTAACAGTAGCACAACACAAAACATTTCCACATTTGATTTAAGCCATGTAGAATACGAATCTCTCAAACAGAAGACTTTACTCCAGGGAAACTGGTTCTGAGCATCAAGTCTTTGAATCATTATTATCCTACTTCCAGATAAAAGACTGACTACACTGCAATATGGTGAAGATACATCTAAGACAAAATGCCTGTCTATACGAGCTTGACACATCTGGGGAGATGACAAATGTGCCGACACCAGGAGACACAGATTAACCCATGTCTCCTGGTCAGTTCCCCACTAACTTCACAAGATTTTTTTTTTTTTTTTTTTTTTTTTTGCAGTCATAGCAGGGTATCCAGTGAGAGCAGTTTGAGAGCAAACTCAACCGAGAAATCTCTGTGCCATCTTATTGGCTCACTAGCAGGAGAAGATAGCTCAGCTCATGGGCGTTCAGATCGTAGAGATATACCAGGACAAATGGATAAAAATGAGTGTTAGGATGTAATGTTACAGCTGGAATCACACGGTGTCAGAACAACCAGCATGGGTAGTGATTAGTAGCATGCTTCTGTTTGTAGCATGCTCAGAGGTAGCTAGCACTCAACATGTCATGTGCTCATAATTTCGCTCCATCAATGACAGGTGCCAGGTCAAATAATGTAAATGTCATGTGATTATACACCTCGTATCATTAGGGCTGAAACAATCAGTGAGTTAATCAGTTAGTCCAGCAACATAAATTGAATCTGCTGCTGTCATTGTAAACCACATATCTCTGGGTTTTTAACTGTTCATCAAAATAAGAGAAGTATAGAGGGACATTTTTCACAATTTTCTGACATTTTATTGTTTGAGTAATTTATTGATGATGATTATTATTAAGTATTATTCATAGTAATAATAAAAATCAATGATAATGAACTGTTAGTTACAGCTCTACATGGCATGTCACAAAGGTGAAGCGTGAATTACAGGATTTTTTCATTCCATTGGTATTTCCTGCAGCACCTACAGTAAAACTACAGTGAATTAAAAATAATGGCCAAAGTAAAAACACTGTTTTAGAGCTTAGAGCTTACAGCTCTAGAAGGGCAGTGTGTGGACAACAGAGTCTGCAGCTGGGGACACATTACTGGTGTCTCTCTGTGGCCTTCAAGAAGCTTTAATCTCTCAAATGTTGACACATAATTATACAAATATTTCACATTTTGCACAGGGGGAGACTGACCCGAGCAAGGATACTAATTAGGTTCTGTTGTATTCATAACTTCGTGACTCATGCCTTTTGGTTAGTTTAAAAAGATAGTGGTATCTTTTCTGAGCCTGGAAAGTTTTTGCGGCCGTCTGTATGGATAAGGCAGTGTTTCCTGTCTGAGTTGTAGTGACGATAATTGTAAGGGGATTTATTTAAGGGGGGGGGGTTGTTTCAGGAAATGATGTGTATTATAATACACTGGACTTGTGGAAGATAACAGTTATTGTAAGTCATAGTGGAAATGAGCAATGTACGGATGTCTAAAATTGAAAGGGAAATGGTGTCTGAGATATACAGTGGCTTCAGAAAGTATTCAGACCCCATCACTCTGCATACTTTACTGTGTGGTAGATTTAATTGTAAATGGATCAAATTTACATTGTTTTCACATCAGTCTACTCTCAGTTACCCACAATGACACAGTGAAACCATGTTTTTAGACATTTTTGCCAAAAAATAAAAAATCTGATACTGAAATGTGATATGATTTCAGACCCTTAATTCAGTACTTCTTTGAAACCCCTTTGGCAGCAGATCAAGTCTTCTTTCCTAAGTCTCTACAAGCTTTTCACACTTGGAGTGGGCAAGTTCATTCTTCATGGCACATCCTCTCAAGTTCTGTCTGACTGGATGGGAAGTGTCCATGAACTGCCACCCTCAGGCCTCTCCACAGATATTCTATGGGCTTTCAATCTGGGCTGTAGCTGGGCAACTCAAGGACAGTCAAAGTCCTGTCCCAGAGCTACTCAAGCATTGTCTTGGGTGTGTGCTTTGCGTCATTGCATGACCCGTAGCATGATGCTGTCACCACCATGCTTCACCATAGGGATAGTTTTAGTTAGGTGTTGAGCAGTGCCAGATGTTTTCCAGACGTAGTCTTTCTGACTTTCAGTACAATTGCAGTTTTTAAAGACATGTTTTCACTTTGTGATTGTGGGTTATTGGGCAAAGATTGATGGACAGAAATGGCTTAGTTTTATGCATTAAATTAAATGTACAGCATGAAGGGGTCTGTATACTTTCTGAAACCATAGTATAAGTTACACGTTATTGTATTATTTCATTTTAAAGATATTTTGCAAAGAGTATAAAAATCCATCCCAGTTTTTCTTGACGTGATACAGCAGAAAAAAACCTACCTGGCCTCTTTAGAAGGGTAGCTGCAGAGTAGTCGTAAGCTTTGCACTCAATCAGAGCAGCTGGTGTCAGTGGAGTGTACAAAGAGTTTAGCAGATAAAAGAAAGAGGTGAGCTAAGTCTGAACTTGCTGAGGTAGCAACTAAAGATAATGAACAAGTGATGATTTGTCTTCACTCTGTGCCAGTTCAGACAAGGTGGGAGTGGGGTTGGGTGTCTTGTGTTGGACTGCTTGATGTTGATTCTCACTGAATTTGAGCTCAGTCAGAAGCTGTTCACATAGGTGTATATGCTAAATGTGGCTAAATAAATGTCATTTGAAAAAATATCAGCTTTTGAGGTGAAGAGACACTTAGTGCTGGGCTGTGGTTGGGTGTCAGTGGATGATGTGTTTGGATCTGTCTCTCTTTACTTTCAGCCCAGCAGTTTCTAGCATTGAGAGCACAGCGAGGTGCAGAGTAGTGTCAGGTTCAATACAGGGTCCAGTGCACTCATTGCATAACTCTTCTTCAGTGCACCGTGCTTTATTTACTAAATGTTTTCAGCTATCTTGCCTTCATCAGAGTGGTAATTTAAGATCTACAAGACCTGTCAAGAGATGAACCTGACCATGAGAGAGCAAAGAGGAAAATAACAGGAAAAATACAAAACCTGCCAACAAGCTCTTTCTTTAACAGTTTCCAGCATTTTCAGGTGAAAATAGTGCGGTTGGCGTTTGATTCAAGCATAGTTTAAAAGTATGTAGCTCATCTGTCACATATGTAGTTGAAACTCTCTGGCTGTGAGAGTGGAAGCAAAGAAATTAAAGCAATATTTTATAATTGGAAATATGGGGTTTGTAAAATGATGAAATTCGGATAAAATTAGAAGAGGAACAGCACGTTATAGGCATATCTGGGTTTCCAAGCAAGTGGAATATTTAAATGTCCCAAATAACAGAATATAAACTTGTATCTAAACGTGCTGTTTCTTAGATTCCCTGCTACATTATTCTGTCTGTTGTCTTTTTTCATGGTTTACATCGCACTCTGCCTCTTTGTTATCCTCTCACTTAAAACTGAATTTTTCACCCAAACTAGCAGCACGACTCTTGGAACTATTGGATGTACTGCCCTGAAATTTTGTATAGATGTTTTTAAATCCTCAAAAGGGTGAATCCCACTAACTTTGGTAATCCCCTGACTTTTATAGCACCACCAGCAGGTCAAAATGTTCACTTACCCTGTGGAAAATCTTCACATCCTTGAACATTTGGTCCAGACATTCATGGTTACCAGAGGATGATCCCCTCTCTAATTTAATCACGTCTTTTCTTTGTCCTCGTTTGAACTAAAATGAACTTTGCATTTTGTCCGAACACACAGTCTTGTTCAAACAATAAATCAACAAATGGTAATCAGTTCCAGTCTTAAGATAACTGGAATTTACAGACATGCTACAGCGAATTCTGCCAATATTTCCTGTTGAGAAGTCTGCAGTGATGACAGGATCACAGTGTCCATTACAGAGAGGACAGAAATAGATGCGGCTTATTTGGCCTCAGTAGAGACAACAAAAACAAAGAGTAATCTCAGCTGAACTTTTCAGCTACATCAGGGTTAATCCGTCACAGATAAGGACGCCTTCTAACTAAACTCTCAGTCTCAGTGACACTCACCAATTGCCAATAAAAGAAGTATTCCCCTTTTTCTCATTTGTATTGTTTGAATGATAACCTGCTCTGCAGAAAAGTGCTGTATCGATTCTCTCATCTAATCTAGAGTGCATCTACAGTACAATCGGTTGAGGATGACATTTGCACAGGCGGGGAATGAGCCTCTTGCTCTCGCTTTCTGTCTGTCCCATTGATTGAGCTGTGTAATCAGATCCACATCATATGAGAGCACAAACATTCAGAAGACACAAACATTCATGGCTGCAGTCCGTAGAGTCCTTAAAGGTCCATTCAGTGTTTGACAAATGACAGCTTCCAGGGTTCGAATTACATTGTGGCTTTGGGATAGATATCTTTACTAGGGGTGGGGCGGGGGTGGGACTGTTTTTGTCACTGAGTGGAGAACTTTCTATGGGAGGGCGTTGATGAGATGAGAGCGAGGCTGCTTAACTGAATCTCCTGTCGAGAGGTGCTTCTCCAGCAGGTTGTTGAGACTCACTGATCTGATACCAAATTTAAGCACAATAATTATGCACAGACACACAAAACAACACAGGAGAGTAGCTCATGAGCCATGATAAATATGAACACCCTGCACAAGTCCTGATCAGTCGTGTTACAGTCATAACTGACAGCAGGGCAGAGCCGCACACATTTTAAATGACAAGACATTAGACTTTATGGTTATTTATGACCGTTTTGAGAAACCCCCCACCCAGGCTGGCTGCTCCCAGTCTGTTATTTTTTCCTTCTGGGGAAAAAAAATCATTCAAACCATGACTGCTTCATTGTGTGTGTGGGTCATTGAGGATGACCACCTAGCTTGGGCCACTGCTGGACAACAGCAGCAGTTTGCCAGCCTTCCTGATGATTGTGTTGCAACACAACAGGTTTTTATTTTCATGCGGCTGACGCTCTCAGTGGCTGTTGTTCAGAAACCTGCGCTGTGGTCCTCACCTGTGGGAGTTATTGACTTGCTATGGCTTTTGCTTTTTCTGATATTCTGACAGCAAATAATGTTGCCCTGTGGCAAACAGCACTTTCTATAAACACTGCTCACACACACAGCAGTGGTGTGATAGATTCTGAGTGAGCAGTTGAAAATGGGATTTCACTTTTTTGATGTTAAACAGAAATTTATTTTATCACACAGCTGTTGAAAGCAGACTGAGATATTGCATAATATTGTCATTGTAATTTGTGGCTACAACTAAAATGTTTCATTATTTTTCTGGTACTGGATCAAAAAGGAATCAAAGATCATCCATCATCCAGGTGCTTCATGAGCAGCCTGTGCTTAGTGTCACATCCCTCAGTTTAAACTAAGCTAAGGTTACTCAGTTTAAGCTAAACCTAAGTAACTAAGTCTTCAGGGGCCTTTGAGAATGGACTTTTGTTCGGAAAACTGGCTTGGTAATGAGATTGTGTAGTGTGTGGATGCATGTCTTATTTATGGTGTTGGTAATTTGTTGTGCATTGTTTACATGGCTTATTGTAATTAGAGCTCATCTACAGTTAAATGAGGCCCATCACAAGCAGACACCAAACTGTCACAATCAGATTTTTACATTGTGAGTACCGACATATTTTTCTTCCCACTCAGAGTTCACCATTGAACACGCTCTAACAGCTTCACCTGACATGAAAATAATGAGCAGCAGTTCACATTTATTTACATTACATTACATACACAGTGGCTGTGAGATGTGACTGGTTTCTACAGAGCTAATTAATTTTTTTGAACTTTGCGTTGTGCGCTGCCTTGTTTACACACACACACACACACACACACACACACACACACACACACACACACACACACACACACACACACACACA
>JBBMJY010000007.1:19744572-19756098 GCA_037833715.1 Toxotes lorentzi | reverse complement strand
CACACACACACACACACACACACACACACACACACACACACACACACACACACACACACACACACACACATCTTGGCCTTGATCTTTTGGAGAGAATCAAGGGGGCATGAACAATCTGGTAGCTCCTGATGGCACAAGGACACCACGGTACATAGAGGTGACCCACCACCCCCGTCTGTGTATTTGAGGTGTGTTCACTATTTAGCCCTGCTGACCAGGGACTGCTCTCTTTTGTGACCTATATTGTTAAATATGTTGCCAATTAATTCTAACACCAAAATGTATGTCTGCTCTTTAGAGCAAAAAACGACACAGTAGACATTTTCTGGCACTGAAATTCCATATAGGTTCTAAAATGATCAGATATGAGTTGTCAGCTCTGCAGGCCTGAACTCCTGCCTCAAGCCTTAAGCAATGCTCACCAATTATTACTTTCCATTGTCTGTAGAGATTAGAATATAAGAATTTTCATAATTAAAGTTGTTCAGAGCTCGTGTTTCACTTCAAGCAGTTACAGTCATTATAATCTAATCACATTACAATATGCCAGTGTTCTTTGTAGTGAAAGCCTTTGATTTTTTTGGGGTTTTTTTTGTGTGTTTTAACATTTTCTGGTTTGAATACCTCCATTATTTGTGAATCATGTGGTTGTTATTTCAACAGATGCGATGAATAATTCACTTGGTGTTTTGTAATTGGTTCTTCCTCACTTTGGCAGATGGTGCTGTGGTACTTTCTCCCCTACAGGCCTGTGCAGCTTATGGCAAACTCACATCATGTCATCATATGTCCACATCATGGTTTGCCATATGCTCCTTCTGGACTGAGAAGCTGCCATCTCCTGTCACGTTAAAGCGACAGACAACCATTTTGCTACTGTAGAGTCATGCTTGATTCGTTGCAAAGTCATGAGCCGTTTAAAGATATCAGTCGCCAACCTGCAGGTTGAGCTAATCACACGCACACACACCCATTAGAATTCAGTGCTGGGAACGTCCTTAGTCCAACGGAGAACAAGCCGAGACAGACCAGATTTGGTAGAATCGCTGGAGCAAGAGTTCCCACCATTGTTTTGTTATCGGGTTGGTGGGCTTGATAAAAACAGGTATTCAAGTTTGCTGCTGCTGGATATAGGAAGGAGAGTGGAAGCCCTGAAAAGGTAGACAGAAAGTCAGATTCTTTTCTTTATCTGTCCAGTGTCTCCTGTTTGAAAGAGCAAGGCACACACACGCAAAGAAATTTTAATGGTTATGGGTGGAGGAGGACACCTGAGATGCATGTTAAATCTGACTTGGCATGGACCAGTGGGTCATCAAAAGCTATCGAGTTGTGGAACTTGCTCATTGCATCCCTCCTCCCTCACCACCTGCCATACCAACACGCAGGCTCTGATTAAAAATGCATGAGTCTCACAAGCCTTTTAGATAATTAAGAAGGTTTCCCTGCAGTGCTACTACTTAGAGCAAAGGAGAAAACACCGCTGCATTTCTTTTTTTCTTTTTTTTTAGCAGCACCAGATAAAACACATGCAGTAATTGCTTTTTAATGCTTTCAGTAACAGCTAACTGTGTGGTACAAGATATTATATGATCTTTTATGTGGCTGTGACTGGTTTTCCACTTGGGCGTCCCCACCAACCATCAAGCCACCAAACCTGGCAGAGTTTGTGCCATGCTCTGAGTACTGAGCTACTCAGAACCAGGCCTGTTGCTGCCCAGAGATGAGCAGGTTCACTACTATCTCAGGCTTCAGGGCAGCCCCCAGGTTGTTTCCCAGCCACACAATGAGAGCTCTCTGAGTTCACTGTTTGTGGAAATGGCAACATTTCCTACCGGAGGCACAAAAGGCTCCGTGCTTCAGTGGGATTCCTTTGATCTGATGGAGAAAGGGCTTTGGAAGGTGCTAGAAGCTCACTTTGATCTGTCAACAGCGCCATAGGAGGTGCTCTCCCCTGTTTGAAAGAGTGCCGCAGGGACGGGGTCATCCCTGTGTAGCTGTTGGCCAAAGTCTATTGCTTTAATGAGCTGCATCTGAAATGATCTGTAGGGTCACTGTCACTGCTTCTGTCCAGTTTCCCCAAATCCTCTCTACTTCAGAGTCACTGTAATTGAGCTGATCCACTCCTTGTTTCTCTGCTAGCAGTCTTGGAGTCATGCACATTAAGGAGATCCGCTCTTCTTTTATTTCATCCAATTTGACAGAGCCTCTTGTCTCCTCATGTGCAGTCTGTTTTACAATGTGTGCTGACACTTTTTAAAAGTCGAATGAGTAGAAATTGTGCCACACTGAGCCACCATCCTCACCCGTTTGTCTCAGCACATCAGTTCCAGTTTCCTTCATGCCTTGTTTCTTCATGAACAAAGATGTGGTCTGTGTGGTCCAGGCACTACACATGGGCTGTCTGACAAGACACAAATATGAATGTGAGGAGGTTTAAAAAAGCATAGTATTTTTTATTATTAAAAAATAATTTTACCAAGAAAATCTGCGTTAGCATGGCTGAACAAGTATTCATATTTTAATCAAAATTAAAATTTGAAAGAGAGCAATTTCAATCACAACTTTATTCTAAACATATTATCATAATTAACAAGCTGCAAGAAATTAAACTTTATACAGACAGTTGATTTCACTGACTTTAATGACAGCCATCAGCAGTACATTCACTCAGCTGTAGTTCATTAGTTGTAGCTATTAGCTAACTAGCTTTCCTTAGCCAGAGGGGATTTTGTTGATGAAAAAAATATCACATGTATCACTGTGATTAGAAAAATGAGGAGTGGGCTGTGTCTGTCTTCTCTTAATTAAAGATCAACAGTGTCTTCATCTATAGCTTACAGCAGGAGATCATCTCACATCTCCACATTACTTGGCTGCTTGACAGTCGATTGTGTCCAGTAAATGTCTGCATCAAATATGTTGGGAGATATTTTCTACTTGTTAGGGAACCAGGAGAAGATGATCAGACTGAAACTGGTCAGCCCAGCAACATAAAGGGTATAAATAACCCACAATGCTGTGCTCTTTTAAAGTAATCATTCCATAGCACAAGAGCTTGCTCCATTAAAAAAGTAAATAAACTGTTTCGGACACATAAACAGTATGTCTAGTCCTTGGTTTAAACAGAACCGCACTTTTTCAAACTTATTTCTGGAAAAAAAAAAACACACACACACACACACACACACACACACACACACACACACACACACACACACACACACAGAAACACACAAACACATATGCTGTATACTGTTTTTGAAAGTAGCCTGTAAACCTTGGGATGGGCTGTGACTCACCCTCAGCCTTTTGTCCACTGGCATCAGGGCACGGCTCTGATAAACACTGACAGCCTTTCTTACTGTACACTGTGGGTCTGTCTGCACCGGCACCATCCATGCCCAGTTTCAGTTTCTTCACCGAAGCAGATGAAGTTTGCTTTGAACAACTGTTTAAAAAAACGTTATCACTCTTATTTAATGTAATTTTTCTTTGCATCATTAACCACTTAGTGAGTGAGTCATTACAGAAATGACTGTTTGAACAGCAGTGACTAACTTGACTATTGACATATATTCATCACACACTGATCACATAACTGAGTTCACTGTGAAGTATTTTTGAAGCAGTATATATATATATATATATTGCCATAATTCCTGTGCTTTTGCATATGTGTAGGAGAATCCTGGTGAACTAGACTTTATCTGCCTTTTGCTTTGTAAATGACACTATTTCAACTTTAATCTTTAGAAGAGAAGGAAAATAAAAGCCCCCATGAAGCTGTACAAACACCGTGATTTCTGCTCCACCATTTTAATAATTACTGTAATTATGCTGCTTTATATTAGAACATAATCACACACAGTAAATACCCCAGCAGTGGAGGGAGGTGTCTGTGAATTACTGCATTATATCATAAAATGGATGTTTTGCAGTTTAATGAGTACAGATCAGAATGTACTCTTGTCATTTATTTCTTATCATTTCTCCTGATATTATTCTCAACTTGGTTATTTTTTAGACTTATTGAACTCAGTGAGCAAATGTTTTTATACGTGATGTTTGCTTGACCCCACTGTTGAAGCTGTAGATGACAAAACCACCAGGATCTCTTAAGATTTTGACATCTCTCTGCTGTTTTAGTTTCTGTACCTGTCCGTCTCACTTTTCCCAGTTGTTTTTTTAGTACATTGTACTGTATTGTCATCCGGATTATGGTGTGTGCTCTTTGGTGTTTTTGTCTTTTTCTAACTCATCAATAATGGGCGGGTTTTATGTTGTTTTCTGCTCTGTGGCTGCTGCACATTTGGTGCTTAAGCCCCCTTTGCTAGAGGACCTAGAAATGAAGATGCAGGATAATCTTCTGGTACACTAAACAAGCTGGAGCTGGGCCTCAAATCAACTCAACCTGCCCATATTGGGATTTACAGAGGTGCTTGGCATAGTGCACGTGTTGAGCAACTCAGATCTTTATCCAAGTGTGTGTGTGTGTGTGTGTGTGTGTGTGTGTGTGTGTGTGTGTGTGTGTGTATTAAAATCTTAGCCAAGCTGAGCCTGTCTGCAGCTGCCAATGGAAATTTGACGCATCTAAAATCTGTTTTCCCTATTCAGCATGATCCATGTTTCAAGGAGCTTGCTGATTTGTTGGTTGGCCTCCAAGGGTTTTGCTAGTGCATTGTGTGAGAGGGACAGTATTTATTTGCTTTCTGTTCAACAACGTGGCAGATTCCTGATAACAGATCTGGAGCTTTGGGTGGATTTGTGAAGTGCCGGAAAAGGTTGTTTTTATTAAGAGTCCTTGCAAAGGGTGTACAAATCCCTCTCTCTGTTTCTTTTTCTTTTTTTATGACTTCAATAATTAATTTCTAGTCTGCAAGCATGATGATGCATGATTAATTTTTTTTTGAAAAAAAACCCTGAAATGTCAGCCTCTAAGAGTCCCAGGGACCACCATTTGAATTTGTAATCACCATGTCGTAACATTGTATTCTGATCAAATAATGGCTAATTTGTTTGTGGCCTGCACAAACAAATAAAGGCAGGTAAGAAAACACTGAAATGACCTGCTATAACAGTCTTGTTATAATTACTACTGTGCTGCTCTCAGTTTGCAAAAAACACAGACACACACTAACTTTAATAGGTAAAGTGAAGTCAGGGTCACAGATGGATGACTGGACAAGCAGGCAAGCAGCTACACAGGCAGGTACAGGTAAGAGGTCACTAAACACAGGGGATCAGGCACATAGGAGAACACATGGGAATATAAACAGACAATTTGACAAGGAGCTGGTGGCAATGGCAGGTTTAAATACTGGCTGGAGTGATGAGCAAACTGGGAACAGGTGTGTGAGTGGGCAGTGGATGGGAAATGGCAGGTCTCGGGAGATGAAGGAACAAACTTGGCCGGCTAAGCAGAGGCTGGGCACAAGGGACGAGCAGATCAAGACTAAAATTATAATTTCACACTGTAATTAAGTCATTTCTTCTTTGCCATAGTCCAGATCGATGTTAAGCTATCAGTACAAAACTCAGCATAAGGGTAGTTTTTCACACTGAAAGTCTGCCTACAAAGACAAGGCAGCAAGACATTTAATATAAAAATTCTGGTAGACAGGTTGAGGTTTATGAATGAACATGTCTGAAGATAAAACTTTGCTCTTCTGTTTATCTTCACTGGACAATGCTGCCATTCACATATTTGCATGTGTCTGAGTTCTTCAGAGACCATTTCTGGTTTCCTTGCAGAGAAAATGTTTTAATTTGGCCCTTAACATTGTCCTGTGTTATGTCTCTTTTGGACTACCTCACAATGGCTCTGTCTGGATATTGGACATGAGCGATTTGAAGAACACACACTGTGTATTGTACTTTGGCCTGTTTCAGACAAGAGGAGTAGAAATCAATAGGAAAGAACCAGTTTTCCTCCTTCTCCTTGGGCGGTCAAATTCTGTCTCATTGAACATTCTCATTTGGAAGAGACTGTCTCTCACAAAGACCGGTCTGCATCGAGTCTGTACTTTTTCTTTTTCTCCAAAAGGAATTACTCTGCTGCAGCCATGGTAGCTTGAGGCATCTAGTCACAAAGACGAGAGCAAACAGTCTCAACTTGCCATTGCTGCTCTGTAAACTTTGTTCAGTGAGGCTCAGCAGTGAGCCGGTGCCTAGCAGTGAGTGGAATGGTGGAGCCAGTAGCAGTACATAAATTGTTTCCATATATTAAATATATGTATATGGAAACTTTTTTTTATGCTGCTTCTGTGTTGTAGCAGACTGGGCTTGCACTTCTTGGAAAATAATTAACCTTACTTCTGCAATTGATTCCAGTGACGTCTTATTCAACAGTCTTTTATTATGAAATACAGAGCAAAATGTCCTTCTGCCCTCATTTTATGCTCAAGTTACAGTGAACAAAAAAGTTATATGTTGTTCTAAAATTTCATAGTGAGGGCTTCACACAGTAATTATACTGTGTTGAGGAAAGGGCAAAGAAAAGTGCTGAGATTTCAGGTTTGTGCAGACTTTCTTCAAACCATTACAAACACCTCAGAACTCATTGTTCTAATCAGCACTACATATGCATGGGCTCACCATGTTGATTCAGGTGCTTATACAGGTGTGACAATGGATGTATTAAGAGGGGAAGAGGGCCCAATGAGGCTGCTTATGCACAAGGCCCAGATTTTTCTGCTGCACAACAGCCAATGAAGCGTTTTTACATCCAGTACATTTACTGCCACATGGGGTTGGGTACTCGACAGAGACCCACATCACCTCGTGCTGATGTGTAATTTCTCCCTTGCTAGATGACCCAATCTTGCTACTGCTTATCAGCCATGATTACAAGAATGTAAATAAAAAACACCACAAGTCTCTGCAGGGAAGCCCTGCTGCCCTCAGGCCACCTCCCACATGCACCAGCAAAATACCACAGGCCGGGGTGAAGGAAAGAAATTGGAAGTATTTAATTTGTGTCCCCAGTCCCTGGTTATAAGTTAGAATTGGACGGGAGCAATGGTGGGGGGTGGAGGGGTGGGGGGGTAGTGATGAGCTGCTGCCCTCATTACCTTGTCTGGCAGAGGGACTGTTTGTTGACTGCTGTGCTGATAGGACGGGGCAGAGTGGTTCCCATTAGAGGCTGTGTTTTAATGGAACTTTATACCTAACAGGAAAGAGAATTTAAGCTGCAGTGCTAGAGCTGAACTGCTAAATTGGCCGGGCTGATATGACAAACATATGGAAAGAAGTAGAACTTGAAATGGGAGATTATGTAACTACATCAAGGTTACTGAATATTAGCATGTGCAATGCAGAAAGACATTTATAAACACTGTCACTTAAGCTTAGACCATCTGCAAACCCATTTGGACAGTCATCCCTCTCTTCTCAGTGGGTATTGAAGTAACTGCTACAGCTACAGCCGGGCATAACATGGACCTGACCTAAAAACAGCAGGGATAAGGACAGAGAGAGCCATTTCCCTGCAACACACTGAGATAGTGAATTGATACTGGCAACAGTGGTTAGCAGAGCTCAGAGGGTTTCATGTCACCTCTTCCCTGGATCTGACAAACCCAGCCTTCATGTATGATAATGAAAGTAAGGAGGTATGTCCGTGCACAGTTAACTGATCTTGACAATTATGAATAATGTGACCCCAGTCTCTGTTCAACACGATATTCACCAAACTCTTAGTGATGAGGAATGCTCTCCACAAAATGTCAGATTATTTAAAACCCACGCTGATGATCCGGGCTTTGAATCTGTGCAACATACTGCTTGATCCACTGCAGTGCAAACTATTGCTGTTATGCTGCGTGCTGTGAAATTCCCACTGCTTTCTCTCACTCTTCTCCTGCCAACTGCCACCTGCCTGCATCAGCTTTTATGTACTGGGGGGATTTAGGTTCGCCCTCGTTTCTTATTCTCATTGCAAGTACAACAAAAACAACTGTTGGCCTGTGTCTAAAGCAGAAGTTGTATTTTTAAGTTATTTCATAAAATAGAAAAATATAGCATGCGAGTGACTTTTCTGACTTTCAGGGCATTTTTTTATGATTATTTTTAATTATTCAGTCTAAATGTTCAGTCAGGTCACAGAGCTCACCATTTTCTGCAGTAAACGAATCCTCCACGCGGCCTCTCTCTGCGACCCAGTACAAAGACAGTAAGCTGTCAAACCATTTATACTGAAGTCTCTTGGAAATTATACTGGCATGCAACTTTACCTTATCTTAAAGCCTGAGGTTAGAGTTTGATGCTATGACCTAATTCCTTCTCCACAAAAAAAAGAAAAAAAAATCTCTTTGCACAGAATGCCACAGGAAGCAGAGTACTATAATCTGTCTTTCTATCCCACCTCGGCAGATGGAGCACAACCCGAGCTCTTCATCTTCAATGAGTTGTGCGCTATGAAGGACGAACCAGGGCCTTGCAAGGCCATAAAGGAGAGATTCTTCTTCAATGTCGACACGGGACGCTGTGAGCTCTTTGAATATGGAGGCTGTGGGGGAAACGACAACAATTTTGAGACCTTGGAAGCATGTGAGGAAATGTGTGTTGTCTCAGGTGAGTCTGACACTTACAGCAACACTTTAAAAAAAATGTTTTCATAGATTCACAAATGTAACTATCGCCACTTAAAGTTATGGCAAAAGTGAACACACACACCAGCATCACTGATACAGAGGAACACAAAAGAAAGAACAATTGATTCATTGTAGCTTTGAATTGTTATGTTGTTGTTGTTGTTGCAAATGATGGGCTTTGTTTTTCAGGACTGATGCTCATTAGACTTTATTGCCACCTTGGGCATGAAATCCTATTACAAAGCCATTTTGTTGGTATGCATCTAAAGTGGAACATTGCCAGCACATTCATTCTGAACAGTTTTCCTGAAGGCATCTGGTTAATGAAGACAATGAGAGGCAGTGGGTATTGTATAATTTATGGGTCACACGTATTACTAAACTGATGACGAACTGAAGTTTAATTAATTGATCATAACTAATAACAGAGGGTTCAAACTTTGAAAAAAAAAAGTTCTACCACTGTGTGTCCGTCTACAGTCATCTGTCCTGTGACAATAACATGATGGTTACTTGGTTACTGTTGCTATGCACAGGCAGGCTTGGAATTGTTGACTAACAAATATTCAGGTCAGTTCAATTCACATTTTATTTCTGTAGTGTCACGTCATGTGAAATCAGGTCAGAGTGCTTTAAATGGTAGTAAAATAATAAAATGTGAGCACATACACTCATACACATATCAGCACAAACATAAACATACAAATACATAGATATCCATAGTACACACACGTATACATGTGGGTAGTCAGTGTGGTGAGGACCAAAGTAACATGGTTTGATATATATATCTCAGGTAGAACTCGTGCAGCCATGTTCTGAATGCAGTTAGTCAGAAAGCCCAGAAACAGGGAGTTGCAATAACCCAGGCTGCTCGTGACAAATGCGTACATAAGTTTCTCAGAGTCAGACTGGGAGAGGAAGCCTCTGATTTTGGAGACATGTCTTAACTGGTGAAACGTGAGCCGAGTGATGCCGCTGATGTGATTTCAAAAAGTTCACCAACCAAGTTTATGGGATGCAAGGCATCACAAGATAGTGAGATAAGAAGCTGTGTGTCATCTGCTTGACTGCGATAACTAATGTTATGTTCACTGATAATGTAGTTGAGGGGAAGCACCTTATCAGTAAAGCAGAGGTCCATTGATGAACCCCTGTGTGACCCTGCACAGTATATGATGTTTTATTTGGAGTGAAAGAGAATTGAGTCAGGAAGACTCACCCAGCGTTTGTATGTGTAATTCTGATTTTCTCTGTCCGCTGTCAGAGCACAGTAGAAGGCCCTCCACCCTCATCAGCATGCTGTCATCTTCAACAAACGTGGGAATCCCCTCAGTACAGGCAATATAATGTTTTATTATGCAGTTAGATTAGATAAAAAGTTATAATTGGACAATAATTCATCAACCAAGTATATGAACATAGAGATAAGGTGGGAGGAAACAAAGTCTGTGCACTGTATGCGTTAGTCAGTATTTATCTGTGTCTATGAATCAAGATGTGATTCTTGAATAATGTTGGAAAGGTTGAGCATTCAACTAAGACTTGGTGTAAAATGTTTTGTTTTTTTTTACTTCAGTTTTTTTAGTTCAGTTAGAGTGAAATGAAAAATGTAGCTAAAAATGCTTTTTCCCAGTGGACTGTGAATGAGTGGGGAGGATAGCTGCTGTATGGCAGTGTTCCCAGGTAAGTGATGAGTTCAAAGACATTTACAGGGATTCAGTTAATTTTCTCTCTCCCCACCCTGAAACAGGGTGGTTAACATGCCTGCCACACATAGACTTTATTGCAGGTATAGTATGCTTCTCTAGGTTAAAGTTAAAGTCTTTTTCGATTTGTTTAATTATCAACGTCATCATGAAGTGCTGATATCAGTTACTCAGAATCAAAGACAACTCCTCCTTTTTCTGCAGCTACTTTACACTGACAGAAATCAGATTAGAGAGGAAGAGACACAAACACACAGACAAAAGACATGTTCCTTTTTTTAGACACTTTTTTTTTTGTTAAGTGGAAAATTTTCCTCAACAGTCATGACGATGATGATCATCATATCTTCTCTTTCATTCAGAACAAAGCTGAATGCCACAAGTTCAAGCATGTGTTTGTGGTGTGACTGGTGTAAATAGATATACACACACGGAAAAAGCTAAATTACAACACTACGTGACACACAGCATTGTAATTTGATGTTTTGTAACATTGCCAAAGCAACTTAGAATGACTAAAAGCAGAAGGGTAAAGGTCACTGTGAAGGTGTGTGTTTGAAAGATGGACTTAAAAAAAAATGACAATAACAATAAACAAACCCATTCATTGATCTTTGCTGAGTGATGCCTGCTACAGATAAGTGCAGTCTTGACAGTGCAGGAATACAGTGTGCCATGGTGTTAAGTGGGATGTCAGTAATGTATCATAAAAACTGCAGCTCTTGAAAAGCAATCAAAGCTGCAACAATTGGACCTTTCACACCTGGGAGTTCAGTTTATCCACAGTAAGGCGAGTTGTTTTTCAGCGGCTTGGCTCAGAAGCACTTCAGGTGGGTGGAACAGTGCTGAGATGCTTGTTTGAAAAACACTGGATGTCCACAAAAGGAAACTTGGGAACGGCAGAAGAACGCGTTTTTTTTCTCTTGTGTAACAGCTGCTGTACAGTATCATCTACAGTTGGCAAATAACACACCTTAAATACCCAGCTTTTCTGCTCAGCATGAAATATGCCCTTGCATGCATGGCAGTAACACATCTATCAAAGTATTTAGATCTGGTGTTATTCTGTGCTGTGAGAAAGTGCTTACGCCCACTGGCAGTAACAGTAACCTTCACCTTTTTTATTGCATGTCACGCGATGCATTAAACAGTCAGACAAGAAGATCGTGAATGAATGAGTTTGCAACCTGCAGACATTGCCTGATATAGATGTTCCATAATATATA
>JBBMJY010000007.1:19733318-19744536 GCA_037833715.1 Toxotes lorentzi | reverse complement strand
CACACACTGTAAAGATAAATCTGGAGGTGTGGCATCTTCAGCTCCAGCTGATCCAAAGATGACACTGAATAAAACTGTTTGGACAGAAATGTGAAGGCGGCCTGTCAGCACAGTGTTTCAGATGTTAACGCTGTTCTGTGTGCTTAGTCTCACTCGTGTGTAAGAAACTCGCTGCTTTTTGACCATAAAGAAAATGACAGTGCATTAAACAGAGCTATGAAACATTTACATTTGTGCCGTGGCATTTAAAGGGCGCACAACTACACTATTTTTATTGGCTCGCGGTCTAAACTCAAAACTACAGTGGAAAGAAAAAAACATACAACAAGTACTCACTCATTGCAAACATTTGACTATGTAGAGTGTTCACACTGGACAAATCAATCAAAATCTTGTTTGTTGCTACCCACTGTGTTAGAAGTTATAAAAAAAAAAAAACAGGACACTAGCTGGCTGGCTCTTTTCTAAAAAAAGAAAGACAGTTGTGTGGGTAGGTAATAACACAATATTTCTGGAAGTGAGCTGAATTTAAAATGACCATGACCGTAGGTGACTGCCCAAAGTGGTAACAGCTGCCTTTACAAGCACCTGCAGAGAGACAGTGTCACGCATGAACAAGAGACTTACGATATTTCTCTTCTGTGGCAGTATACACAGCACATGGGGCTGTAGATAACTGTGCTATATTCAGAGCGAGATATTTTGGGCCAACAAACAGGATGTTAACTTCAGTGTGATAAACTGGCTCAGACTCAAACACACTGGGAGAGAGTGTTAGGAAAGATGCTAGCCCAGCCACAACACAGGTACCCACACAAAAACTCCAAGTGGCTAAAAGGCCAAAAAATGAGCTTTGTCCACCATGAACTTTGTTTGGCTGGTTATCTCTGTTTACCTGCACTGAAGCTGTGCTGTGTCTCCATGCTCTCAGACACTGTGTGTCTCATATAGTTTGCCCCCTCCCTTTTTTACATTTTAAATATACTAGCACAGTTAGTGCTTACTCTTTAATTGTACTAAAAACAGTCAATATGTATACATGCATACATGCATTGATTTTTGAGTGTATCATTGATTGACTCTGTTGTAGTGTCCAAGTATGTTAGACCTCAAAAAACCTCAATGACCCGACTGATGGGTCACTACAGACTCATGCAGCAAAAATTTCCAGAGATACTAAACATGTCAGACTGAAATGCGGTGGTATAAACCGGTATAAAATTTTATGCAAGACATCAAGAATGTTTTACATTGGACTCAATGGTATAGCTATAAAAACATAAACTCTTAGATTTGAATATGTTATTCAGTGCAAATGTTATAGAGTCAAACAGTGTTGTAATTTTGCCTGGCATATTAATTCTAATGCATTTGTAAATACATTTAAAATCAATTTAACAACAGTCTTGATCTTTCACTGATCAACAGCACCCATGAATATTTGTAGTGTGCTGATTAACCACAGTATGTGTCTGATTGTTTCTATCTTTTCAATATATTGTTTAATGTTTCTTTGTATAAATACGTCCATTAAGTCTTATAACTCTATGGCTCAGTGTATTAACAGTAGCAAACAGGTGAGGTCAGACTTTTCCAAGAGTGATTTAATTTAACAGCTACAGACATTTGGAAAAAGTCACCACTTCTCAAGGGCTAATGTGCTTTTGTGCCCTGCATGTAATTGTACCCATCCTGTGCAGCATAATGAAAACAGTACACACTGCAAACACTGCTAGTTGACACATTCGTATTTGAATTATTCCACCTTTCAGTTAGCTGGATCTTCTCATGTTTCTTACAAGTGATAACACAGACAAGACTGTTCTTGTAAAGGTCACAAACCAAGATGACGAACATTCTGGCTCTCTATCTGAAATACCTTTTTTTTTTTTTTACCTTTTATCTTTGCAGCCTGGCAAAGGTTTTTACTTTCTGGCCCTGATGCTTTGCTGAAACTCCAATGAGTCATAGCCATTGTGTCCCAAATTCTTCCTTTGGTCTGGTTTCCCTTTTACAGCTGTGCTCGAAGAGGTCAGAGACACAAACACAGTGTTTCTCTGTGACATGTGAACTTTTTTTGTGCTTGGCTCATGGCTTATGCTCAGTCTGTGAGAACAAACGTAGTAAAACAAAGTAAGCAAAGTAAGAAAAACAAAACTAACAGCACAAATAAGATGATGTTGCTGGAGGTGGCAGAAAATGGTTGATCCCTCAGGAATTCTGGAAGGTAAAAATGTAAAACAATCAGCTGATTAACTGATTACGTGATCGATAGAAAATGAATCATTACAACGCCAAACAATCACTATTTTCAGCCTTTCTACTGTGAGCATTTGCTGTTTTTCTTTGCAAGATTTTTTAAAAAATGTCTGCTTGGACTCTTATAGGCTCATAGTCATTTTTGGGCATATGATAGACCATCTCATTAACTGATTAATCCAAAAAATTGTTGTTAGTTGCAACCCCTTTACTTCACAGAGGAGTATAAAAAAAGCTCAGCCATCAGACATAGACAGTCACCCCCCTGTTAACAGTCAACATAGATTGGCTGACGTATCTGCTGTGGTCAGTGTTTTTCTGAAGGATGGGATCATGTCTGTCTCCATCCAGTGGCCGCTGTTGCTTTTAAGCCTGAGTTAATTTGTTTTGCTTAAATTTCTATCCCATTAGTTTTCTTCTTCTTCTTTTTTTTTCCCACAGGAGGCCTCGCCAAGACTGTGTCAGCAGATTTAGAGACAGAACAACAAAAACCTTTCAAAATAAGATGAAATATATTGAAGAAAACTAAAGGAAGAAACAGTGAGAAAGCAACGGAGCAGAAATAAGGGAAGGGTGGGGTGAAGTCTAAACATTGTTTGTTTTCAATAGATTCATTGTACATTGTCCTATAATTTCATCGCTCTCATCTTTCTGGGCATGACGCTCAAAGGGGCAAAATATGAAAGCAAACATGAAAATATAAGTTTTTTTTTCGTTCATAAGCCAGGCTACTTCTCAAAATCCTCCCTGCTCGTCTTAAACTTTGAAGTCCACTTTGCTGAAATATTGAGGTTCTCTTTGGAGAGCAGCCAAAACCCTCATATGATTCACACCCAGCACTTGAAAAAAGAGCTGACCGATAATTCTCTTCAAAACACAAATCACCTCTTCCACCGTCACAGCTTTAATAGAGAATTGTTTTTCTGAATTATTCATCATTGCTCTAGAGAGAGTGCTAGACTACCTTTTGACACATCTCCTTCCCCACGCTTTTAAGTCAAAGTCACCTCATAAAATGTATTTTAGATGTTACAATGATACCATTTTCATCATGGCCACCCCTCAGTGGAGTGGGCTTATACAAGGACTGGAAACAGATAAACTAAAGAGAGAGCTGGTGTAAGACATGCATCCAACTTGTTGTAAACCTGCGACGGCTGCATGTCCTGTAAAAGCTAGTGGATGACTGTTAGAGGTTAAAATAATAGTTTGACAGCCAGCAGCTTGTGACCTTAGCTTTGCTAGAAACTTGGAAACATCAAGCCTGGCTCTGTCCAAAGATAACCAAATCTACCTACCAGCACCTCTGAAGCTCTCTAATTAGCACATTTTTTTCTCATGTGTTCCTCATTCCCCATAAAAGCGGGGTTTTATAGTTGGCTTTTATAGTTATAGTTTTAACACACAATCATCTTCTCATCTAACTTTCCACAACAAAGAAAATAGATGTTGAAATTTTCCTTCAACTTTAAATTGTTTGCGTTACTAAATCGGCCAGGTGAGCTATAACTTAGCCAAACATTGAGGTTCTCTTTGGTGAGCAGCCAAAACCCTCTGGAACTGTTTCAGGACAAACTGTTTACTCAGGTTTACTAAGCTGATATATACATCTTTGGGCCAATAATGCAAGACGTTCATCTTTCTGATTTCAACAATCTTTGGACCACATTTTTAGAGAGTAAAATGCCTCATCATTGTTATTTTAAATGTGAAGATGTCTCATGTAGAGTTAAAACTCTAACAGTTTTTTTTTGCATACACTGAAAATCATCCATCTGTGTGTTGAACCACTCAACCCAGTACACATGCCAGGGTTGGAAACCTTCTTGCTACTCTGCTGTTGAGAGATGTTGATAAGCTAGTCAGCTTGTCAGGCTGCACCTGTGTTGGTTGACAATGCCAATAAAGTCTGTTCGACACCGAGTCAGTCCACTGGAAGCGATGCATTTCACACCCTGGTTGTGATTGTATTACAGACTCAAGTCAAGCATGAGCCCGTCGCTAGCTTGTGAATTTTTGTAGGTTTTGTGACGGCAGAGTTAAACAGCAGAGTTCCACAAAACCACAAAACAACTCTGAAAGTAACACGTCTGATTAAGGAGAGTGCAATGTACAGATAGGATTCTGAGATATGGAGTACGAATAATCTCTAACTTTTCAAATCTAAACACTTTCAAATGCACAAAAAATAATAATTGAATTCAAGGAAAGGTAGACAAGAAACAAGGAACAAAACTGTTAGAACAAAAACAATCTTACACTGGAAGATGCAGAATTTTGATGAGCATCAAAATGCAGCTTAGAACTGTAACGCCCTGATCCCGATACTCCAAGACCCAAGGGTGATAATATATGCGATAACTGCTGAGAAGTGAAACAGAGCTGGGTGGGAGCTGCGGTAAGAGGTAGAAACAATATGACAGAAAAGAAAGTGTAGACAAGGCAGAGGAGGAGGTTCACTGGGGACAAGGCAATATAAGGACGTGAAGGACTGTTCAGTTTGCAGAGGAATCAGCTTGAATCTGAATCTGAGAACCTGACTGGTGTGGAAATGTCACTGTAACCTCTGGGGAGGCAGGAAGTGGGGTAGCTGTGACCGAGTGGCCAGTGATTGCAAAGCGGGTGATGGCCTGCAGTTTAGTTACAGCACCTTATACTGTGCACATGCTTCGAATAGTTATGTCTTCCCTCCCTCTGTCTTTATTACAGCTTCCCTTTTTCAGTCTTAAATTGCTTGGCCTTTCTTTCCAAAAGATGTTTCACTGGACTGAATCGTACTCAGTGTTCTCTTTCAAATGTGTTATTCACATCTCAAGGTCTTGCATCATACATGATGCCTTCACAGCAAAACTGAGAATTCAATTGAGGCAGTGAAGTACATCATGTCTTTTTTTTTTTCTTGTATTTTGTTTTAATTTTAGTTAATTTCACAGTCGTTGGAGCTCTGTGTTCTGAACAAAAATTCTAAGAATAAAGAAAGAAAGGAGAAGAAGCAGAAGAAGAGAAGTAACACTGATCAATGTGGACACAGTGAAGATGGTACTATACAATGTGGAGAGTAGAAGCCAGTTCAGCTCTTCTGTCTGACCCGGTTTGACTCTCGGTCAAACAAACCCACTGTGAAAGAAAGCTGAATTTTTTATGTCAGTAACTGAGCAGTAAAAGTCATACATTTTATATTTCAGACCAAAGTTGAATATGAAGGAAAAACTGTTGACCGTCATGCACTGTAAAGAAACACACATTTACTATTTATTTATTTATCAACAGACTCAGTAATTAAGTGTTGTAAAGGAGTCTTTTCCTGGTTTCTAACATTTTCCTTTCTCTCCCTCCTCTTTTCCTAGATGAAAAGAACCCGTGTCATTTACCAGAGGCTCCTGGTCCCTGTCGAGGGCTGGTGACACGCTACTTCTTTGACACCGCGACCCAGCAGTGCAAGCGCTTCTTTTACGGCGGCTGCTTTGGCAATGCCAACAATTTCAGGAGCATGGCCGAGTGCCAGGAAAAATGTCAGAACCCAGGTAGGCTAGGTCGAACTATTGTCCTTCTGCTGGCAAATGCCCAAGCTGTCATGGCAGCAGCATTGTTAGGTTCTATTCAAAATCACACATAAACCCGAGAGGGTTATTGAGTTCAGCCTCTGTGAACACATCCACATCCAGAGATGTCGTCATTTGGTGGAAATGGACTGTATCTCTGAAAGAAAAACAACTATTGTGTACTATTCTGAGGCTTTATAAGAGCCAATGCATCTGCACCTCAGCCTTAAAAGTCACGTGTCGACGCCAGACACAAGATTTGTAATTGTAGTCTGTCCCATTTTTACCTTGACATTCTAAGTTCTTTAATTTGACCAAACAGAAATAATTACTTTCCTGCCTTTACCTCACACCACTATGCAGTGAACGGTGTCTTTCATACGCTTTTGGGTTCATCGACAGCCGGGGCACCGTCGATCACATTTGCTGCACAACAAATGAAAACTCATTTCAGAGTGGTGACATAATCAAAATAGTTCTACCTCAGAAAATTAACTTTCTGATTAATTTTAGCTGACCATGAAATCACATTCCACCTTGATTTAGCATTTAAATCGTTTCAAAGTGACCAAAGCACACTCAATTATACTAGACTTAGGCACAACTTAGAAGTCCTTTGGATATCGAAATTGTCAAAGAAAATAACGAGCACGTCGCTCAACTGTGACCAATTCTGCCGACAGCTGGTGTTGTGGTGAAAATCAACTGGAAAAGGCTGTGTGATTTTTTTTTTCTTTATTTTGTTTATGGATAACAATTTGACTCTGTCTGGTTTCATTAGCAGATGATATCTGTTGGCAGACAAACCTTTCTAGACTGATACAAATGAAATTAAGCTTTCTTTAATTATGACTGATCACTGGGGTTTAATGAGATTTGTTCTAATTGGCGGTGTGAAAACCCTGGCTCACAATCGGTTGTCTTTTTGGATTCATATTATATGGAGCTACCTTTTCAAATGTTGATTTGTTTCCCCTTTTTTTGTCTATGTAGCAAAACCCACTAGGGCACCAGAAGTCCATACACAGTCTCTTAGGAAATTTGATGCTGTGCAGCCAACCACAATAACTGGTAAGACTGAATATACACCCACTGTACTTAAAGTGTAATATGTTAATGTTCTGTTTCTTGTTTTTATTTGAAAAATAGCAGCTGGTAAGACATCATTCTAATAACTGCCCATCACATTCAACATGTTTGGAAATACATTCAAATCTTTTTCTTGAGAGTGAAATGAGGAGATTGGTGCCACACATGTCTGTGTGTTAAGTACAGAGCTGGAGCTGGAGGAGGTGATTAGCCTAGCTTAGCATGACTCGAAGCTTCATATGTGTGTTATGTATGTTTTTCAGGGGAACTGACTGTAAGCGAACCTCAGGTGGAACCGGGTGTCGCTTATCAAGGAACACAAAGTAAGAAAGTATGACTGTAAAGGAATGTTCAGACAGAACGTGAAGCTTATTGTAGATGTGGTGCAAAAAACATGAGTGGGTAAGAATAGATTACAGATTACAGATTCACCTGGGCTGGTTCAACCTCAGGTGAAGATGCTTCCACATCTTCCACAACTTCTTGGTGAGATCTCAGATCAGTCAGAGGCCGAGCCGCCACACAAGCACACATGGGCACACACCAAGCACACACTCGGTCAGGATAGCTTGCTAGCTTTAACTATTGTCTCTACACTGTGTACATCAGGCCAGCTAAGTTCACAGTCACATTCACAGTGATATTTGCTTCACTTTCTGTTGTGAACACACCATAAGAAGTCTGTTTTTCAGTCTTAATCACAACATCATGGTAAGACACAAAGCCAGAAGCAGTAAGTGCAGTGCATTACAGTTCATTTAAGAAATCACAGAGCACCAGAAATGTGAGACAGATCAACTGCTGTAAGGCATCATTAAATCAATCATATTGTCCTCAGAGTAGCAGTCAGTCCATGGTGAATTCTGAAATATATTTAAACCTCAGCGTAAACAAACCCAGTACATTTATTAAACCAATGTGCGCTGCCAATAAGTTTTTTTGTTACAAAAAAAAAAAAAATCAAGGTGCAGTGATGCATAGATGGTTGACAGCTTGCAAAATTGCTTCTGTCATAAAACACAGTTGGCAGAGACAGTGCATCAGTGTCTCCTTTCCACAGCCTATCTGTCACATATTCCCCCTTACTAATTTTTTGTGTATTAGCAGTGAGGGAGCATCCAGTATATCATTGTTATGGCTCTTTAGTGCTGCAATAGGAGGCCTGCTTCCCTCGACTCATTCAAAGAGATCCGATTTTAAAAATTCAATTCCACTATTGTCAGAAAATATGAAGAGGGAAAGACTGAGGATGAGTTGGCCTCAATAATCCTGCCGCCTTATCAATCTGTTTTCTATTATCGATTTTTTAGTGCATTTCTGAGATCTCCAGCATTTAACAAAATATCTCTCTGAAACAAAGAAAGTAAAACTCCTCACACTAACAATGAATTATGAATTATTCAGAGCTTAAACTGGAGAGATTTAGAAATTAATATTAGGTAAAGATTCATGTCAATAATAAGTATCACATGATATTTATTTTGCTCTACTGAGCTAAAATGTATTTGGTTCAGTTAGTTTAGTATTTTAGTATTTAAATGAATCCAGTCACAGAAGCTGGAAAATGAGCACTACAGAATTGGCATAAAGCCTGATGTCAGTCTCCCAAGATGAAGCCGTGGTGAAACCAAAGACTGACATCTTGTGGTTGTGTGATGAAGTACACCTTTAGTGACAGGGAGAAGCTGTACTGTAGACCCTGTGTATAAAGGAACATAAAGTAATCCTAAACAAAAGCAGCTCTGGATCCAAAATCCAGAAAACATATGATTCTTATGATTCCACTTCTACTACTGTTACAGCTAATAATCTACATGCAGCATTACTTTCTTAATCTAATTAGTTTTGCTGTGAAATAAATATCTCACTACACTTTGGATTTAATGATTTTGAGGCTTTGCACAGTTTGGGTAACGCAACACTATGATTATTAGAAATATTTCTATAAATTTCAGATGCAGCACAGAAGGTCTTAAAATTATTTCCTAATTATTTCCTTCCTGATATCAGTAATGTAATAATAGTATTGTATTAATGTTTATCGACAGTTTTTTTTTTCACATTTAATCAGTTCCTCAGATTTTCTTATTGTTCTAGTTAGCTCCAGTTGACCCCAGCAAATTCAGTAATAATGAGGTAACTGTGGGACCTTTCAATCCATAGATTTTTTAACCTATGAAGATCAATGTCCATCTCTTGTGTGAAAGACCACTCATGGTTGCTAACAAGCTCTCAGTTGGACTATGGCTGTTTCTCACCACAAAGAAAGTTACTGAATAAATCACAGAGGATAGCTCAGACAGCCCCGTGGGGAGCCATGATAACAACTCTTACTCAGACACTGGATAAAGACCACTCCAGTCTGACTCAAGCTTAATTTGAGAGGACATGAACCCATGTGGAGTTTTAAGATAAGAAGATGTTGAAACTCTAACAAGCATCCTTTGCATCCTCCACCCGCTTCCAGACCCTGCACTCAAACTGGAATGGACACTAGTTGTCTAAATGTGGAATGATATATAACTGAATGATATACAGGGTGATATATATTATTTTGTGTCCTGGCTAAACGGTGATTGATCGTGAAAACAATGGTTAGTTGTAGCCCCAATTTAAAGCTTTTGCTGTGCTTTGCAGAGTGGAAGACTGATGAGGCCTGCTTCAGTCCTGTGGACAAGGGAACGTGTCACGGTGCAGAGAGGAGGTTTGCATACAACCCCGAGGTCAGGAGATGCGAGCCGTTTATGTACAGTGGATGCGGGGGAAACGCGAATAACTTCAAACACCGGAAACGCTGTTTTAGAAAGTGCATTGGAAGCAGAAACGGTATGGTTGTTTCGAGAAATAATTCGAAAATGCACATTTCAATTTTAGGAAAAAAAAATTGAATACATAGTATTGTTTAGCTGTGGAAACTAAACAATACTACAAATAATATTGGAAGGTGTAGATGTAAATTCTTTTCATCATGGATTTCTCATTGTGAGATATAACTTGTAATTAGTCATGAAATTAAAGTGAAATCTTTTTCATTGCTCTGTTCTGTTGCAGTTGGGGTGATCCGAATAAAGAGGAAAAACATAGGAAGCATTGTTAATCGCTCAGTGTGAACGCTTGGCTCTGCATTGGATCCTGCACTACTGTGGAGTCACCTGTATTTATGTCCATATTTTACTTTTAGCTTTACTCATACTACTATTTTCTAGTGCAACAGTACTTGTGTAAAAATGATGTCTAGTGTACCTGAGTTAACAGTAACTGAATCATTATCCACACTGTTGCAATATTTCTGTGACAAAAGAACATATTTGTTTTGCTAACGTCTCATATATCAGCTCCTGAGGTTTTTGCATATCAGTCCTCTTGTCTACAATTATCTTGTATCTTTTTAATTTTACAGCTTCAGTGCTCCGATCATACCCATATAAACATTTTACTGCAGCCTACCTTCCTGTCGTGTTCGGGTCAAATCTGACCGATTTACAACTTAAAACACTTATAAATATTGTGTTTTCCATCTGATTGCCTCAAGGCCTTATGATATCCTCTACACTATGCACTTGAACATATAAAAGTGATGATAACCTTTTTCATTGAATTTTGAGTGTTGTAATCAACTTTGTTACACCTGTGGTGTTCCCGGTCAAAAGTGACCGCCATAGGAAATGAATGGGTTTCCAGACTATATTCATCCATCAGACAGAAAACATCCCCATACACACCACCCCAACTCACTCACTCACTCACTCACTCACCCACTCATTCACCCACTCATTCACTCACTCACTCACTCACTCACTCACTCACTCACTCACTCACTCACACACACATTTCAGACTGAACAATGTCTTTTGCGGGTACACATCTCTTTATCGTGCTTATGTGCCGATCCTCCTACGTGAACCACTTTGACATGATGAAGAGGGCACTGAAATTGAACCAAAGATAGAGGAGGATGTCTCGGAAGTGGAAGACAACACATATTTTGATCCAGTCAACAGATGGAGAGGGAGAGGCACCTGAAGAACAGGCACTTGAGGAGACATTCCAGTCCAAGAGTGGACACTTGCTCTGGTCTTCATCCCCACAGGACAGATGACGTAGAGTGAGAGTGGAAAACATCATAAAGATGACGCCAGGGCCAACACGGTATGCGACATCTCGTGTGGATGACATCAAGTCCAGCTTCCAACTCTTTTTACCAGTTTCATGTCCTTTCAAGAATTATTCGATTTGATAATAGATATACACGACCCGTCCGCTGGCGAAATGACAAACTGGCTGCCATCAGGAACATTTGGGACAGGTGGGTGGAGCGCCTACCACTT
>JBBMJY010000007.1:19717493-19733218 GCA_037833715.1 Toxotes lorentzi | reverse complement strand
ACACACACACACACACACACACACACACACACACACACACACACACACACACACACACACACACATACACACACAAGTGGTTTTCCATGTTCCAGGATCAATGACAACAATGTACAGAATGTTCTCAAGCAAACACATTAATCAAGAGTACCATGCCCTTGCAGCCATAAATCAATATATACACGATAATGACTGCTTTCTTCTGTCAGATTAAGCATGAACTTTTTTTTTCTTTTCTTTTTTAAACAATATTATGCAGTTTTATAAATCACTATTGCAGTATTGCTGGTGTTGTTGTTAAGGAAAAACAGAAGGGGGCAGTGTTGTGTAAATGATGTTTTCAGCATGTGGGCTGCACACTATTTGCTTTACTGCCTTGTTTTGTTGCTGGAAAGAATTGGAACTGTAAGATTTTATGAAATAAATATACACTATTACCTGCCTTTCTTTCCTTGGTTCTATCTGTTCTATATCAGATAATATAATGAGCACAAAGTGTTTCAGTAAAACAACTAAGAAAAGCAGAGATAAACAGTAAAAAAGATTTTAATAACGCAAAACCAGAGATGACAGAGATGTAAAAACTAGTTTTTGTTTGTTTTTTTGTTTTTTTGTTTTTTAAACTCCTCTGGATGACTGCATTTCAAATTATGAGTATGACAGTGTGATTGGTTTGTGTTACTACAGTGGTTTAAAATAAAGATGGTAATAAAAAATACCATTAAAGTCAATGTAAAGCCACTGAAGCTTACCATGGTTGATCTTTCTTCAGAGCTGTCACTACCAGTGAGGATATTGAGGCACGCCCTTATTTCTGAGGGGGTTTGGAAGTTTTCAAATGTAACAGGTAGTTTAAATTCTACAATTAAAACACTAGTTTATACAGGATTCTATATTATTTTATTATTATTTTATTTTATAGTATTTTTGGACTTATACATAAATAAATATGCATAAATTTGACCACCTAATTTTGACCAGTGAATGAAAAAGAATAGGATTCAGTATTTCTTCACCAGATTTTATATGCTGCTGAAGAAAGACTTGCACTAGTATTTAGATTTTCATGTTGGGAAATAAAATACAAGAAAACATAACTGGAGCAATTAAAGCTTCACTGATTAATGTACAACAGCACATGGAGTCGTTCTTGGCCTCTCTTTCTCCTCTCTACCCCAATTCTCTGCTCGCAACCCACCCACTCGAAGAAGACGGCCACCCCCCCTGAGTCCAGTTCTGCTGGTTTCTTCCTGTTAAGAGGAAGTTTTTCCTCTCTACAGTTGGCAAGTGCTGCTCGAGGTGGTAACTGCTGGGTTTCTCTCTGTAATATAGTAAGGGCTCGACCTTACTCCGGAAAGTGCCTTGAGATAAGTTATGATTTGGCACTACAGAAATAAAACTGAAGTGCACTGAATATTTTTATAAGAAGAAGGGATCAAATGACTGTGTGTGAAATGTGAAAGGTGTCACACATAGTGACAAACCCACACAGAATTATTACCCAGCCCTGCTGTTCCCCTCAGCTCTACTTAGCATTTAAATGTCTTTCAATTCATTGTGTTGGTAATATGGGCCACAACTTTACTGTTCGATTCAGTCTAACTGCTCTAACTATCATGGTTTCCAGTGAAGAAACTGTGAGGAGCTTATTGTACACTACTGGCCCAGCACCAAATGGCAGACACAGTTAGCGACTAACTAGTGAACGAGCACTTAGCAGTTTAAGAGCCAGATTTTCCCCTCAGGAGATGGTGGAGATGCAAACAGAGCTAAAAGTATATAAAATAAAATATTGCACTTACATTCATCGGGTGCACAGAAATACAGCCCGAATGCTAATGTTGCTCTTGGTCTGTCGGATATCTGTCTACTAACACCAGCTTTAATAATACAGAATACAAATACTTGCAATTCTTATTGATTGTATGGAGATCAGGGACCCTGTCTTTTTCATAACCCATTATTGGACAAGTTATATGTGCCAGGGGCTAAAAAGCCAGGCAGAAGCTATATGGTCCAAAAGTTCAAGACAGCTTCAGTCTTCTGAAGTGCCCATGAGCAAGACACTGCATCTGTAGCATCTGCTCAGAGCTGTATAGACTGCAGAGAGGCGAAGGGAAACTAGATTTGCCAGAATTAAGCAAATTTAACAACACAAAGTGTACGTGCAGGTCTGTGTTACAGTGTGGGAGTTGAGTGGCAACAGCGCTGTGTGGAGCTGGCAACAGCTCCCAGGTCCTCAGCTGTAGGCTCCAGTGTGATGTAACAGGAAGTAGTGGGTTGCCTCCCAACGTCAACCTGACAGCCGTTTCAGCTGCGCTCATTGAACGCCGCAGATCTGCTGCGCTTGGTGCTCTGCGCCGAAGCCGAGGACTGAAGACTCTTTTTTTTTTTTTTTTTTTTTTGGAAGGGGGCTTGCCTGAAGAGTTTGCGCCGCTGTTGGATTTTACTCTCTGGTAGGACACGCTGAAACGGGGTGTGAATTGTGTGCGGTGCGCCGCTTTCTGGGCCAATTTGAGCGACAGGATTGTCGAACGGAATCAGTTCAGAGTTGACAGAGCGTTTTGCTTGTCGTTGTGTGTCGAGGCCATTTCAGCTATGTCTGCACGGATTACACAGCCGAGGCATGTGCATTCATAGAGCAGGCTCTGCTGCTGTGTCCTCAATCCATTGTAAACTGTCTGAACACGAGTATGAGCATCCGTAACCGGGTCCAGTTAATCTGCATTATCCTTCTGTCCAGAGCTGGATGTGAAAAATATGGATATGATAGGAGCCTACAGTGAAGCACAGGTCTCTGTGGGTCCAAAACCCGTAAAGATTCGACATCCAAGCGCGTGGTGCGTGATCATTTAGATCACATACATTGAATAGATAAAGACTCACCTTTATGGAGGGCTTACTCACGATGTGTTAAACTGATCGAGTGATGTACCGAGGATTACTCAGCCCGCAGTATATCCGAGCTATGGGAATGCATGAAAGCCTTTGGACGGGGGGAAAACTCCGCAGGATCTTAAACTTATGCAGATTATTATTACATCCACATTATTGGTATATAAATATACCTTATATATATATGATGGCTGACTCAGCTGTGGTTGACTATAGTTCCACGCACTGTTCGGTCTTGACTTCTAATCTACAGATCCAATAATCACTGTTAAAGTATACGCAGGGACGAAATGCGCTCAGGTTTTTCAGACTGATTGAAGCGAAAATCAGCAGATTCAGCTCCATTCAGCGACCAGGCTTTGATGTCAGCGGTGGTCACTGGTTGCTAAACCATCTGCATGGTTACATAAGCAGCAGATTTGGACATGCTGGAAGTTTGTGGGCTGGACAGTAAAAAGGAAAGCGATGATGATGGTAAATGAGAGTGATGAAGTGTGTAGGAGGAGGATATGATGACGGTGGTCACCACTGTCTGGATAGCATGCTGAGGAAAGGTGCACCGGAGCATATTGTTTATTCACTGCAGAGTCTCTGGACATGAGTGAAGTCCTGCTGCCATCTGTGCTGCAGTTTTTTCCTTAGATGTTGGATGGATGTTGGATGGATTTTGCAGTGATGAAGTGAAGTGTTCCCAGATGGCCAATTGTGTTTGATAACCACAGCTTAATTTAGCTCTCTCATATTGGTAAATAGGAAAAAAAAAAGTCATGTCAACAGGTTTTATGTGCTGTTTTTATTTGTTAATATGCTTTTAAACTTTGTTCCAAATTCTTTTGCATGTTTAAAATACAACAAGAAATAACCAAAACATAGGTTAAGTTAACCTATGTTAAGTAGGTTAACGCTCCTCCCTCCCTAAAAAAAAAAGAAAAGAAAAGAAAGACTTGACATATGGTAAAGTTAGAAAGAAATTAAATCTGCTTGGTTAAGAGCTCAGAGATCCTGTCAACTGGATTTCAAAACTTAAGTTCTTCAGTATTGTTTTAATATTTATGATTAAATGAACAACAAATAAAATCACAATTTTGAAAAAACAAACTGTAGGTACAATTTTGAAGAGTTTAACACTAAAACTTAATCATGCATTATCAGAACTTTACAGGAGTGATATGATCACATGTGATTGATTGTTGCCTGGCAACACAAACAAACTGCCGCCTACTTGTCATCACATTTTACTTCAGATGTTGCTAAATATTGACTGCTGCACAGAAGTACATGACATCACCTCACATTTCAAACCAGTGAGAAGAAAACAACAGATGCACAGATACAGAAATCTCTCGTGAAATAACCAGCAACTGTTGTAACTCTGGCAGATAATTTTGTGTTCACCGACCCCTTCTCCCTTTGCTCTTAGTGAGAGACTGGTTGAGAAACTTTCGAGCAAATCATTGTTTACTTGGAACATCTGTGTTTTTTTCTCTGTTTGTTGTTGTGTTTGAGAAGTTTTTACAGGCCTGAAGAGTTTAGCAATTCACAAGAAAAAGATTAGCAAAAAGTCTGGACAAATAAACAGAATTTTGTGCAGCAGAAAGATGTCTTTTCTCCTCCGCCTTTGTGTTCAAGTTAGTAACAACTGCGCTGCGGCTCTGTTGTTTTCTGTGCAATGTGAATGTCACTCCACTTTCTGCATGGACACATTGACAGATGACCGTTGTCCGTGAATAATTATTTTGCGAACTAACTAACTAACTAATAACTAATTACTTTTGATCATAGGGAACAAGGACACAAATGATCGTAAATACCACACAGTAAGCTTGGTAAAACTGGGTTCTTATCTCACTGTCCATGCATGTTGGCTCTTAGGACACTTTGGATAGTGAACACGTCGGAGCTGCCAGTTGGCAGCGCTGTCAAATGAGTCTGTGAGGCCTTTTTGCTCTGACATCTTCCACTTGCCTGGGCCTACACTAAATACATAAGCTGATTGTGCAGTGGGGATGTCGTGCAAACCATCACATTCAACCCCCAAACTATCCTGCAGAGAGTTTACTGCCTGAGCCCGGAAAACAGCTATTAAATGTGATTGAGACAAAGGTCTAGGTGGCATAGCTCCCAAAGCCCTTACTATCTCCATGGCATGGGAGGTCTGTTCCTAAAGCAATGACATTTAAAAGGTTGCATCAGTGGAATCTCATTCACACTGTAGCTGCTACTATTAGTAGCTCTGTGGTACGTAAGGGTTGAATTTAGAATCACTTCCTTGCAGTCAAGTGGCAAAGGGATGATTTTCTTTCTACCTTCCATGTAGGAGCAGTTGTTGTCATCAAAATGATTGTGGTGACTGTACTTGACTCTTCTTGTTAGTGAGCAAGAGCACTGGCAGCAAGTGTCAACACCTTCCTCATATTATGTCTCTGGAGACGTTTGTGTTGTCCACAGGTTTAAAGAATGTTGGAAGTTGTGAAATTACAAATGAAAACCTAAATGTAAAATTACTGGAATCTACTCATTCATAGTCCTTTACATGAAGAAGTTGTTCACCGCAGCACCAACTAACCTGTAAGTAGTAACCTGTAGCTAACTTGTCATTACAGGGTACACATGATTTCTTTCCTTATGTTCTGATTAATTGAACAATATGATGGCAAAATGGCATAAACATAATAAACCTAAATATAACCTAAATAGTCCTTCCTGTTCTTTTTTTTAACTTCCTTTGTCAGGACACCTGAAGCAGAAAAGCCCTAAATGTTACGGCTGTAACAGCAGACTCCCCGTCTGGTGTGATTAAATGCCACTACTAATACACGTACATACACATACATATATAAATACATACAATGTACTTGACTGGCACTGATGATGGCTGCTACTTGTGCCATCATATGGCAATTTTTAGCTTTTAGAGTCTGAGAAACATTGAGTCAAGGATTCTTCCTGCCATTCCTATCATCCTCTCCAATGAACCACCCATGTGACAAACATGGGGAGGGATGAAGAACCATGAACAGCATACCTCTCAACAGAAGTTGAATTAATATTAGACGGGATCTTGAGTTGAGCAGATGTGCTGACAAAGTTTTTTCCTCTGTCCTGTCCTGCCTCAGGCTCTCCTTCTGTTATACTGTACAACCCCTGACTCTGAGAAGATTCTGTCCATCAATGAAGGGGTCCAAGATTTTGAGAGGACTGCTTTGAGGAATCTTCTCACCCTTTCTTAGGCACACCAGTCCATAATTTTTGTGCTGTTAGAGGCAGTTTTGTGCAGCCTCAGGTTGGAGTTTGTGAGAATGTCCTGAGTCCTCTTCAGCAGACTGATTGTGCCTGCCGCAGTGGGACGTGACTTAAGCCCATCATCAACATAGAAGTTGTGGTGAACAAACTGCTTCATGTCAGGGTTGCGGTGCAGTTCACCTTCCTTTACGGAGTCTCTGAGGCAGTAGATGGCGACTGTTGGACTGTCCCAAAGACATGTACGGTCGTGCGGTACTTAGTAATGTCTTGGGCAGGATCATTGTCCATAAGAAGCGCAAGAAGTTCCTGTCTTGTTCTCTTACAAGGAAGCGGTGGAACATCTGCTTAGGTGACAGTGATGGCTTTTCTGCAGAATATATGCAGAGGGTGTCACTGAGAGACACCCCGTAACACTGGGCACTGGAGGCAAGCTCTGCACAAACTCCCTGTTCTTTTTTAATTTACTAGAATCTAGCATTTGGTGGCAGAAAAGCCCAAAATGTTACGACTGTAACAGCACAGTGACACTGTTATATGTATTAAACTGATACTATTGTGAGGGACTACCTCCCTGCAAGCAAAGCTGGCAATCCACACTGATGAGTACAAAGACCACCATGTTCACAGTCACAAGAGTAATGACGATGTTCATGAAACTTAACCCCTCATAAATCAACAAGGTACACCGGGCTTCTGTGCCCTGTATCTTATTGATTTCTGATTGACTTCTGTTGTGGACACTGTAAGAGCTATCACATTTTTTTATAAAGGGATGAGACCACCAATTTCATCTTCTTTCAGCATCTTTTACTGTCCTTCAACCACATTCAAGTTGAACCTTTATTGTATTTCAACTGAGATCAAATAAACAACCCAGGTATACATTATATGTTTTTTCCTGCCTGCTTACCTCAGACTGAAGTTATCGTATTACACAAAAGCACAATGATGTGCATATGCACCGGTCTCAATGCATTCCCCTCAGGTTCTGGATTCAGTTTCGGGGATGTGAAACCTTTTGAGGTAAATTTTCCACTCATACATTATGAAGGGTCATTTTTTTTTCCTGTCCAGTTTTTAATTTCAGTACACAAGGCGCCTGACGACGCCTTTCATGGTTTAATGTCTGTAGAAGCAGCATCTGAGGAGCTTTGTCTGTGTGTGTTTGGCAGTGTGAGCTGTTTTGCAGAGGATAGGGGACAGTGGAAAAGAGGCTGTGCAGTTTCTAAGGGTGTTCTATGTTTGTGTGAGCTAAACAAACCATCAGTGACACAGGCTTCCTGATTTACTGTGTGGGAGGGGGCTTCTGGCATATGGAATAGAGGAAATGGTCTCTGGGATGCTCTGTGTGTCTGTTTGTCTTCCAACGGTGAACCTGCAGTACTGCGTAATCGTTACTTACAAAGCAGTATTGAACCACAAATCATTTTGCACTCTAAGGTCTCACTGTCCTATAGCACAAAATTACCATACTCTGTTCTTGGAGACTTCACAGAACAGTAATGAATGACTTGTTAAACTAAGTACAGAAATCTGTGTTTTTTTGAAGAGCTCCCTTTCCAGCCAGCACACACTGCTTTGGACCCCCTCTTCCACTGCATTTTCTGCTGCTATGAGCAAATGTCTGCGGCAGACATTTCTGTTGGACCTCCAATTAGCTAACTTACTCTACTGTGAAAATATGACTATTATTATTAAGCCCAGGCTGCCGTAAGCTGTGCCAAAATCCTCTCCATATTATTGCAGTTAATTGGTTTCCAAGGTTAATGAAAATCTCATATTGCTTAATTCCCCTTTGAAAAACACAGTGTATTATTGTTCATATTCTTTATAGTGGCCATTATCACAGCTCCTAGCGTGACCTGTATGAATATTCTACTTTGACCGGCTGGAGGGATGATTTTTATTAAACCAGACACCTGAAGCTGAAGGTTATATTTGCCAGTTTATAGGAAACACTCGCAACACATAATATTTTGCTTAATTTTATTTTGAAAACTTGTTTTAATTACATATTCTAGGTTTTGAATTAGTCTTGTTAATAATATCAGTAATGAGAACTATTAACAATAAATATAGATTATTTCAAAAAGGAATTACTACTCGCAGTTTCACTTTGACTGTAAATGGGCACCTGTATCACTTCAGTTTTCCCCAGTAGTGACAGTTATGTTTCTTATACATTTAGACTTACATTTCCTTTTTTTTTTTCACTGTTCTCTTTAGACCTTTGTTTGTGTCAGTTCATTAAGTAAAAAGCTATTTCATAGTCCCACCTGGAAACATCATCTTCCATTCAGCCTTGTTCTACGTGGCTCCAAAGAAGCCCTGATATTTTTAGCTTCAGTGATTAGTGGAATTATTGATTTTTCAAAAACAACAACTGAAAATTAATCAGCAATTATTTTGCTAATAGATCAATCATTTCACCACGTTTTTTGTTTGTTTGTTTTCATTTTATTAAGCAAAAATGCCCCAAATTTCTGGTTACAGCTTCTCAAATGTGACCGTTTACAAGGCAGTTGAAAACATCACCATATCCTCTGAGAAACTGTGAAGTTTTAACATTTCATAGACTAATCATAGACTTCACCCAAAAATAATCAGGAGATTAATCAATAAATAAAATTATTTGGTGCAACCCTGCTTCTATGTATGTTGAAACTGGTGGTTCTTACCAACAGTTCACGTTTTTTTAGATTCTGATTTTTACAAAAACCCTAATATTACAGATCTGTATTCTCTGTTTTCATTGGAGCTCACACATGTAAGCAGTTAAATGTTTTTGTTACACAAACCCATGCCATACACAGCAACCTGAGCCTGTTAGTAATGACGTGAATAGCTCCCTTGGAGGTCAAGTCTAGGGCCCACAGCAAGCACATGGAGGATTCTCCTTGGCTTCCTTAGGGCCGCCTTAAAACAGCTGTGAATTTGACTGAGATCCAGGGCTATTTTAGTCGAGGCAGTACCAGTAGGGAACCACACACACCAGTCCTGGAAGGCCCTGTGTTCGCTGCTGATGTTGTCAGACTCCAATAAATGTTAAAAGAGATGTAATATGGAAATCAGAGATAAAGCCTTTCAAACCCCTCTGCACCTGGACATACCATAGCGATGTAATGGAACATTTAATTTCATTCTTTTATTGTCACTTTTCTACTAATAGAATAAACGTGTAATGCATTAGTGACAGTGGACAGTTACAGCTCACTACCTCGCTGCTCTAGCATTTTCATTTTTTGTCTGTGGTTAGTCTGTATTGCTGTATGTTACATATCCTCCTTTTGGAATTCAAGAATCCCTTTTACTAACACAAAATGTGAGTGTGCTATGGAGCTCTTTAATGTTCAGATGGATGACACTGAACACAGGCAGGATTCATGAATGGTGCTTGACTAGCTTGCGGAGAGATCCCAAAGGGCATCTGTCCGGGCTCATAACGTTACCACGCACAGCCGGAAACAAAGCAGCTGATAACTGAGCTGAAGCATCGTCAATGAAATTAAGAGACATGAACAACCATTTACCTATCCCCAGATAGAGTCAGAGAGAACATATAAAAACCCATTTAAACTCTCAGGGCAGTTTTGGCATGAAAATTGCTCCTGTCTTTTTAACGACTACTAATCACTGCAACAAACACAGCAATGAAACTAAAATCTGCAGAAAGCAGGAGCCAGTTATGAAGCATAAATATCACATAGAAAGGGGGAAAAAAAATCCTGCTAAGAAAGCTTAAGCTATTGTGCAAAGCTGTCAGCCTGTCAGTGCACTCAAAGCACTCGACAAAGAAAATCTAGTGACCTGTGAAAATGTGGCTCTATGTAGAAAGAATTGGTTGAATTAGCCACTCTTTCCACCAGGCTGTACTGTATGCCCCAGGTTAAGCAGTGAGCACATACTCAGCAGGTTAGACTGTTTTAAACACAGCTTAGAAGCCCTACAGCTACATCAAAACATTTACATTAACACCAAGGAGAACTGCTAGCAGCCATGCAGGTGCAATCCATGATGGGGCCTGGTTTATTTTTAACTAGTGTATTTTTATCTCAGTATTTGTACTATTTTTTCCTTTGCGTAGACTAGAGGCCTCTGGAATGGGATCCTCTTCTATGGGGAGACCTTTATGTCTGAGGGCAGCCATGCTGTTTGTGATGTTTTTTGTCATGTTTATATAATGCTGGCATGGTGCACTGCCATATGAGATTAAGAGTGAAGATGTAATGTTATCTTTACGGCAACTAATGCATGCCACAGCGGCCTGTTCAGTGTTTGGTATCCACTTTTAAAGAAGGAGTTTGCCATTTTGGGGAATACACATATTCACTTTTGTGCTGAAAGTTAGATTGAAACCGTTCTCATGTCTGTACAGTAAATATGTTGCTAAAGCCAGGAGATGGTTAACTGAGCCCAGCACTAAGACTGGAAATGGGAGGAAACAACAAACCAGGCTCTGCCCAAAGGTAAAGTAACATAATGCACCAACCAAAACCTCTACATTTCATACAAAAAAAACAAACAAAACAAAAAAACAACCGTTGTGAGAGTTATGTGCCAGGCTACGGCAAATAGTCATTCTTTGGTTTTGTATGGATCCAGTCCAGTTGCCCTAGATTCAAACTTTATCAGAGAACCTTCACAGAATTTTGTAGTTTGTATGGGTAACATAACTAAATCTAGTGTATTTATAGATTTCCTGGTACCTTTGGTCAGAGCCAGACAGTAGTGAAATAAATACTGTGATACTTCCTCCTGCGTTCATAATATTACTTAAGTAAAAGCTCAGAAATATCAGCTAAAATTATTCACAGTATTAAAAGTAAAAGTCTGTTTTCCAGAAAATCAGCCCCTGTGACAGTTAAATTATCAGTGACACAACTGTGTGTAAGCAGCATTTTACTGTTATAGTTTATCCAGATGAAGCTAGTTTTCACTGCTTTGTATCGTTAGTTTTGTACTTTGGTTACTAACCAGGTCACAAAATAAATCTGAGGTTAGAAGATTATTGGCATATGAACATCGGTGCTACATAAAATAACATTTTCAGACCTTTCTCAGCTCTTTGTTTTTTTGTGAGATGTTTTTCCTCTGAGCTGAGAATTTTAGAGGGGAAAATCACTTTTTGGCAGAACTACAAACAACTCATAAACATCTGAAACTGTTATCCCAACCAGACACTCTAAGGCCAAAGGGCCTGGGAGCCACAGGTGTTTAACTGGTAACTGTCAAATGACTGCAGTGAAGTAAAAAGTGCACTATTTCACTCTGAAATCCAGTGGAGAAGAAGTATCAACAAGCATAATTTGAAAGTACTTCAAAACTGAAGTATAGCAGTTGAATACATTACTTAGTTACAGTATCAGAGCAGAAAACAAGCCATAAGGTTGAAAGAAGAGCCTGAGGAGTTTAGAGACAAGATTGTGGCAAGGCAACAAAAAAATTCTGCTGCACTGAAGATTCCCAAAAGCAAGTGGCCTCCACCGTTCTGAAATAGAAGAGGTTTTGAACGACCAGGACTCTTCAGTGTACTTCCAAACAGAGCAAGCAGGGGAGAAGTTCCTTGGTAAGAGAGGTGACCAGGAACTCGAAATCTGGCTGAGCTCCAGAGATCCGGTGTGGAGATGGGGGAAACTTCCAGGAGGGAAATCATCTGTCACAGGGCTAGTCCAGAAATCAGACAGAACCCAGAGTCAAGGAATTGGAACCAAGAATAATTTATTAACAAACTGGGGTCATTAGTGAGAATGGGGCAGTAGAGTCTTTGAGGTCGGTGGGAAGCAGAGGCTGGGTGAGGAGGAATTGGGGGAAAGGTTGAGGCTGGCAGCTGGAGTCCAAGGCCCAAGATAGAAGTGGGGCAGCTGAGCAGGGCAAGGAGGAGAGGGACAGAGGCAGGAGTTTAACAGAGGCTGTGGGCAGACGGATACAAAAGATTAGCGAAAGCTCAAACAGGTAAAGAAATTCAACACAGCTGGAACGAGACTAACTGTGTAGTCTATGCTTGGTGGAGTTGAAGCCTGGTATTGAAAGCAGTGGTGACTGGAGACGATTCACAGTCTGGGCCAAAGCTTCGCCTTCCAACAGGACGATAATCCCAAGCACACAGTCAAGAAAACACAGGAATGACTGAGGAACAACCCTGTGAATGTCCTTGAGTGGCCCAGGCAGAGCCTTGACTTGAACCCAATGAAACATCTTTGGAGAGACTGTCCACTGACGGTCCCATCCAACCTGACAGAGCTTGAGAAGAGTGGCAGAAAATCCAGATGTGCAAAGCTTGGTGTGTCACACTCAAGTAGACTGTACTCGTTTCCAAAGCTGCTTCACATAAATACTGAGTGAAGGGTTTGAATGCAATATATAGTGATGTGATATATAGTGATAATGTGATATGAGTTTTTCATTTTTGATAAATTTAAAAAAAAAAATCTAAAATTTGGTTTTCGCTTTGTCATTATAGAGAGTCAGTATAGAGTGTAAATTGATGAGGGGCAAATTTTAACCATTTTAGCATAAGGCTGCAACATAGATAAATATGATAGAAGAGAAGGGGTCTGAATACTTTCTGAATGCACCGTACCTTCCAGGCTGGCTGCTTCCCCATTTCCAGCCTTTATGCTAAGCTAAGCTAATTGACTGTTAGCTCCCTCGATATTTTTATTTATACAGTTGTGAGAGAATTATCAATCCTCCTCCTCTTGACAAAAAAGTGAGTAAGCATATTTCTGAAAACGTGGAACTGTTCTTTTTGAAGAACTTTTTCAGTGATTTGGTTGAAAGCTGGAATGTGAACGGTTAAAATTGAGAAAAATGAATAAATCTAATTTGGTTTTACAGGGGCTCCTTTTGTTTAGCGTTCTGGATGATGGAAGGCTCCTGAACCAACAGTACTCACAGCAGGTGTTAACTGGATTCTGCATTCAGTTTTGAGGACAGAGCTTTGTGATGTTATGCAGTCGTCCTGATATAATAACATCTCTCTCTCTCGCTCGCTCTATGAGCTGTGACTGGTGCCCACTTCTCCTCTTTCATAATGCCGCTGTGTTTGGCAGTTTTTCAGACTGTTCCCCTGGCTACATGAAAGAGCTCTGAATTGTGTGTGACTCATGTACCTACTGAAGAGATCAGGCTCTCGATATTTTGCATCACTGGGACTTTGTTAGCTGCCTCATGGTGTTTTCAAAACTCGCATTATAAACAGTCAGACCTTTGTTAAAGTTGACATACTTGACATTCAGCACAGTATGACTCACCTGTGTTTCTGCTTTTTTTTAAATGGATGCTCAAAATTGCAGCTTCATGATATTTTCACTCATACTTGTATGATAATAAGGATGTGAAACCACATCCAGCAGCAAACTTTGTACTCACTCATTGAACTGGTGTGCTATTTAGAGCACGCAATTCCTCTGTGATGGGTTTTCAGCAACACCTTTTTTTCTCTTAGAAAGTGTTTCCCTAATTGCTACCAGACTTGGCAGGAACTCTCCTTGGACTAAGCTCTCACTGTAAAAAGAGACTTCATAACAGTTTGGCCGAAGCTGCAATAATCAAAATCTTTATACTGACAATGGATCAATGACTCTGCATCATATCACCAAACTCTTGGCCTTCTTTCCCCCACCATAATAGAATCAAAAGGAAAGTGAATATTGGACTTAGATTTGCAATGTAGACAAAAAACACGGCTCAAACAACTGCCAAGGAAAGTTGTGTCTGCAGGATGTGAAAATTGCCAGATGTTTGCCAACAGGTTAACCTTCTCACTGTCACATGGTGATAATTTGTCAATGTTGTGTTTTCAGCTTGTTTCACTGCCCCCAAGTAGCCAAAAAACAAAACCAAATTAACTTCAAAGTTAAAGCCTAAGGCAGCCAAACTGATCCAAAGGTACAATATTACTAGAAAGATGTGAAAGCCAAAAAGAAAATTGCTGTAGTATTCATTCATTCATTCATTCAGCCCTCCAAACCCCAGATTACATTCACTGCATTCATTTCCTGTAAATTATTTATCCTTACAAAACTTTGTCTGTGAGTGTGATTAAGGCATGAATAAGGTCAGGGAAAGAATGTCAGACTGGCTACTGTTAAAAAGTAAAGCTCATATTAATGGCTGGTCTTTGAAGGGACGAAAACTCAGCTTGTCCATCGACCACCCCATCCTCCACACACTTACTTTCGGGCCTTGTTTTCAAAGGGCACTCTGTGCTCTGCATTGGTACCAAGCTTTGGCTCTGGATGAAGATCATGTGCGACAGAATCTTTCAATATTTATAATTCCTTCGGATACTTGGCTGCATCATCTGTCCTTGGACCATATAGCCTTAAGGGTTTAAACGTCCACAGTGACTGGCTGTTTCTCTAGCATCTGACATCATATAGTAATTATAGTAATAATATTTAGCAACAGTATGAGCCTCTCTTTTCATAATTTCCCCATGAGATGCTTTAGTATCAGACTGAAGTCTTCTCTTCTTTTCAGCACCAGAGTTGTAAGTAGAACCATCTGCTTGCCCTGAGAACGTTGGCATGACGGCAATGAGGGCGTAAATGCAATGATATGAATACTTAGGCATCTGGGTTGCTGTATGCTGCAAGACCATGGGAAAATAGCCTCCCTATTGCCATGTTAATGCAAAGAGCATTGAGTGCATCAGTCAGGGTGGGCGGACTCAGAGTGAAGAAGGTCTTTTCATGCAACAAAGACAACTCCTCCTTCACATCTGTGTAGGATTGTTATTGGTTTCCCAGATATCTGGTGATGTCCTTGGCAACTTGGAGGCTTGCATGAGGTCTGCTCTCATGTCCTGGGCCTGGTAACGTCAGTGACTGAGATGTTAACGTCTAATTCAGACATTTTTTAGTCACATAGGAGAGATTGTCAAAATGTACGAGACTGGATTTCAGTGTTAATCTTTAAAGTGCCTTCTCTTGTGCCTTGTATTCACACTCCACATACCTTTAGAATTTCCTGTCATTGACTTCTAATTACTTTGTTCAATCGTCGTCTCTTATTGTGCTCTCAAAATGATAGAAAACGGTGAAACTGGCTGGAAACTGAACTAATTCCTGCTTCCTTTCCACATCAAGACCTCCTTGTCAGAAGAACTCACAATTTTAATTTATCTTTTTGAAATAAAAGGGATTATATACAGTTAGATTGATTTCTTTCTTTTTTTAAAAAAAAATCAGAGAATAAATGTGAGAATAAAATTCTTGTGATTTAAATTGTAAACATATGTATGCACAGATAATTCATCTGTATGCAGGGTTTCCTCTTGCTCATTAGTGTGGAGTGATGTGCAGCACCTGCACTCCTCAAGCTGTTTCCCCAGTAACGTGTTTGATGTTAAGGTGGCATAAGCTTAGCTGATGAAGACATGGACCTGGTCCACGTGTTGCATGTGCTGCATGTAAAGAGAAACTGGGTTTGTCAACATCTAAGGAGAAACATTGTGACACAGAGTGGACTAGTGTTAGTGTGGTCACATTTAATCCTATACAGTGCTGGAAAAAAGTTTTCGGACACCCCATGCATTTGTGATATATTGCATTAACAATCACTCTTAAGTTTCCAAGTGCAAT
>JBBMJY010000007.1:19701920-19716172 GCA_037833715.1 Toxotes lorentzi | reverse complement strand
GCAGTCCTTCAGCAGTTGGATACACACTGCAGAAATATAAACACACAAACAGCTTGGAAGACAAACCAAGATCTGGGAACACAGTCTTTTTGTTCCCAACATTAGGTTATTAGACAGTGACCCATGCTCCAGCTGAACTTGCCAAGATATCATTCTCCTTCATTCATTCACCAGCTGGACAGTTTCCCAGCTACTGAACTACTCTGTCACTTTTTTGCAGTCTAACTCATACTGGGTTTTTGTTACACACACACATAAAATATCTTACCCTCTTGTGTTTGCCATATGTAACTGTAAATTTGGATTGTGAATACATGTGTCTTGGTGGCATTGCTGAGGAGTATTGTTGACTCAGTCAGTGCAGAACCTGCACACAGTTCACATATCGATTGTTGTGTTTCTGCATTCAGGGGCTTCATCAGTTCTCAAGGCTTCTTCCCTCTCTAGTTAGGTCTGCATCCTGCTATAGAACGAGGCAGTAATGATGTTATAGGCCCGCACCAGCCTAATGGACATCCGAATGCCACTAAGTGGAACTTAGAGTATGGGGCGCCAAACATCCTGTGAGGGCAAAAGGATGTTTACAGCACAGCCCAACATCTCCGCTGGGACAGTGGGAGTTGATAAGAGGCTGAGCTCTGGTGATGGGTGAGAAGACAACAGCTGCTATGCATAGGCTTATTTTCTAGGTATCTCTCTGCATGCTGGCGAATGTAATAGGTGATGTCAGCTCTTGTGCAAAGTGTACATGACTAACCACTTCTGTGGAACTCTCTGAGGTACTACAGATAATAGTGGACCACCCACAGTGTGCACTGGTCTGTGGTTGGTTTATATTGACCCAAACAGATCAATAATCAAGTTTTGAGCTTCAATTAGCAAGAAATTATTTACAAAAGTATATCCTTTGTTTTTGATCTATCAGTTATTTTCAGGATTTTTGTTTTGGTGGACCATTCATTCATCTGTTCATTCTGTTCTTTATCTGATGTGTATCACGTTGCTGCTGACGTATGCAGACGTGTTTAGTAGGAAGGACAAACAAATTATGGGTGATGGTACTTTCATGTGATATATAACCAGAGATACACAAGTAGTTCTTTGACCTCAGACTATGATAGAAAAGAGGAGATGACTGTCCTTCCCAAAACTTTTCAAATTGTTTTGCAGCTGGCCATAAAAGGACAGCACAGATACACACTGTCAGGGTTTCAACATCAGTTTCAGGTATCTGCAAAACAACAAGCAACAAGTGTGTGTGTGTGTGTGTGTGTGTGTGTGTGTGTGTGTGTGTGTGTGTGTGTGTGTGTGATACTTTTCTCAGGAGTTCACAGAGATGATGTTGAATTTTGAACTTTGTTGTTTTGTCGTTTGGCCAGCAGGTACAACAGTGGTGAAATTGGCAGTTGTTTGATGAAGCATTAGCAACACATTATTATATAAGACATTTGCAGGACCGTGAGTCTGTGAGCTGGTTTCAGAGTTCTGTTGTCCCCTAGTGTCTGACAATCTTTTGCACTAGGTCCTGCGTTGGAAACGAAATATTACCAGTGAACATAAATTGCTTTTTTAATATAGTTGCATACTGAATGAGCAAAGGAGGACAGGGTTGGTTTGGTACACACTCTGTCTAATACCCACTGCCATTTGGTTTGGATAAGGGATATCTATGTCTATCTATCTATAACATTCTTTCTGAAAGATCTGAAAAAGACTCAAGGTAATTAAGACCAACCATTCTCCCATTCAAAACGAGGCTGTCTGAAGTTGACAGTGCTTCTCTGTAATACAAACCCCAATCACTATTAAGGTAAAGCATGTATTATGTTGTTTACCACTTGCCAGTGCTTAAAACATAGTACTGTCTTTCCATCAAGTGAACAAATTTTCATGCTGGAAATTCCCACCATGACAAATGGATTCCATTTAGATGGGAGGGGTCAGGGATTTTTTTTCACTGCCACCTTTAGGATTTGTTAAATTGTACTGCATGACCACTGAAAAACAAGCAACAGCCCAAGAAAAAGGGGATGAAAAACAGATCACAGCTATTGTAGCTATAGGCAACATTTAAGCATGGGGGAAGGCATTCTTTAACATCTGTTCTCTGTTGCCATGTGACAAGATATATCCTCTGCATCGGTCTGCTAATGTATGAAACACAGTTCTTGCCAAGAAACAGCTGGGGAACTTGGCTAAGTGGAGTGCCGTGTGTGCGTCTGTGTGCGTGCGTGTGCATTGTTGTGTGTTTGCGTTCACGCATCTGTGCCGGAGCAGCTGATCCCTTCCTGGCTGTTTCTAATTTGCACATCACCATAATGTTTTACAGTCCCACTTTCAGTAAGCCCCTCCTCCCTTCATCTCCCCAGTGTGATGCTGTTTTAACTCAGAACAGGCTCGTGGAGGCACGGAGCCAGTGCGTCTGGTGACAGAACTGCAGGGAGACTTGTGGGAATCAAAGGGGTGAAATCCCTCAGTGATGCACTGACTAATGGCCCCCAGCTTTGTTTCCCCATTGATTTGGAGGCTTGTTCATTTTTAAGTTTTCAGCAAAATTGAAGCCGCTTGTAGCTGCATTACTTCAAATCAGATAATGCAAATATCTTTTTAAAAATCTATTTACAAAGGTTTTGTGGACAGGTTTCTAGATTTACTGATGGTGCACATCAGGAGATCAAGGAGGAAGAAAGAACATTACCACAGTATCATAGATACTGAACACTTTCAACCCATAACATTTATGCTTCTACATTCATTTTCCAAATTCTAACTTGTGGTTTCATTGCTGATTGTTGATTGAATTGGACACTGGCTGATCTGCAGCATAATCAGTAGCTCTTCTGGAATCTCTCCTCATATTTTCTTTTCTTCTCATATTCTCAGCTGTCACAAGCTGTTAAAAAAAATAACCCTGTTTTCCTACAAACCAAACTTAAAAAGTATCCAACTGTAGCAGGAAAAGAAAAAATTGTGTGCGGATAAAATCCTTGGTGGTTCAAAAATGCCTTTTTGAGTGTAAATTGTTTTTCTTGTTTTTTTTTATTAATTATAATTATAATGATGATGAACTCGCCACACTTGTCAGTTTATCAATATTTGTGTGCTTAAAGCCCCTGCATCTTGTAAATCCTTGCCACTTAAATTTATTTCCCTGTTGCACTGTTGGTTTAGCTGTTCCATTCCGCCAAATTTAATTAGACTTCAGATGTTGCAAATACAAGTGATGACCTAGTTCCTTAAAGGAATAAAAGACGTTATTAAATTTCGCTTCTGAATGAGATGTAATCCACTCCTGTGTGCCATCCAGCAACATGTATGTCACCCTGGGTTCAGGTTCTCTCTGTCTCTCTCATCCCCCCAGTCTCTTTTTATTTGTTATTCTAGTTTGACACTAAAAGCTACGTGGCCACATGAACCTACCTTACTGATTTGCACCAGGTATTCTATTAAGTTTATTAAGTTTATTCCTTTATTGTCCCTCAATCTGGGAAATTAATCTCTGCATTTTACAATTTAACAATGCTAACAACCTGTTCTGGTTGCCTTGGGTGCCGATGCTTATGCTACAATACGTAAACGGCAAAAGTAGCACATAAAAAAGCAGGAAATAAATTTCATGATGAGCTACACAGAACCCAAACAGAGAGCCACTACACAGGCATCAAACACAAACCAAAAGGAAAAAAAAACAAAAAGCAGAGCATCCAAACCCGAAACAAAATGAAGTGGAGAAGCTGCAGACCTGTACTTCTTTGATAATGAAACATTAGAGGTAGCAGGCAGGCAGGCTTAAACTACCTGAAGCTTCCCGAGCGTTAGTACATCCACCGTTTTGCAAAGCAGATTTGTACAACCTGAGGGATGTGTTATCATTTGAATTTTGTCTCATTTACCATGCAGCAGCCATGACATGAAATCCCAGTGGCCTGCAGCTCTGCCGTAAACTACTTTCTGGGATTCTGCTTTGATGAGACACTATCAACACATAAATGAAATGTGTAACACACACACTAACTGATTTAAAAACCCCTGTCACATTTATGAAAGAGTGCTAGAAGATGGAAGAGGAGATGTGGCTCTCTAAACACGCAGTCTCAGCTGTGTCTACATGACTTTTGTCAAGGAACTTTCTTAGATCAACAGGTTTTTGTTGGGTTGATTAAACTGTTTATTTTGACAGCTGTGGTCTTTGATCACCAAGCCAAAATGCTTGCATTGTGGGTACATTTAACTCTAAAGTAGCCTCATGTGCACAGTCAGTGATACTATACCTAGATCAGATCAGATCAGATCAAGATAGATCAATATGCTCCCAAACAATTGTTTGCATTCCATTCCAGCTGCTGCTTTATGTCCTTGTAAAAATGTAAAGATGGTTAGGGACATGTTTGACTTTTACAGCTAAACTCTGGACTGATGACATCCCAGTTAGCAAATGGAAAAATGTTTCAGTGCAGAGTCAGACCTCTGCTGAAGGTCACCTCCCTCTTACAGAGTTCACCCACTGTTCAGAACCATTCACTATCCAGCAGGGACCTGGTTGCCCACATCTCTATCTGCTGTATATATGCATATATATATATATGTTGTATTTTCTATTACTGTACAGTCTGTACAGTCACGTGTTGTTTCGGGAATTACTCTCTCTTTAAGACTCTTACATTAGTCTATCTGCATGTACTCAGTCGTTCAGTATGTGCATCTTTCTTGCTATTAGCACTGAGATGCACCCAAAAAAATCCCACACACACTGAAGCTCCCTTTAATTATTATATTACTATATTATATTACTGTTAAATAAGTCAGCTTGTCCCCACCTCATTTGGGAAATACAGTAGCAACATTTCAGTAGATTAAATCCACCACTGAAACACGTTTCAGCAGTGGGCGAGATAGCAAGTGCTGAGAAGTTCTCTTTATCAAATGATGTTATTTCACTCTAATGATATGGTTTAAATGTCTGTTCTCCATTCCAGATCTGCAGCTGGTAAATCATTAGCCAGCACTGACATGGCCAAAACCAAGATGGACAGCATGGGGCGGAGCTGGATGGTGGCACTCATACTGCTGTGTAGCCTAACAAAGGTAGGACATGTCTGCAGGCACATAAATACTGAAAGCACACACACAAAATGTACTTATTGGAACAAGTTTATGTGTGGAGGAATCAAACATAAGACAAGCTGCGCATAAAATGTCAGAAAACCCTGCTGGTAGTAGTCAGATTTTCTTTTCTTATATGGAAGTGCCTTTGGATTTATGATTCAGTTAATGAAAATCCTCTGTATACAAATACTGTAGTTTATTATTCAGCCATTATTTAGTTTGACCTATTTAAACTTATTTACCATATGTCCGTTTATGTTAGAGATTTTATAAAGGATTAAAAAGCTGGTTCAGGTTGGTATCTGCTGTGTAATAAAAAGCTGGACACATCTGGTTGGCAGTGTGTCTACATAGATGTCATAGTTTCCATGGAGCGCAAATGGATTTAATGGAAGCTTGTGTATGTTAGACTCTCCAGACTTTCCAGGCATTCTAAGTGAGATGTGATGATTGTCTGACTTTAATACACTTCTGTATTAAAATACTCTATTCTCCGTGAGATTTCCAGGACCTCTTAAGAATAATATCTCTTTTTTAAAAGATGACTGAAGCAATTTATTCGCCTTCTCACTTTTTCCTTGCAGCTGTTTGTGAGGGCAACGCTTGAGGTCAACGAAACCCAGCAGCAGCATCCAACCAATGTCTACCATGATGTGGGCTTGACCAGGAACAAGATAGTTACGGCACAGTTTGAGTGTTATCAAAAAATTATGAAGGATAATATCCACAGCAGAGAAGGTATGTGATGCTTCATGTGTATGACATTTAATTATTATTATTATATTATCATAATTATAATTATTAGGATTAATAAATCAAAATATTTATGTTGTTAATTGTATACTCTCTGATATTCTGTCAGTGGTAGCCCATAACACTCTCTGTGGTTTTAGAGCCCATGTGTAATCGCACTTGGGATGGGTGGCTGTGTTGGGACGACACGAAGGCAGGAGTTGTCTCAGAGCAGCACTGTCCGGACTACTTCCATGATTTTGATCCTTCAGGTGAGATCTGTGTCTTAAAGTAGTTCAGTATCCTCAGTCTTTTCATAAGTTTGGCAAAATCCAGCAGTAGAGGCTAAGCTATCTTGACCAATATGGCCTCTTTAAAGAAAACTACAACAAATGAGCATGAAATTTAAGGCCTCATGACTGTGAGTGGATAGAGACAGAAGATATTTCTCCTGTATATACTAAGTGTGTGAATATTGCTTCATGTATCTTACTGACAAGGGCAAGGCTCTGTGTGTTTATAATACAAGCTTTTATGGGAGTTTATTAATTATATTTCCATCTGTGCAGTGGTATAAATTCATTAATGTGTTTATTACAGTGAATGAGTTTAAATTGCTGAAAGATTCTCAGCTAAAACTTCAGCACAGCACTTTCTTCAACAGGATATACAGATTCATAATTCCCTCTAATCACTGCTTTCAGTAGTTTCATGTATATTAATGTGTTTTTGTGTTTCATGGAGTTTCAGAATGTGATTTTGCCTTCTGGGTCTGTGGGCCAAAACCCTTTTTAAACTGTCGGGTTGTTTATCAATTCACCTCATCACATTTTCGAACAGCACTCTTGATTTTACCTTTTGCTTGTGCTTTTAGATTCAGCCCAAACAACTGAAATTTTCTTAGGAAACAGTTCAAAATCAGTGAAGAATGTCAAAACTAACAGTATTTGTTCAACATGTTGTGTCTCATTTCTACTGTATATATATAATTCTTACATGCAGAGATGGTTACGAAGATTTGCACTGACAGTGGTCAATGGTTCATGCATCCCGAGAGCAACCGGACATGGACCAACTACACCCGCTGCAATGAACACACCAATGAAAGCAGAGTGGTTAGTCATTTTATAATATACAGTATAATATATACTGTGTATATATATATATATATATACCTCGGTAAAATGTCACTAATTTGCAAATTAAGTACTTCATTTTGTGGTGTCAGTCGACATGTATCTCTTATTTATACTGTTTAATTAAAATCACACACAACACAAATGTCAGGATGCTGTTAGCTGTATATATATCTGTAATATCCTGAAATGTTTCTGTGGTGGGGCTAAAAATGTGTAAAAGTGTATCCTGAGGTGTATGTGTGTGTATCCTGACACAATAAATAATTAAAAAAAAAAGTATGAATCTATTAATGTAATGAAACAAAATCAAAATGTGGTGGGGGACACCTCTGAATATCCATAAAAAATCTGACATTTCTCCTTACAAAACATTTTTTCATGATTTGACAATGGTGTATTTATGGAACTGGAACTGTAGCCGTATAGAAACACCCTGGTGTCACTAATGTTATATAGTCTCACAACTTTAGTAGTCATTAGGAGATCCAGATGATCTAACTTGTGTTTCATGTTTCTTTTCAGACTGCAATGAATCTTTTCTACTTAACCCTGATAGGACATGGCCTGTCACTGACCTCCCTCTTCATTTCCCTTGGAATATTCTTCCATTTCAAGTGAGCCAACAAACCTCATCTTAACATGTTTTATAGAGAGATAATTTCTAATCCCTGGCATGAATCCCTAGCACTGTGATGTAATGTCATCTTTCTCTTCTTGCAGGAGTTTAAGTTGCCAAAGGATCACCCTTCACAAAAACCTCTTCTTTTCTTTTGTTCTGAACTCTGTGATCACCATCATTTTGTTGACAGCAGTGGCAAACAACCAGGAGCTGGTACAGAGGAATCCAGTGAGTTTATGTATTTATTTATTTATTTCTATACAATTTTTTTTTTTTACACTTTATATACACAATTTTATACACAATTTATTTTACATCATACCTATTCCTTTTTTTCATCCTAGTTTTAGTATTTAAACCAGGTGAGCTGCTCCAGGAACTGCATTCTTGTTGATGGGGACTTTAATTAATTTTTCAGTGCAATAACAGCTACATTATTTTATTCATTTCACATAACTGTGAACATTTTACAAAAAGAAATGATGGAAGCAGAGCAAAGAATGTCACAGTCACACATTATGTGAATCTTCTTCCTCAGACGAGCTGTAAAGTGTCCCAGTTCATCCATCTGTACCTGTTTGGCTGCAATTACTTCTGGATGCTGTGTGAGGGAATATACCTGCACACTCTCATCGTGGTGGCTGTGTTTGCTGAGAAGCAGCACCTAATGTGGTACTATCTTCTAGGCTGGGGTATGTGGGAGATGATTCCCAACTAGCTTTATATTCCATGAGTGTTATATATTTTGATTATCCTTTAGAAGAATTTGACAGTAACTCAGCTCTTCAAACAATAAAATGAATGAAGCACAATCACGGCTTCGTGAGGTTTTATTCAGATCTTATATCTTAGGTCTTTCTCACTTTGGTTTTTTTTCAGGCTTTCCTCTCATTCCAGCCTCCATACATGCCATTGCTCGAAGTTACTACTACAATGACAAGTAAGCATTTGATTATCTATTAGAGTTAATAATACAGTTTATACCAGATCTACAAAATGAAGCCAAAGCCAAAAAGCAGAAATAAACACTAAAGGTAAGTACAAAGTGACAAAGTTAACACAAAATAAGTGGCTGAAAGCTTGGTGAGGTAGCTCAGCAGTATAGCTCCTTGAGCGTCTTTCTACTTTCTCTCTACTGTTTTATTTACTTCTCTTGGTATTTTGTTCACCATTGCACACCAATTTGGACTGTGGCTCTACATCCCAGGTCAGCACTGTCAAGATGGCCTGTAAAGCTGAACTCTACATGAAACATTTGCACAGATTCATTTTGCTTCCTCAGGTCGATCCTCTAATTGTGGTGATTGCATTTGAACAAATTGTGCTTGCTGTTTTTAATCCAATAAAAAAAAATGAAATCCTCTATAAAATGTGTTTAAAATGTGAGATACCAATGTAAGATTAATCTATTCTGTAAATATGGTAAAGATTGTGTACTGTCTTCACCTTGCACAGTTCAACACATTCAACCTGGCTGATAGCTTCTTTCATAAATTTTCCCAGTTTAATTTCTCAGAACACCCATTGATCTCCATCATGTCAATCATCATGTGATGCATGGACACTGTTGTGTAAACTTTTCTCTTTTGTTTCCTCCCCTCCACTGCAGCTGTTGGATTAGCTCCAAAACATCACTACTCTACATCATCCATGGTCCCATCTGTGCAGCTCTTTTGGTAAGGAGGTTCAGTCTTTTTCCTGACACCAATCAATTACAGCAAAGTAAATCACAATAGTGTTGATTTACTAAAATAAACCAACTAATTTGTTCCATATTTCACTTGGTGCACTGTTTTTATTGTGCAATGAGCAGCAATAAGCTGCTTTTGTCTTCTTCGCAGTGGGCACTGTGGGGGGCCTGCAAGCAGGACACAGTTACATTGCATGCATAATTGTGTTTATCTTGTGAAATCAATGCTTCTGCCCCTCTGAGGATCTTCCCACTGGTCCCCAGGCCCACGTTACATTCCAGGAATTTACCTAATCAGGATAGCCAGGCATGCTTCAGAGAAATTTGGTCCCTTAAGACTCTTTTAGGACTAAATGTTCAGCCTGAAGCAACCTTTACAATGGTTTGTTCAGTACAACAAAAATGCTTGGTGTAGTTTTGCTCATCACAGATTGTGTGTTTAAACTTAAAAAATTGTTGCATGCAGTTCAGGAACTGAATTATGTGGCAATTCACTTTTTTTCTTTCATTTAAAAATAAATCTGTCATGCATACCAATCCTCTACCTGGTCTTTATAGATTTATACCTTTACAACTTGTCCTAAGTAAGTCTTAAACCAGCTGACAGCAGCTAATAGCCACAATATTATGATGATGTGTTGGTGTCCTCATTGCTGTTATCTCCCCAGGTTAATTTGTTCTTTCTGCTGAACATTGTGCGAGTGCTCATCACCAAACTGAAAGTGACCCATCAAGCGGAGTCCAGTCTCTATATGAAAGCAGTGAGAGCCACCCTTATCCTGGTGCCTCTTCTGGGAATTCAGTATGTCCTGCTTCCCTACAAGCCAGAGGGACGGGTCTCTTCTGAAATATATGACTACATCATGCACATACTAATGCATTACCAGGTGAGGTGATCAGTGCTCAGAGTGAAGGTTTGAGTTGTGTGGTGTTTTGTTCTGACAAAGCCTAAACTATACGATTAAAGTCTTTTAGATGTTACTGAGTGATTGATGCCAGCTTCTTAGAATATTTCCATTTATAAAATACATACAGCTGTACATTATGCCATGCTGTTTAAATGCATACCCAGTGAATATTTTTAGAATGGCATTCAAAGCTTACTGTCCATTGCATGTGCTGCAATATTCCTATGTACCGTTTGTGAAGTCTTGTTGTCCTTGTAACGTGTGTCATTTATTATGAAACTGGATTACATGTTAATGTCTGTCTCTTTCAGTGCAGAAACATTTACTAAATGAACTGTTGCTCAGACATAAATGCCCTTATTTTCTGAGGTTGTAGAAAAAAGCCAAACATCCTCATCAGCCTCTGATGAGACTTTGTTTATGTTGTAGCCCAGTGAAGAACAGCAGGAAGGAAGGCATAAATTATCTGAGCTGAAAGGGGCTGAAATTAGTTGGATGTTGGCAAGGTGTTATCTGATCGTCCTGTGCTGTCCCAGCATGGGCAGTGCAGGGAGAACGTCTCAAACAGGCTCTCAGAATTTATACAGCTTCTTTAATTTTTTCAACTTCACAGCATGTTCGACCTTAAGATATCATCTACAAACAACTGACTATTAATTTTTAAGACCAGTTACTGAGGTATTTGTTATCTTTCTTTCTCATGTGATTCTTTTATTTTCATTCCAGGGTCTGCTGGTGGCCACCATCTTCTGCTTTTTCAACGGCGAAGTAAGATTTTTTTTTTTTTAGACCTGCATGCACACATGCACACACCTACCCACATTTCCCCTTTGTGATCAGGGATACACTAGGCAACTTCCTCTGTGTTACCATTAGAGCCAGATGGGGGAGTAAGCTTCCCCCAAGGCTTTGCTGGAGTGTAAAGATTATTCACTGTTGGCAAACCGCTATCAATTATGAGGTGATTGATCTGCATACAAAATAGCTTGTGTTCTCTTGTAATGATCCTAAGCTCATCATATGCTCAAAGAAACAGTGACATTGTTAGGTATAAACAGGAACATATGGTACAGGACATGTATGCAAAAGTACATCAGAGAAAATTTACAGAAAAATTGTTAAACTTTTATTTTCAACACAGTAGTTTTATGTCAACTAATGATTCCTATGCAGTAGCCATTAATATCTTAAATGTGGTTTCTCTGGTTAGGTCCAAGCAGTTCTGAGGAGGCACTGGAACCAGTATCAGATCCAGTTCGGCAGCAGCGTAGGAAACCACTCAGATGCCCTGCGCTCAGCCTCCTACACGGCTTCCTCCATCACAGAGGTACAGGGCTGCTACAGCATCGACAGCCACACAGAACACATGAACGGCAAGGGTTGCCACGATGCAGACGCCTCCATCTTCAAATCAGACAGCCCCTTTGCCTGACAGCAGCACTCAAACTCAAACTCTATCCATCCCATCCCACCCATAAAAACTGCAGCATGTTTGGAGCTCCATGGCAACCAGGGGAAAGTTTTTCTTCCTAAAGATACAGTGTCAGAAGAAATAAGAGAAGAAAAGGTCTGTATACCCAGGCTCTTATCCACCGGAAAAGAAATAGTCACCTCTCTGTCACACTGACTCAGACCCTTTAACAGTACTGTAAGATGAGCTCAGTACAGCTATCCCTGCTCTGTCTTTTGTCTACAGTTTGCAACTGGACTGCTTCACTTGGACTAAGATGCATTCTGATAATCATAATATTGTTGAGGTCTTTCTGCCTGACAAAACTGTTGTTAAATGGATGAATATTAACTGCTTGACTTTCCTCTTGGGGTCATGTTGTGCACAATAAGCCTTTGGTTACACTGTAAGCTCTTTTGAAATGGTTAGTGCCAAACCAAGAAATCCTGCCAGCTTTGTTTATTTTTTATTTTCGATACAGATTCAGAACAGAGACAGGACATCTAACAGGTGCACAATAATATATTAATGCTATATCTTTCACATGTTAAACTTAATTTATCTTAACATATTCTTGTTTATTAAATGAAAATAGAATAAATACCACACAGTATTTATTATTGTTGACAGTACATAAAGTTGTGCTACATTTTCTTTAAATTTGTCTGTTAAATACCAGTATGACTTGTTGCCAGCTTTACGTAAACTTTAAATGAATTTCTTGTTTGTTTCAGTGTTTGTTTCTATTTGTGCAGTTAATGCAGATGATGGCATGAATCATACCATTAGCTTGCACGCTTCATTTTTAGAGATTTCATCATGCTAATGTTTGAGCGCGTTTACTGTAAGTGATCCTTATTGACATGTGTATCCTTTAAACCACTTGTAATGTGACTTGTGAGCACATCATGAAATCACACATACTCCAATGTCTGCTCATTATACTTGAATGTAACGGTTGAGTTTAAAGACCTGGCTCTGTTCAACATAAATGCATCACATTCCCATTCACTGCTGTCTTTAGCCTTGTTCTTCTCAAATTAGTAAGATATAACTAAGATGTAAGCATGACTGGGTGTTTGGACCGAAAAAAGCACTGTGTTAAAAAAAATTCAGGGGACTGCGTGAGTGAGGGCGTATTGCTTCAAGTACTGGTGAGGAGATGAAATTTGACATTTAGTAAGGTATGAATCAGTTCCTTCATACACTTTGAGGTAGGGGACAAGTCTACAGGTTTTTTTTTTTAGTAAAACACAAAGAGGGAATTTTGAGGGAAGACGTCTGTAACTTTGAAAGATAACTTTATAACTTTATTTGGCCAACACAGACATCAGAGGCTTCATATTAGCGTCCCCTGATGAATACTTTTACAGATTTTTTTGTTTCCCAGTACAGAGATGACGAATGATTAATGATCACATCTTCAATATGTGAATAAAAAAAAAGTGGAAATGTCAAAAAATTTGAAAGAAAAAAACTAAAAATATCAAAAAACTGGTGTATTGATAAGAGCTTAGTGCAATGGACACAGATTTAGCAAATAAATAATGAAGTATTTGAAACATGTGACTTAAACGTCCACTGGAGCTTCTACTCCATTGATGAAAGGAAAAACAACAGCAGATGAAAACATCAGACCTGGAGCTATGAGGAGACTGTAACCTTCCTCATTTTAATACATGAAACAAAAAAAAAATCATAGCTCATTTACATTTTCACCTGACTGGAAAATTAGTTCAACCAATTGCTTATCTCACTGAACCAACTCCTTATCTTCACATAGCAGGTAAACAGAAGATGATGCTGCCTTGCCTTGTGGCATCAGTTGAGTCAGGTTTAGTCTCTTTGTCAGATGATCCTATGTGGTTTTTATACCAGAGCCCTCTGCTTGGCCGACCCCTGCAACAACGCAGTGACCTCATTCATATGAATGAGAGAGCTATGTTTTTTTTTCACATAGTGCTAATATCAGTCCAAACACAGTCTATACATGTGATGGGATTTCCATGTCTCACAAGACGCTGTGCAAAAAAAAAAAAAAAAAAAAAAATCTACAGAAAACATTCTTTGTAAAGCATTTAGCTGAAGCAGGTTGTATCCAGACACTGCACTTTTTCCACAGTTATGTTGCCATTTCATCCATTCAAATCCCAAAATCTTTATTGTTTTTTTTCCTTTTAGATTATCTTTAACACATTGTCCACAGTGCTGGGAACACGAGTCACTATGAGCTGATGTAAATAATTTTGTAAATCTATCATTTCTGAAAAGAGGACAAGTTGAACGTGTGAGTGTGAGTGTGTGCGTGCGTGTATGATTTGAATATACAGTATTTATTAGTAAGCTATACTCAAAAACATTCAACCATGAAGCAACCGTCTTATGTGACAATGTGTGGGACGTTGATTGAGAAGTTGTTTGTTCTACTTCTGTGTTTTAAAAAGGGAGGGGTGGGAAATAGGCTGGGGTTACAAACTGAGAGCTTTCAACAGGCTACTGCATTTGTCCTTTTCATTTGTCATCAGCTTTGGTATATATATATATATATATATATATATATATATATATATATATATATATGTGTGTGTGTGTGTGTGTGTGTGTGTGT
>JBBMJY010000007.1:19683943-19700645 GCA_037833715.1 Toxotes lorentzi | reverse complement strand
TATATATATACACACACACATACACAATTTCTCTTTTTTATTATTTGACAATGTTATCTTGTGTGTATCTGCATACTAATACAGTATAGCACAGTACTAATACAGTTTCACAGTTTTGTTTTGTTTTTTGTTGTTGTTTTTGACACAAGCAGATCCATTTAACAGACGTTATCATACAATTGATTAATCCTTTCCTGCTTGTCTGATCTCCTGTATACAATATGAGCTTGGTGTCAAAATCAAGTGTGCCAAATCTTTAAAAAACACAATGTAACTGATTTGTGGAAAGGATCTGACACCTCTGTGGCTCTGTGGTACTCTGTTGTAATGAGAAACATCTGCTACGTTGGCAAAGAGACCCTCACAGTAACTGTCAAACGGAACAAGCCAGCTTTCTTTTTCATGTCGTTCAGCTCCCCAGCCCCCTTTTATTGTGAGTAGTCTATTACATTATGTTTTCACTAAAACTCATTTATTGTCCTGTCTGACAAATCCATTTCACTTTGACCTTTAAAGGAAAGAAAAAAATACAACACATCACTGGCAAAAATTGATGAATGGCTAATAATCCAATATTATTGTTTATTGTGTCTCTGTATATTTGGCTTATGACAAAGTGGCAGTATTTTAATGGTCACATAAATGAATAAATGAAAGTGTAGACTCATAATCCCTTCACAGCTTGAGATAAATATGTGAAAACATACAGTATATATTTATGGCTGTTTTTCTACTTTAGTGTTTTACTTGACTCTTGGGGTTAACAGTCTCCTTTGTGATTTTTTCTAATAGTTATTATAAAATGTATGATGATCGTCAGAGTTCTGTCTACATCAGCCAGCTCTCGCCTTGACACAGAAAAACATTTTCATTCATGTAGGCCCCTTTGAGAGCCACACCTCACTGAATTCCCTCTTTCTGTGCATTAATGTAGAATTAAATCAAACATTATTGTCATACATGCAAAATCAAGAGAGTGTAGGACTTAACATTTTAAATCCACCAATAATACTGTTACTGTGATGAATAAAATGCTGCTCTGAAATGATTATTTATTCATTCTTTATCATTATTGATAAAGATTTCAACACAGCATGGTCCTAATGGAGTGTTTATTAGTGTAATATTATTCGTGAGATTGTGAGATGTGCTGATTCTAGATCTGCTAGATTATTCATCAGTAGCATGTCTTGACATTGCGCACATTAGTGACACACCCCATCCAAAAGCCTTGCAAACCCTGCTTTGACATATGTGCACATTCACAAAAAGAATCTGATGATCTGTTGTGAAGGTCTTTTTTTCCAGTATGTGCTTTAAGACAGAGAAGTCCACCACTACTTGGTAAACAGAGCCTTTCCATTGAGTCAAGTTGTCTCACCACAGGAATGTGTACATACTGTCAGTTCACTAGCTTCTCCCAGGTAAGTTCAAAAGTTCATTCACAATTGTGATGAAAAAAAAGTCATGAAAAGAGTTAAGGCACACATTTCCCGTAGTTCTATATGAAGACATTTCATGTCTTTTCCCCTGCTGCTTGTGGCTTGTCTCCCTCTTACGTGACCTGAATAAGTAAGACTGCACACCACTGGCTGGTAAACAGCGAGGAGAAGCTGCTTTAGGGCGCTGTCGCCTGGACTTAGCCTCAAAAGATGTGATACATTTGTACACTGCACAAAGTGCAACACAGGGACTTTTACATTGTTCTCTCATTTACACTCTTTGACTGAGGTGAGGTGGTATTTTTTTCCTGCACAGATATATAAACATGTTCTAGATGTGCCCTTTGTACAGTGCACTACCTGCTCGGCACCAAGAAAAAAAGTAGGAACTACTTACAGTATGTTTCCCTCAAGAGCCAAAAGGAGAATGAATATTGTACTTTTGCCAAATGAATGATAATGTTGCTCTGAATCTGCTGGGTGTGTAGGGTGATAATGTGTCAATGTTGTATTCACAGCCTGTTTCTCCACTACCGGACATTTTGATCTGATAATAGATACTCATTAGCCAAAGATCATCAATGAGTCAAGCAGATCCAGACTGTTCTGTTCCATACAAGGGAAAGATTTAAATTTTGCAGCTGCCAGTACTTAATTAGACTCTAATGCACTGCAGCCACAGGAGTTGTTGCATTCCTCACAGTGCATGTTTATAGTGTTAAGTGCATGAGCTTCCCACTGAGGAAGAAAGCCCCCCCCCCCATTCTCAGGAGTGCAGCCGTAAGACGGTCTCAACCCTTCACTGAACCACACCAAAAAAGCTGCACAGGATGAGAAGGCACCAATGTGTTTTCTTGTCGCTATCTAATCACCCCCATCCTGAACCCCCCCATGATAGCAGAGGAAATGTGGACCAGGGGAGGCCCTTAGCTTAATGAAAACATTTCGCCTGTCTCAGACTGATAGCTGCTGTTGTGTATGTGTAGGAGAACAGCCAGCTTCACTGGAAAGACACTGAGCAAGATTGTTTACCTTTGGGGAAGCTCAGAAATTGCTCTGTGCATTTCAGGCAAGCAGGACTTTTCAAGACTGTGGCCAGAGCTCAAGGCAGATCAGAATCAGGGAACCAAGGCTAATTGTTTCTCTGTGGATTAATTTTTTTTTATCAAGATCATCTTGTTCTTCAGATGTTTATGTGGATATTCAGAAGGTACTCATCAGTGTCAAAGAAAGGGCTGCAAGTTGTAATAAAAAAAAGAAGAAAAGAATTCCTATTTAGATAAACGTACATGCCGATTTGATCTTCACTTTTGATTTTGTCCATATTAAGATTCATCCTGTATTATAAAATTCATCCATTCATTCAAACCTTTATTTAAGCCTTAAAAATCATTGAGGTTTCCTTCATCATTCCCCTTGCAATGATGTTTTGATACAGAGAAATACACAGAGCTGAAAAAATTTGAATTAGAAAGGGAAAGAAAGAAAGAAAGAAAGAAAGAAAGAAAGAAAGAAAGAAACTACATGAACTGCTACTACTTGGCGTAAATAAGTCCAGATCTTGATGCAGCTACCACGTAACAACAAACACCAAACTGTTTTTTAAGTTTGTTTCTAATAATAAATGAGACTTTCACTTCTACATTACTTTGTGGATTCAGCATTAATCCACTGCAGAGACATCTTTCAGACCCTCCCTCTCTGTTTCCTTCTCCATTTGGCCTTTTCATCCCTCTGGTTATGGTGACAACATCCTTTTCCCCGACAGCTTCCTCCAGTTCCCTCTGTGGGATCCTCAAGTTCTTGCATTTTTCTAAAACCTATGAATTTTGATGTAGTAGGTTGAAAATGCTACGTGTAGTTTTTATTTAAACCTAATATTTGTTAATAACTGAACTATTTTAACATTCTTATAAGTTTTTGTACGAGGGTAATACACGTTTACATCAGTAGGCGGCGCTGTGGTGCTGCTGCGGAGCCACAGCGGACACAGTAGCTGCTCAGCTCATGCGCAGATCAGGAAAACGAGCTCTGGTCCTCTCTCTACACATGAACAGGTACCGCAGAAGTAGTTCTTCAGTCTGTAGCTAGGTTCCGGATGTAATGTGAATTCAGTATAAATTGTTTTGTAATGTGTTAACCCGGTTTTGTGTTAAGCGTAGCAAGCTTCATTTCGGTTTTGCTAATGTCGTCATGCTAAGTAGCTAGCTCTTTCCATGAACCTCAGTTTTACACAGTAGTTAGTGTAAGTAACTGACATCACTTTGTAGAAAGTGTGTTTATGAATGTTGTTAAGAGTATTAGCTAGCCAGCAGTGAGTAAATGGTTAGAATGATACCATGTTCAATTTGTTTCGCATTTCCAGTTGCTGGATAATGTGGTGTTGTGGTGGCGCCATATTGTTAAGCGCTGCTGTGAAGTGCAGGTGTGTGAAAGAGTGTACGGTGTAAGACTGAAAAGCCTTTTGTGTATCTTATGCCGGTGCTAAATAAATGTTAGCAGAATTGTATATATTAAGATGTGAGTTACTGTAAGAGTATTTTTGTACACTTAAGCCATTTTCTGTTGATTTGGAAAACATGTTAAAATATTGTGTATTCATGTGCATTTATTTTCCTTTGGTCAGAATGTTTATACTGGTTATTGTTAGTTTGTTTGTAACATTTATTATTTAAGTTTTGAAACGTTTTAAAGATGCTAACTTTGGTCCTCTCTATCAATTCACAGAAAAATTGTGAATATACTGGCTCCACAGTGCTTCCTAGCCAGTGTAACCCTTCCAGCCTGTCCAGATTTCTGCCAGGTCTGGGACCAGCAGTAAATTAGGTCTTGTCTGGGATTCTCTGGTGTCACTGCCCGGTGCAGACATTGATGCATTGTCACCCTCACCGCTGGACAGAGATGTGTCTGCTAATCCATCTACAGAGAACAGGTATTCACACACTTCCATCACCTGTGAGAAGAGACAGTGATATTCCAGCTCAGATTCACACCACTCCAGCATCAGCCAAGCCATTCACAGCAGATGTGAGTAGTGGCTATCTTCCAACATGGGAGATCAGGTGCTCAGGTTTAATGATGTTCCAGGTCTGTTCCCATGCAGAAAGTTTAAGATATATGGTGGACAAATCTCTGATGTTGGTTCTGGCACGTCATACAGCAACCTTTGTAAACAAATAGATGAAGGTTTGCAAGAAGGTTTTACTGAGTTGGATGTAATTCGCACTGTGATTGAGATCATAAAGTCTGGCACATTCAGAGACATGTTATTTAACTGTGGATGAGTTAAAGTAGATTCTCTGTGTTTTTCATTATAGTCATGACAACCATAACAACAAGTTTAGCTATGACAAAAGGCTTGTTCAGGCTACTTTTCTCCACATGCTTTACCAAGGCTAAAATGAGAAAAACAACCATGTTCAACACAATCACAAATGGTTAGTGATGACTTTCTCTGAGAGCAAATCCCTAAGTCTAGTAGTGAGGAGGCAGAAAGACTAATACACCTTGGGACAGTAGCTAAAACTTGACCTATGACTGTAAGCACAGCTCAGCTTGACAGTAGTGACTCTGCTAAGCCAGCTACAGTTGGGTTACAGGCTAATTGTGCTTCTGTTAGAGAACTGAGTATCCATTCTTTTGTAATGTGTTAACACAATTTTGAAATGTGTGTTAAGCCTAGCAAGCTTCATTTTTGTAGCTGTTGGTCCCGGCTAATGTCATCATGCAAGGTAGCTAGCTCTTTCCATGAAGTTCAGTTTCACATAGTGGTTTTAAAATATTTTGCATTTATTTTCCTTTGCTCAGAATGTTTATATTGTTTATTGTTAGTTTGTTCATTGTCATATTTATCGTCATCATCGAGTCAAAATTTCCACCATTTTGGTTTTAGTGCTAAGTACCAAATTTTGCTCTTGTCATAGAGTGACTTGTGTGGCTGCAGATCCTTTGTCATGTGTTGGGGATTAAAGTTTCTCTTAGTTAGTCTGGTTTACTGCAGTTCATTTTGGTCTGGCAATGTTTTTGGCTAGGTTTTTGTCTCCAGTGTATATTATTCGTTTCCTGTCCAGACATCTATGGAACAATACTGTGACAAGTGATTAACTCTCTTGACCTTATGTCCAAATCCAAACTGTTCGTTGGTTGTTTCCCACTGATAAAGGCAGTAGTGAGCCTTTGCTCATGGCCTCGTTTGCTTTCAGATATGTATTTGTGTTTGTGTTTTTTTTTCATTTTATGACAGTGATTTTTCCTGTTGTGAAATATCAATTTGTTGTCCTCCTGAATTAAAAAAAAAAAAGATTTAATCCACAGTGGCACAGGTGTACGCCACTGTTTGATTTTATTTCTGTTTGTTGTTGTTATTTTAAAGAGGCTATCTGGGAAATTTATTATTTGAGCAACATTAAGTTACAGGAAATTGAGCCTGATTCTGTCTGACCTCTTCCCAGCACTCTTTCCCTGCTTCCTGTTTATCTTGCTATAGTTCTCTGAACCCTCAAAAACCCTCTCTATATGCACTAACTTCCCAGTAGGGACATTCTTGGGATCGCAGCATTGACCGGTGTACATATCTTGCTGTTGCTTCTCCCTCTCACTGTGTGTGGGGTAAGGGTTTCACCAAACTTTCCCATTCCTTGGGAAACACCCAGGGGACTTTGGTTCACAAGATGCGAGATTGTGAAAATATTTTATGCCCGTGGGGATTTGACTTAATTGAGCCAGTGAGTCTCAGCGGGATGAAGGTGAAGTGAAAAAAGCCCCTTCTCCACATATCTAGTGTCTGGTGCTGGAAGGAGGTTAGAGTAAGATAATGTGACCCTGTAGATAGAAAATACCAGTAAGGGAAGAAGAGGACATGTTACTGAGAAGTGTGTCATTGGTGAGAAGTAATTTGACCTGAATTCTTTTGTCAGAGGAGGATTGGTAGACTTAGAGCGAGAGTAGGTGATCAGACATGCTGCAGAGATCTTTTTTTTTTTTTTTGAGGATACTGTTGCAGTAGTGGAGTCTCGTCTCAGCCTGTTTGGGTTGAGATGTAAAATGACAAAAACACACAGTGTCAGTATTACCAGAAACACCTTAGCATTTGAGAAACCTATTGCTTTATTATATTAACAGAAATGCTACAATACTTTCTAGTGCTAGAGAACCAAATACAAAAAAAGAAGAATAGGGTAGAAAGTATAGAGTTGGAAAGCTCTGGCAGTTGATCACATGTAAATCAATATACTGATAAAGTTATTGATAATAAAGCAGTATGCCAGGAGTGCAAACAAAAAACGACTGCCTTTGCAGACATGCTGATGTGTCAGTCGCTTCACTGTACTGACCACCGACCATCGGCTTCTGATGAATCTAATGCCCATACACGAAAAGCACCATATCTCACAGTTGGAGAGATGTTAGTGGTCTGCTTTCAGTTTTTATTTGTCTCCAGAAAAAAACACCCACACTCCATTTGAGAAAAGTTTATAGGTTAGTCTGTAAAGCTTTGAATCTATATCTAGCTTGAAGCACTTCCAGGAAGTAGCGAGTGCCCATCAGCCAAAAGCTGTTTGGCAGCTGACGCTGGGGAGTTTGATGACAGGTGTATCGTAACAGTGACACAGACACCGCAGAAAGTGAGAATAGAAGGATAAGCTGTGACAGAGCTTTTTGCGGGTGTGTAATGACAGCTGTGTGTCTTTGTATGTGCATTTGTGTGTCCCAGAATGTTTATTTCTTTTGTATGCATGCAGCTTTGTAGGTGCATGTTGTGAATAGCACGTATGTTGCAAGTCTGTGCAAAACAAACATACTGAAAAGTAACTGCCGTATATTCAGTGCTGAACATTTGCATATTGTGCAATTTTGCTCTCAGTTCATGTTGTGCATTTGTGTCCATGGCAACAAACATACACTCACTGTGTACTGTAACAGTCATACTTCCTGTGCCCTTGGATCTGACACCAGAGGTTTAGGGATTTAACTCCTTTCTAAATATGTCTGATGGAATCCGGAAGAGATCAACAGCTCAACTGACACCAACAGAATCAGTACTAGTTCCTATTATGAGAGGAGCAAGATCAGCTCCAAATGTGCCTTGGTATAGATATGATGGACTGCTATAAAAGTTTATGATACATTTCATTCGTAGTATGTAATTTGTAGAACAGATCCTATTGACTTTGATCCAGTGACAGTGAAAGGTTTAACTTAACCAATGAAATATATTAACATCCATTTCTTAGATTGGCACAGAAGTTCATGATTCCAAGAGGATGTATCCAGATGTCTCCAGAAATATATATTTGACGGCTGTGAAATTTGCTACAGACATTCATGTTCTCCTAAAGATGAACTGCAGTAATTTAGGTAATCTCCTGACTTTTCATGTCGCACCATCATCACATATCTACCAAATGTCTGCAAAACTAAGCATTGTGCAGTTTGGATCTTATCTCTGTGGTATTGTGCATAAGAGGGTGCGGCAACAGAAATTTTTACAATGGAGCTGATTTAGGCCAAGGCAGTGTGCCTCATATTTACAGTTTATCTTAATACTTTTTATACACTGCACTGTACGGGTGTTTTCTTCAAGGCATAGCACAACAAATGGGTGAGACTTCCTTAATTAACTGTTTAACAATTGGTTCCTCTTGCTTCGTGAAGACAAAACAAGTTTTCCTCAAGTAAAGTCTGTCATTCAGCAAGCCATACTGGAATGTTCAAGAGAGATCCTCTCATGTTAAGTAGAGAAAAGGGAAAGAGGCGGCTTGTTTGTGGAGCCAACTATTCAGGACCTCTGCTAACAAGATAAACTAAAGAGTGGAGCTCCGCTATCACACGAGGAAATGTCTGTCCAGGTTGCTCACTCCTGAGAGGGGCAGAGCACTAAGGAGTCTTCCTGCAATTGTGAGAAATCACCGTCTTGAAGTGTGTGCTTGTAGTTGGAAAGATCAACCCAAATGTAAGGTGGTGTTGTCGAGTGGCAGATTGAGGGGAAAAAAAACACATTAGGGAAAGCAAAACACAGGTTTCTATAGTTCATAGTCCTGTCACGTCTCTGTTTTTTGTGCTTGGGTGTTTGTGTAAGTCTTCAGCATTTGTCACTCTAGAAATCCTGCTTTACCCTGTGATCCCTGAATAGCCATCTGGTCCTGCTCCATAATACCAGTCTGCCAGTACTACAGAGTATTAGAATATGCAGTTGCCTCTTCAGTCAGGAAGACTTAATTGACCAGATAAATTTATAACAAATTGTAATCAGTTGTTTGACAGTCATGTCTCTGCACTTAGCTGCTGTCTGTGCTGCAGCGACTTAAAACGCCACACACCACAGTCATATGGCAAACATAATTGAAGGCGATGGCTCTCAGTAAATTATGGGCTGATCAGTAAAAGCAAGATCAATGTGTCTCGACTAGCTTGTTTGCAAACCTCAATTATTCATATGAGTCATGCTGAGGAGGAGGGATAGAATGTATCCTGATAAAGATCCGTCTTCTACCGCCGTCAGCCAGGAGATACACAGCTGCAGAATCGAGAGACGGGGGAAATAATTGAGTAGCGTTCTCTTGTGTTACAGTATATGCAAAACATCACTATAGCAAGTAATGAGAACATCTGTCAGTGTACTTGAAGCCTTTCTGCTGAGATATCTTAAGTGCTCAGCTGAATATATTATGAGAATTATGAAGAGCAGAGAAACAAATGAACAAATTCAGTGTTGTTCACTATTTTCTGTGAAGCAACAAGGCTGTGGCAGTTGAACAGCCTACACACACACTAGGTGTGATACAGTTGCAATTCTCAATCACCTCTCAGAAACAGAAAGATATTTATATTTTATCCGGTATAGCTTTCCACACCAAGTGAACTTTAAATATCAAAGAGCTCCAGCAGTGTCTTTACATAAAAGGGGATGGCAGTGCCTTTGGAGGTTCGTCATCTGGCTCTGAGTAAGAACATCCGAACACAAGAAAGCAGCCAGCAGTGATGACACAAGGCAGGTAGAAATAACCTGCATACCTCAGGTAGAAATAACCAGCATACCTGTATAAGTTAATAAAATTCCAGTAACAGTAGCAGTGGGATTTGTGTTGCAAGAACCAGAGTAGAAGCAGGTCATTTAAACTCACTGCAGTGTGATGATTATAAGCTGTGAGAGGTACGGGCTTTTCCCCACATACACACCATGATATCCCTCAGCATTGTGCCTTGCAAATTGTATTCCACATGAGTGTACACACAAAGTCCAGCTCATATTGAGGTGTTCTAACTTAATAAGTTATGTGATAACTTATAATACAGTGTGTGTCATAAGCTTCAGCAGCACCAAGCAGCTCGCCAAAAAGCAAAATATTATCGTATAGACAACTAAATAAGTGAAAGCATGTTATGAACAGAAACTACTGAACTAAAAAGATATTTTGCAGGGGTGTTAATGTCTTCCCCTCAGATCTGCTGTGTGACAGGACATGAAGGTTAAATGCAGATATTTATTCATCATAAAGTACTGCTTCCCTACCATGGCCCTTCATCTGCTCTTGACCCCTCGTCGCACATGGTCCATGAGCTGTGAGTGCTTAAACCAGACAGTGATGTTTCCCTCTGTTTCATTTTTAGGTTTTACCATCTTGACAAATTAGAAATCTGTAGTATTTCACAAGAAATAAAAACAAAGAGTGAGGAAAGCCAAAAAAAACCCAAAATTATTTGCAGCAGTGATGTTTTGTCTTTCTCTATGGACCCCCTCAGATTTATCTTGCAACTGCCTGACCTGCCGCTTGGGAACCAGTGTCATAATGTGAAAAGCGTCGGGCAGAACAACAGAAACAAATCCCCAACCTAGCATCATGTTTTTGAGCCAACAAGTCGCCCAACCTGAAAGACCATATTGGTCATTTGTCCCTACCATCTGATATGACCCAGAGGAGTGTTTCCTGAATAAACACCCTACAGACAGACTGTTACAGACAGACTGTTGTGGCTCTGTAACACCTGACTTCCTCTTTTGCTCCTGACATAATTACTACAGCCACTAAAGCACTTTGTCACTTGAATGTAAACATTGTTTTAGGGGCATTCACTGACAAGACTGATGCTGTCTCATACACTGATGTTTACAAAATCTCCATTCCCTCCTTTGCCCTTTGCTCATAATTAAATGCAGTTAAGGAAGTGATATTGAATTAATGTTGACATGAGCGTGGGAGTGCTGCCGGGCTTTGCATCAGGAGACAGACTGAAAAAACAATTAAAAGTTTATCATTGCTTAACACCTCGGGCAAGAAGTTGGACTGAGTCACACTGGGTACTTTTGCAATGCACACAAATATATACTTAGATCTGTGACAGGAAGTGTTTACAAATACTATTACCATATTTAATCTGTTTGATGAGCCAGAACGGCGGAGTCTAATGAATGTAGATTGCGTCACTTAAAGAATAACAGAAAGTGGCCTTCACCTGCCGGCAGATTATTCTTTATAGCTTTTGCTGTGCTGTGGTTTACAATGAAAACTGTATGTAACCTCAACCCCAACTCTTTGGCATTACAGTGTTAATAACTGTTAAGAATTACCAAAAAGTTCTCTTGGAAGCAAAGGGTCAAAATCATACCACAAAAGAGAAACTATCATCTGTTATCAGCCGAGACAACTAAACGTAACCTTTTATATCACTGCTGTGATTTCTCAAGCACTTTATGGAGCTTTATTTATAAAGCGCTACTTCGTACTGCCAAACCATCCTAAGTGGTCTTCCCTTCTCCCTTCCCTTCCTGTTTTCATCAGGGAGAAACTTTATTTCGTGACACATTTCTTCTGTAATTTGGGGTTTACAAATGTACAAGCTCAGGTCCATGACTGAAAGTACAGGCATTATTGGTTATTTTATAGAAGAGTTTAATTCAAAAAGTGTAATTATTGATAACACAAGTGTCCAACATCCTGCAGAATAAATACGTCTAAATGTTTTTCATGTGTCTGTGTTTGAAAATTAAGCAATTAATTCATGCATGAAAGTCCATTCTTGCTGCTGGAACTGGAAGTTTGACAAAACAAGCCCAATTGAGGGTCAAATTCAAGGCCTTCTCTTAAACTTTCATCTGTATCACACTGTCTTCAGTGGATGCAGTATATAAGATCTGCTGAGATACAATGATTTCATTCCATATAAAAGTGCTATGGACAAAACCGATAACAGCTGCTGAGCTTGTATGTCAACAGTCTATCTTTGTGGAAACTACTAACTACTCGAAATGCTGATGAAGACCATGTGATTGGATTGAAAGGTCAAGAAAAAGCTAGTAGTGGAATATAAGTTTGCATTTTTCTGATGCGTATGTCATAAAAATTAAACAGTTGTACTGACTGGGTGCTTTATATTTTAGAGCTCCTGAATGTTAGACTTAGATACCTACTGTTTGCAGAAATACACTCTGTATCTGACACAGGGTTCTTGTCTCGTTTGTTCCAGCACTGCAGCATGAATGACTCATCATCACAATGACTAACATGACCTGTGAGCCAACTTCAAGTGACAGTCAACTCATAGAAAATAGAATTTGCTCTCACACTTTTACATTATGGAAAAAAGGCAACACAGAACACCCACGATTTCAAGTACTCAACACACAGGTTTTGATGGGTTTCAGGAATAGTCCAGCCACCCCCACTCAATGCTCATGCACATTGAATGCCCATATGCATAAAGACAGTCTGTCCACTTCATTTTTTGGTTTTTGAGATAAGCAATAATTATGTTGTGGTTGGTAAATATGAAACTGGGTCCTAATTTGAGTTTGTGATTTGTATCAGTTGATGTGTTTCATTGTGTTTCTTGTATCATCAACCTCATGTGAAATTAAGTTAAAAATGTGCATTTCAGAGATTGCATTCATATTTTGACAGGAGGAATAATAAGCAGTATGTCATTATGATGGAATCCTTCTACTGTTTTGATGCCGCTCCATGCTGAAATACCGGTTCTCCAATGGGTTACTAATGTGAAATTTTATGAATATTTGCATACATGTGCAATTTACAATCATTACCTCTGTCATCATCTTTGTCTTCACTTATGTAGCACTTTACAAAACAGTTACAAAGTTCTGTAAAACAGTAGGAAAGTATTAAAACCAATGAGGACGTGGTAAGAAAGGTCAAAACAAAATTTGTTTAACTTAAAAAGGAGTTCAGTTCACTGCAGAGCTGGCCCAGGGCGTTGATGAAGCAAGCAGTGGCTTTGTACCACTTAGCAATTTGAATGTTTAATCAAATTTTGTTTTATTTTAACGTTTAAAAAACATGCAAGTGCACAATAGCACTCCTGTCTTCATGTCTGATGTGTTAGCAAGTAGTTGCTCATTTACACACTCAGCAGACATGCAGCAACTTTAGCATTCATGTGGAATCATGTTTCAGGTGACTTGAAGAGTGAGCAATTAGTGTGTCATGGTTATGACAATATTTTTTAGCTCTGTTTTTAGTCTCCACCAACCTCAACTGAACTGTTTGGCTTTTTAGCTGCTAAAGACTCCACTAATTTAGCTAGCTGCTAAATTTGTGTGCAGCTGTGTGCTGCACCTGGATATGATGTTGATAGAACAGCAAGAGTGAATCAAAGCAGTGAAGTATTGGGCTGTGAAAATCAATACAAAGGACTGAAAAATGCTAAAATCCATCTGTAAAACTGAGGCAAACTGCAGTGTTGGTTGATAAGTCTTTTCGGGTTTGTCACTACAAGCGCCACTGTTTAATCCCTTGTTGATATAAGAAATATTGTTACAAAAGGAGTGTCAGATCAGTCAAAGCTAATGGGAATGCGTCTTAGGGGTCAAATCGATCAAATCGATTTGTTTATGTCTGAGGACTTGGTAACCTGTGGTCAGATGTCACTGACCGAGGCAACATATCCCTCTTCATATTCCCATTCTGATGCCATCAGCTGTGTTCCTGGCAGCAGAGTAGGGCATGTTCATCTGAACTCAGGTCTATACAGAAGACAATGAACCTATTCATGCCTTTTTCTGTCACAAATAATTGCTACAATAAGATTTACAGTAAGCTTCTCTATTTGTCACCATCTGTTTCCTGTGATTCTGACATTGTGGGATTCTTAATCTGACAGCTACAGTAAGCATATCAGATTTGATAAATGATGTGCTTTGTGTGGGTTTGCTACTTGCATGTTGTACAGCACCATGATTATTGGAATGCTGTAGGTGTATAGGTTTGATTGTAGATGGTTTTATGTAAGAATATCATCTAAATGTTAAGTTTAAGGTACATTTTCATCATATCTTTGCATATTTGTTCCGCTTTGGAATAGTATATTTAAAAGTGTGTAGCCTCCATTAACCATTTACAGTATTTCATTTTGCTCCTTCTCTTCAGCAAATCATTTTAATCACCACCTGCTACACTGCCTGTTTTAACTATACTGTGTCACTTTGTCTGCACAGCTTGAGTGTTGTAAGTTTAGGTTACACTAGAAAGTGCTTCATTTTGGAAGCTTCAAATAGCAGGTGCAGGTAAAAGCCAAGTCAGTTTTATTTATTTATGCAGAATATTAAGTTATCTTAAGGCACTGTTCATATACAGGAAATTTAGACTATAGTCTTTACAATATTGTTGACAGAGACCCAACATTTCCCCTCTTCTTGAGTGAGAGGGTGGGGTTTGGGTATCCAACAATGTCCAACATCATTGGATACTGTGTTTCTGAGGTACTCGGGGCCAATTACAATAACTTCAGTTTTATCTGCATTTAATAGCAGATTATCTATCTATCTATCTATCTATCTATCTATCTATCTATCTATCTATCTATCTATCTATCTGTCTGTCTGTCTGTCTGTCTGTCTGTCTGTCTGTCTGTCTGTCTGTCTGTCTGTCTGTCTGTCTATATATCGATCTGATAGGTAAGACTTACACCAGCTTAGTCTGGTTCATTTGATGCCAATTAAATGTTCCAGTCTCTGTAATAGGATGTGATGGTTAATGATATCAAATGCAGGAGTAAGATCTAAAAAGATAAGTACAAATACAGTAGATGTTGTTCTATAGAAAGTCTGATTGGCATGATTGGCAACTGCTTTCTCAAGGACCTCAGAGAGAAAGGTAAGGTTAGATATAGGTCTGTAGTTTGCCGAAACACTGGGATCTTCTATTAATGATGAATAATAGGCTGCTCTGACATTACAGAGGGCCTTCCTATAGTTTTAAGATCTTGCAGGGCTAAGCAAGATTCTTCGAGTTTGGTGGAACGCCATATCCTCTCAAGTTTTCACGTAGTATGTGGATTTGGGAGCTAAACCATGGAGCAAACCTCTTTTGTTTTATTCTTTTTTAGAGGAGCAATAGAGTCAAGTGTCATTTGCATTGATCATGCAGCTCTGTCAACGAGAGGATCAATTTGGGAGGGACCGTAATGCAGGAGTCCCATGTAACATTGAGGCATGGCACTGAATGAAGTGCTAATGGAATCACTTCCTTAAATTTAGCCACAGCACCATCAGATAGACATCTTGTAAAGACATTTTTGCCTGATGACTTGTAGTCCAGTAATACAAATTCAAATGTAATTTGTAAACAGTGGTCTGATAGAGGAGGATTCTGTGGAAAGACTACTAAATGTTCAATCTTGATGGCATATGACAGAACAAGGTCGAGGGTGTGTATAAACAGTGAGTGGGTCTATTTACACTCTGAGAGAAGCCAGTTTAGTCTAATAATGAGATCAACTCAGAGCTAAGGTTATCCTTAACAACTTCCACATGAATATAAAATGTATTATTAGATGTTATTAGATGTTAAAGCATCTGTATAAAAACCATTTTGGAATGGTGTTCCATTAGTGCCATTAGGTCCCGTATGCCATTCTTATTCCAGTCTCACTTCAGAAGATTACAAACAAAAAAGCACATGAGACTGATGACACTTTTTCTAGATCTCCTTTTAAAAATGTTTTGCACCCTCAAATAAAATATAAAATTTTCCTTCTGTCTTAGTATAAGACAAAATGACAGCCTTTCTGCTAGCATCCTTTAAAAGTCCAATGTTAAACAAACAAAGCCAAAGAATTATGAGCTGTCTGACTCAAAAATAATGATATGGGTGAGCCTGAAATGGAAAATGCGAACAGCTCTTCAACATAGAGGCTCTTGAAAGATGAATACTCTCTGGCTGTGAAATGTAGGTGTGGTGCGTGAAGATGAGCACATCTTGTGTCCTCAAGGCGCTTGGTGGGATAGGCTCAGACAAACCAACGCCTGGGCCACACTGCCTGCGTCACGACTGAGTGACGGTGGCAGAACATCCTGGTTTTCATTTCAGCGCCCATGTTAAGAGGTTGGAGCAGTCACACATGAACATCTCACACAGGCTGTTTGAGCTTTATGTATTTTTCAACCATTCTAGCAGTTGATTTTTATTAAAGGAGAACATGGAGGCCACATGTGAACTATATATAACTTATGTCTAAAATGAGCTACAACCAAAACCCTTTTCTTACCCACTTGTTGTGTCATACAGTATGTACTGTTTAGTGATAGAAAGCATGCAAACTACTGAAGTCCTCTTTTGACTGATTAAACTGTAAAGCAAACATGATCACTGATCAACAGACCCCTCTCACATTCAGCACCGAAGCAAAATGTTCTGATAGCTTTCGTTCAGTCACTCTCTAGGACTACACCATCTACCACAGAGATTAACTGCATCCCAGAGTGCTCATCGAGTAGTACTGGAGTGTCATGTGAAACAAGATACTGCGAACCAACCCAACCTCTAAAGCAAACTCTCAGCAACTGCTGAAAGGAAATGTGAGTTGGTGGTGGTATTAAATGGGATTACCAGCGTAACTGGTGTGCCTGCACTGGGGATGGCCTGTGGAAACTTCCTGCATGTCTTGACAAATTCATGTGCCCTTTATTTGGACCTGGAACATACTGGTGCCCCTGCTTCCTCAACTGTGGTTTCCCTTTAGACCCAGCATTCATGATATGCACGCTCTTAAGGCTGTGCAATTGGGCAATTGGTTGAAAGGGGCGTGTTAAAAAAAATAGCAGTGTCTATTATTTTGTACAAACGTTTTTGTTTCTAGGATTTAGCAATCCTGTGAACTAAACTAATATTTAGTTGTATGACCACAGTTTTTTATAACTGCTTCACATCTGTGTGGCATGGAGTCAATCAACTTGTGGCACCTTTCAGCTGTTATTCCACTCCATGATTCTTTAACAACATTCCACAATTCATTTACATTTCTTG
>JBBMJY010000007.1:19672773-19683843 GCA_037833715.1 Toxotes lorentzi | reverse complement strand
GTAGGAGCCGCACCCCCTTGTTCATCCATGGCTTCTGATTAGGGTATGTGGTGATCTGTTTCTGTGTTGTGACACTGCATGAGATATGACCTCATGCATATTGTCATTTCACATGTTATCACAAAAAATATCAAAGCCAAAAAAACATTTGTGCAAGCTGAACATTTGAACTGGGCTGTTGCCTAAGTTTTAAGCTAACAGGATAAAGGTAACAACACAGTTTTTGTTCAACTTTGTAATCACAGACTACAAAACAGTCCAGCTCTCAAATTTGTACAAATAACGCAACACAGAAATTCACCGTGTTCAATGACAACACACCTAACGTTCAATATTATGTTAACATGTTATTGCGTTACTGTTATTCCTCTGGTTGTTTGAGCATAAACAGAATTTGTATTTGTGGGAAAAAAAAAGATACCATGTTCCATGTGCTATGATCCCTATGTCCTCAACAGACTCCTCTGTGTTATCATACACTAGATTTCTGTGTGTTCTTTCACCCCTAGTGAATGTAGGAACAGCTTTTTTTAAATGCAATGTTTGGACAGAATTTATTGAAAATACTCCCTTACTTAGTATGCAAGTAAATGGAAGTCAGGAGCAGCAATATCTTGAGCCTGTCTTAATCAAGATAAGAACTGGACAAATACTAAAGCTCCCCTGACGACCTCTCTGTGGGACATCTGTCTTTTTTCCCTTTTTTTTCCTGATGCAGTTTCCATGGGAGTTTTTATTTTTTATCTTGAATGTATGTGTTGTGTTGAGTGGGTGTGGTAAAGTTCCCCTTGTCTTATTTCAAGGAAAGTGGGTCAGTTTTAATCCAGTTAATGAGGTGGATGTGGGTAACAGGGCACACGTGAGAAATTTATTTGTGCCTCAGCTGTATTGTGCACCAAAGTTATCTGTTCATGTAAAAAGAAGGCATAGCAAGTCCTTTGTTAAGGTTATATTTGTTTCGCAGGAGTTCCCACTTCCCGTGAGAGATGCATTTCATAACATACAGTCAGTGTCCAGACCAGGTCTGAGCTGAGAACTGTCTTTGTCTATGTTCACTGTCCAACTTTGTACATCTTTCTTCTTCCCTTTAAACCACAAGTCCATAAAAAAAAAGAGTCAACAGTTAAAAATGTGTTCGTCATAGTTAATTGGTTCTCACATTTCTCATTTTGTGCGTCACAGCGGTCATTTTTATTATTTTTTGGCAAAGGATAAAAGTATCCAGGGAGGTGCACGGTCATGTTGAGGGGTAGTTATCATCCACCATGTTATGCACTCTATACTTTAAGGATTAATGAGAACCAATAAAGCACAAATTGTTTTATGGATTAAGGCTGATCAAATACACAATTGAGGTTCAGACACTTGATTTGTCTATGAATGTACAGTGTGAATTACCTCATCTATTGCACTACCCGTCTATCTGTCTGACTGTCAGGGGACTTCCTATTTTGATCATTAGTGTCTGGATTCCCCTCAGTTGTGACTCTGACCTCTGCGCTGTTGCCATCAATGATCATTTAGTGTCAGCAGTGCCTGAATGAAAACTGATGCCTTGAGTTTTAGCTACAAATTTGTGTTTGTCTCTGGGGTAATGAAGACACAGTTTGACACTGGTTGTGCAACACATGGTTTTCTACAGCTGAGATCATAGGAATTTTCACTGTCAGAGCCCCTCAGCTGTCCAAGTCCCTGTCTCATGATGGTGTCTTCCTCAAAGGCCTCACTGAACCCTATTTCTTAAGATATTTTATGAGTTGTCATTTTGATATCTTTGATCCACTGTTTTATTAAGTCTAAGAATGGCAGTGTTAGTTGGAAGATCAGTCTTTTACACTTAGGTCCAGTTACTCTTGGGCTAGCTTGACAATCATCGCCCAGATTGTCATGGAAATTTGCTCTGTCAGACCAAAGTTTCTACTTGTGCACGGGACAGATTAAATGCACCTTCCTCAGCCCAATATCATCACCTTTTATCAAAACTGGGCTGTTTTTTTTTTTTTTTTTTTTTGAATTTTTGTTTTTCATTTCTATTTTGTTCTGAAGAAAGCCTCTTTCCACTAGCTCTGAGCTGGGCCATACAGTCTGTGACCTCTGACCTCAGAGATGTGAGCCCCCCAGATGTCAGCATTTGGCTCATCACAGCTTTCATGCAGAACTAAGCCCTCACAGCCCTGGATGTGTGATTTATGACAGAGTTCCAACGATCCTTATAGCTGTTACTGTTTTGTTGAGCCATCACATCTAATTTATACATGGCCGTTGCAAATAACGAACAGATTCTTCTAGCCAAGCATGTGTTGCAGCACATTGTTGTGACACAATTAACAATTAACAGCAGCTTTAAGCTGCTCTGCTTTAAATCGTAACTGACGTTGCTTAAAGAAATATGCAGAAATTATATTTGAACAAACAATGGTAAATTAAATGTGCTATATAAGAATGCCTATAATTTGGATTTGAACAAAGTTGTGCAGGATACACATTAAAATGTGCATTTGTCTCACAAGGCCAAACTGGTGCGTCTCTCAGTCTGCCAGCTCTTATATCATTATATTCAGATGACTCAAGTCGTCAAAAATAGACAGCAATTTTCCCAGACGAAGAGTTCCAAAGTTTTTGGAAATATCTAAGAGGAGGAAACCACTGTGGCTCTCATTATTAATGTCATTATCACGCTCTATTCATATCTGCAGTCCTTAACAAAAGCAACTTCCTCAGAAGTGGACATGACCGCCAACACTGGACACAGGTGGATTCACTCTCGTTCAGAACACAGATATTAATGGGAGTGCTTTGGAAAAGCAAACGGAAAAAAAACCTAAAATATAAATTTTTCCGTCCTGCATGGAAACATGACTAAAAATATAGACAGATACTGTGGACATATTTGGCTGCTTTAACTAAGGAAATGTGTTTCCACTGCATCTGCTGTGCATGCAAAGCAAAATCATATTCGAATTAAGTTTTTTAAATTCATTTTACAGTTCTATAGAGCAGTGAAAATGGATCTCCTTTATAAATTAAATTTGATTTAATGTGTATTATATGTATTTTATTTAACCTCCTGTGAATTTAAGGAAGACTGAAAGAAAAAAGAGTAACAAAAAGAAGAAAAGTCTAGTCAGACACAGCATTTCACATTGATAATACAAGTGAAATACTTTAAATTCTACATTACCATCATCAGTTTAGTTTGTTTTTCCAAGTATTCATTTGCAAAAACAGTCTTTCCTAATTCTTACCAACCCACATTTGAATATGAACATTTGAACATTGCATGTGTTGTGTGTATCTGCTCCTCCTTAAGAAGAAGGCACCATGAGTGCTCAGGGTGCAGCTTGCATTATGAATGATTAGGCTTGTCCCCAGCTAGCGAACAAGACAAGAGAAAACAAGACAGAACAATAGAAAAAGAAAGTGTGGAGGTTAAAGTTCTTCCTGTTCTTCCTTTGTCCTCTCTTCAAGTGAGTGAGTGTGTGTGTGTGTGTGTGTGTGTGCGTGTGTGTGTGTGTGAGAGAGAGAGAGAGAGAGAGAGAGAGACCTAAAATGGGAAACAGGGTTCAGAGCTTTTAAGACCAACACTCTATACTTTTGAGAAAACAGGAAACTGAGAGAAAAAGAAGGAAATGGTTGAACATTTCACCGGGGATGCCAGCAAGACAGCGTCAGCTTACCAGACTGAGCTTCAGCATGTTTTCCACTTTGATGATGGCTAAACAAACTGTTATTGTTAATGTATGTCTCAGACAGCATCAGTCAGGAGACTGAAGAAAGGAAAGGAGTCGATAGAGGAAGGAAGCCTTAATGGTGCCAGCTGTCTGCTGGCTGACTGGCAAGGCAAGAGATACTCTGTCATACATGGTGGAGAACAAACCTACAATATCACATCAGATTAACCTTTTACTGCCCGGCAACATATCCCTCATCATCACTCACTATTCATTAGTGTTAAAATGTCTAATTCAGTCTTAAACTTATACTTAGTCTTAAAAGCATTTAAGGTCAAATTAAACTTTCTTCCAGTTCAAAATATTTCAGGAACTTTCTTGAGACTCGACAACAGAGTTTGTTGATTAAAACTGAGTCTTAGCTGTAAGTAGGAACTTCCTGTAAATAATCTGACTCATCAGTGGTACACTTTGTGTTTTGTAGGGATCTGACATGCATAAAGCAATATAATGTGTAGATGTGTTAGTAAATCCTTAGAGATGTTGGTGGGCAGATGTTGCTTCCTTTGGACAGAGCCAGGCAAGCTGTTTCCCTCTGTTTCAACTTTTTGTGCTAAGCTCAGCTAATTGGCTCCTGGCCCCAGCTCAGGAATTACTGTACAGATGTGAGAGTGGTGTCAACTGTTTCATCTACCTCTCTGTGAGAAAATAAAGAAATTTATTTTACAAAATCCCAGACTACTCCTTTAAGATCTGCACACCTGAAACTGCACAATGAATAAAGGTTTCACTCAAGACTTTTCATGCTTGATATTCTTTTAAAATGTCAAGATGTAAAAATACACAACTCTGCTGTGAACGTAAGCCACTGCATTGCAACAAAATTCAACAATTTCATCTTTCACTTGAGACTTTGCCCTTCATCTAGATCTCTACAAAAAGGGGCAGCAGGTCCTGTCTTTAAAACCAAACTCCGTGAAATGAAATCCAGATGTTATCCCAGAAAATGCGCACAGAAGAAAAAAAAAAACTTATGCATTGCATTACAAGAGGAAAAAGCAAAGCCATATAGGGACATACCATAAATAATAGATATCCTGAGGTTGGAACATGATGACCCACTAGAGTTACGAGGAGGACACATTTTTCTTTTTCCTTTTTTTTTTCATGCTAAAGATATTCCAGTGCAGTGAGCCTCCTGCCACATTATTGTAGAACAAGGATATCCCTGTTGCACAACATCATAAAAATGAACAGATTTTAGACACATAATCATTCTCAACCGTTTTCTAAAAATGGAAAACAAGCAGAATGAAAGTAAATGTCAGTCCAAAGCTCAGGTGGACTCTGCCTCTGAGCAGAGTTACCAGGACAACTGATGACCTGCTCACATATGTTGGTTGAACCTTTGTCATGCCTCTTCCTGTGAGGCCTTTGGTTTCTTTGGGCTGGGGAGGGAACATATTATACATTACAGGCTCTGAGTAGCCTGCACAGCATTAAGAGCAAAGGGTCCTGCGCAAAATTAAGTTAATAATTGTTTGCGTGAGGAGAGATGGAGGAGAGAATGCTACATTCCACAATGATAATGAACAATCAAAGCTGTTTTACATGTGGGGAAAAAAAACTGAATCACGAGAAAACAAAAAGGCTCTCAGAACGACAGATTTATAAATCAGTCTGAGAAATTCAGACGAAAGTACGTAAACCCCAAAAGCACAACAATCCATGACAAATCACAATTCTTGGACGGATGAATTTATTTGTCCTGCTTTTGAGAGTTGCTCAAAATAAGAGAGTAATGTTGCATTGATGTGGTATTCCATTGTTATGTTGAGTATTAATGTCTCAGGAAAGTGTTTTTTTTTTTTTTTTTTAATCAGGACTCCCATACTTACATTTTAGATTTTTTAAGTTGAGGTTAGTGAACTGGCAATAACATTTCCTCACAAAATAAAAAACTTAAGCTTATTAACCACATAATACAAATTTTGCTGGAACTGTATCTAAGCAGATATGATGAGACTTTATTCCACATGCTCTTACAGTACATATCAATCACTTCACAATCATCTTAAGAGCACAGAGCCTACTAAGAGCACAAGTGTAATACTTTGTAAGAGCAAGAATGCTTTTACATGCTAATATACTTGTTAGCCGCATAACGTTGCCTAGTAATGTTTATGAGGACACCTTGATGAGTAAAGAAGCCTGCAGACAGGCTCGACCATGCACTAAATCATGATAGTATGATGCTTGTGCATCGCTTGCAGGTATGTTTAAACATGTTAATAAAATACTGGAAAATCTGCTTAAACTATGTAGCCTGTGCATGTAGGAAACATCTTGAGCCATTTAGCAACACATTTTGTGGTGCTGTACTCTTCTTGTCTGTCTTGTTATTGCAGTGGGGGTGATAGTAGTAGTAGTAGTAGTAGTAGTAGTAGTGGTAGAGTTGCACAAAAGAGAACATTACTACAGAAGCTTCTGCTCTATTAGAACTATTTATCTTTGTACAAAAAAAAAGTCAGAGAAGCAGATACCAAATGTGTGATTTGATACAGAAACAACTGAAATGTCTTTCCTTAATTTTATGTCTGTATACATTTTGAAGTGATCTAACATGGTTGATGTTTTATTAACTGGACTGACAAAAAAAAACTTTGTTTTGGTTAACCTGCTAGCTAGCATATCAGCATAAGATAATGTTAAGTACATTGAAATATTTGGGTAACTAACATTTACAATATCCCATCTGAGTCAGTTCATTGCAAGCTTATATCTACAAATGTGTTGATAATAAATGGGAATGGCAGATAAACAGCATGTGACAGACAAGTACATGAGGGATAGAGAAAGGTTTCGGCTCTGGTATTCTAACCCTTTCTTGCTTTGTTAAATTCAGAAGGCCTTTTGTGACAAAGCTAAATATCTGTTCATCATGCTGATTGCTGCATTATGTCCCAAACCCACAGGGGCCCATGCGAGACCGTTGTGGTTGTTCCAGAAGAAAATTGGCTCTGGCAGGGAAACAAAAAGAGCCAAAGGGCAGTAAAAACGCTCAACTTGAGGTTTGCTCATACTCTGATTGTATCTTTTTTTTTTCACCCTCAAACCCCCTGCTGTCTGGAGCTAACAGTGGTACAGTTCAGTCTGGGAGATGGCAATGTCATGGGGAGGGGGTGGGGGGTGACAGAGACAGAGGCTAGAGAAGAAAACCTAAGGTTGCAAAATTTCCTACTGTGTAGTCAGCATATCAGTGGCTGTTTGTATTTATATATGGTATTGTACTGGCTCAGTTATTGCTGTTACTGTGTATTTGACATATGAAAGTGTCTAATTTCAACCCAAGTTGTTCTTTTGCAAAACAGGGCAGTTTGTGGTAGACTGCATTAATGCTGCATTGAGGGAAAGGCTGGTAGGACTGAATGAGATCATTGGGAGGCTGACATGCTTTATGACCATGCACCATTGGCTAACATTAGAGTTACATAAGAGCAACCATTTCTACACCAAGTGTTTCAATGATGATACCAGACAGGAGAGGGGAGTCAGATTGTGAAATGAGCAGTGTAGCCAGGCCAGCAACTCACATCACCTCTTGTCTTTGGGGAGCTATGTTTGGGAAGAGGAGTATTACAAAGTACAGGCTTTTTTTTTTTCCTTCTTTCTTTTTTTGTTTTACTTTTGTCCACCACATTCAGCTCCCTAAAGGGATCATGTCAAGTAGACTACCATTACTGTCTCCATCCTTTTAACTTAAATGGACTGTACTTTTGGGACTCATGCTTCTGATTTAAAATGAGGCCTTTGCTTCTTCTGTAGACAGTCATATCATTTTGAAGTAATCGTGGTTTGAATGAAATATCAAATTTTACATCGAAGGCCACATGGTGGCTCAAGAGGCCGCTTTTTTTTTTGCTCCCTGTGTGTGTTAGTTGAAGTGGATGTTAGCTGGTCTTTCAGGTTCTCAAGCATCTTCCTGTGAAGATTACTTAAAAAAAATAAATAAATAAATAAAAAACAGAGCCAACATAGCTACCCAAATTGACAGCACACACGAATGAGTGGGATTAAGCAGCAGAACAGCGGGTTGAGAAGAGCCGGTATGTGCTCAGTCTAATCATCTCTTGTATTAAACTGTGTGGAAAATGTGAAATAGCATATTATCTCGTTTTTTGTGTCATTTTCTGGTCCAAAGCATCTGTCCTAAGTAGTACCATTTTCCACCTAAAAATTCCACTTTTTAATATGTACCTAATATTTCAGCTATTGACATTCCTGTTGGTCATCTAGACTGCTTGTCTGTCGGTACTCACTATTAAATGTCTCAGATGAGAACCAGGGTGAAGTTATATCTGAAGAACTAAATATTCATTGAGTGCTTATAGTTATGTAGTCATGTATGTGTGCATGCTTATCTGGCTATCCTGCCGCTCTCTTTAAACACTTACAGAATTCCACACAAATCATGTCCTCAAAGGAGCGATACCTTGAAATATTTGTTTAGAAAACCTGTGTCAGTTCAGGCAGTAAAAAAATACAATATAAATAATCTTGAGGTACACAAGCTAGGATCATTCAGCATGGTTTTTAGTGCCTGGAGACCTACATGACTGAATGGGCACCAGAACCTATGTGCTGTACCTGATGATTTATCAGAGATTTATCTGAACACATGTTCCACTAAGTGAAATAATAGCTATATAAAAACGTGCAGTGTGCCTCACAGTCCCCTCTTACAGTACTTCACAGGGTCAACACACTGTACGAAAGGTTAAAGTGAGGTTACCAAAGGATTTACTCTTACCATATGTTCCACATGGCCATACAGCTATAGATAGCCTCATCTTCCTGACCTCTCAGTGTAACCCCTAACAGCATTATTTGGCTCAATTAAACTGACATTTGAAACTTTGCCTCAGTCGCACATTATCCCATTTTGGACCACAGCTGCACGTACACACAATCATCTGTGTGCAGCCACCAATTTGCAATTTAGCCCCATCTCTGCTGCTAGGAGGAATGATTTATTTTCATTATTTTCAAAGTCAGCTGCTGCCTGTCTGCTGATTGTTTTGCTGATAAACCGGAACTGGCTTGGCCTCAAAGGACTGTTTAATGTTCAAGCAATTTAATCTAGGCTTTCATCATTGGTGCTATATCATTTCCTTCTATCATTAAAAAAGAGTCATAAAACAGATGTTTTAAGAGTTCACATCCAAGAGCCAAGCAGAGTTCCTATCATTAAACCCTGAGCTCTCCTTTTCTGACCCTTATCTCACTCCATACAGGTGTCAGACCACAAACAGGGCAACTCAAACACATTATGCCAGCATGGAGCTTGCTTCCTTTTATTTGCACAGCTGAAGCCCTGGTCGCCTTCTTTGAAAGGCACTGATGATGCACTTGCATTGCCGAGCAGATGAGGGACCTCTGCAGTCAGATGACCATGAGAAAATCAAATAAAATAAACATGTGTGCCCTTGCCTTGACCGATGATGTTTTCACTCATTAACTGCTGTCATATCAAAGGGCTTGGGTGTGTTTCCAGACTGACCCCATGGTGTCCACACATTGGTACCATTTCCCATGATGTTTCCCCAAACCAAGTAAGAAACTTGAAAAACAGGCATATCACCTAATGAAAATTTGATTTTGTGGAAAAGAAGGGTATAAGGGATAGCCTACTATCAAGTTAAACCAGAAATAACTGCTTTTTTGACCTCATATCACCACCACCTAGGTTGATATGGAAAATAGTTGCCTATTTACACATCCAGCAAACACAGCCCAACATTAGCATTCATTTGGTGCAATGTTTTTTGGCTGCCTGACAAAGTAAATCCACTATTAGCTCTCCTTTTACCTCCGTTTCTGGTCTCCATTTGTTGAGGGGAAACATCTGGTTTTTTGCTCATTGCTAGTTGCTGTCTTTGTATGTTGCTCGACAGGTAGTGTATTAGAACACTTTCAATGAGAAACTGTGAAGCTGCAGGCCAAAAAAAAAACTCAAAAGACGCTAAAACGCTGCATAGGACTGAGGAACTGAAATGCTGTATTTTAAAAGAAAAAAAAAGTAAAATTTAGAATCTTCCTCTAACTTTGAAACACTATCAAACAGAAACACATATCCACACACAAACACAGAATCAGCAGCCATCTGTCAGCTGTTCGAATGAAATGAAGTGGAACAGGAAAAACAAGTCAATGTCAAGAAACATCCTTATCATCAAAGCTAATTTCACATAACCGAAGGTCTGTGAAGCATTTAACCACAACAGAGCACAGACAGAGTGAAACACAGGATCCTCACCAAGCAGTTCTTGTGACATACATTGGACCCAGAACAGCTTGAGAAACAGCTGCTCTGCATTTGCACCACAAGCCAAATAAATATTGAACACTGCTTCGGCTAAACTTTATAAGCTACACTGGCGTTGTGTCCGTGCAAGGGCGAATGTTTGAATGTAATTCAGTCAGCTGTAAAAGGCTGAAAGTCAAGTCCACCATCATAAATCAGTTTGGCATTTTTTGAGGCTTTAAAGCTATCCACAGCTATCTTTGATCCACCCTGTCTGCGGAGTACGGGTCCCATTTTCTATTGTTCACAGCAGAACAACAGAATCCCTTTGTCTTTTGAAATTAAGATGTTGAAATCAGCTCTAATGGAAGTTATGGTTGTGCAGTTACATAGTTATTTAATCGGAAGTGATGTTCTGTCTTGTTGTGCAAGTTTTTAGCCATGCTAGCAGTGTGTGTTTTGGATGGCAGTGCTCAGTCAATCCACCGTTTTGATTCAGACTGAACTATCTCAACTATCTGATGGACTTCAATGAAATTAGGTACAGATGTTTAGGCATCAGTGAGCATGAATCCCAAGGTCTTTGGCGATCCTCTGACTTTTTGTATTGTTCCACCAGCAGCTTAAAGTTTTCACTCATTTGGTGAAAATATCTCCACATCTGCTTGATCCGCTTGAATCTTGACAAAGATTCAGTATCTTGTTGAAACGGTGAAGCTTGTGTAATAATAAGTGTACTTACTGTTGTATTAGAGTCTGAGGAGTTTGGTTGTCACTTAATGGAATTTTTTCTTTATCACTTACTGTGAGTTGATTCCTATATTTGTGCTTAGCCCGTTGACACGTCTGACTTCCACTACATACACTGTAGACCAAAAGGGCTGTCTTAGAGACAGTAACTGTACATACCAGGATCTTTACCCCAAACCTTTAAACAAGTGCACTGCATAGTTTAATATTAAAAATGCATTTATTTTGACATGTTGCTAATATGGTTAAAAAAATATTAATTAAGATAGGAAGATACACTGATTACTGAACAATGCAATTATCCTATAGGATGTGATGTGCATGTGTTGTACAGAAGTTTATATA
>JBBMJY010000007.1:19621356-19663676 GCA_037833715.1 Toxotes lorentzi | reverse complement strand
CAAAAGTTAGCCATCCATTGTCCATTAATCTTGAGGGAATAAAGTTTACGACTGGTCACTGATACAGCGTTTGACCTCGGGTCATTAATCCCAGTCACACCACTGTCTTTGTCTTGTTGGACGTGGATATGAAATGTTAACACTGAAAATTTGAAAACAATTTGATAAATTTTAGTTTAAACTTGGGGCGATGAGAGTTGAGGAAGGCCGTGAAAAAGCAGCTGGAGTATGACACATTTTTGGCATGTAATGTTTAACATAACACAACCTGCAATTGCTGTACAACATGTTTCACTTTTCTGCATGTGGAATCTGATGGTTGGCAGAAATGGGTCTATACAAACAATATTTAAGCAATAAGGTAGGTAAGTCATTTGTCATAGACAGAACCGAAGCTGTTGAATCATGAACTTGGATGTCCGTGGGCATGGAGGCAGTATGAGTTTCTACTGTGGAGGTGCGTGTTTACTGTTGGATGTACTTTTGACAAAAGTAGCATTGCGCTCCAGTGTTACAGCCCTCCGTCCAGACGACTGGTTCAGTTCGCTCATATCCACCCCAGAGTCTAAACTGGTTTCTCGACTCTCCACCGGCCTGCGTCTCCTCTGCTGCTCTGACACAGCGTAGTGGATCTCAGCAGCGGGTTTCCCCTCCAGCGATACAAACCAGGCCCGTGGAGGCTGGGGTGAGGGGATTTTAGAAAATTCTGCTAAGACATGCACTGAGTGCCTGCTGTCCCCGATTTTATTTAGTGTTCCCGGGACTGACACAGACTCTGGGAAGCTGAAGTGACCCCTGGATGTGTTGGTGGAGGTTTTTGCCCGAGAGTCCACGAGAACTCCAAGCTGGTCCTCCGTTTCTACCAACTGGTTCTGGGTCAAAGACGGACCTTTTGGCAGTGTCTGGGTGAAGCTGTCTTTGCTCAGCGGCTCAGTGGCAGCACTGTTCAAAGCCCCTGCACGGGGCAGAGTGGCTGACTTGCTCCTCTGGGGCTGTTCTGCCTGCTCCTCCAAATGGAAGAATGCTGGAGCCTGGAGGATGGCAACAGGTTGGTTGTAGAAAAACAAATTCTCCGTCAGAGATGCTGGAACTCTCATCTGCTCATGATTAGGTTCAGTGTTAAGGTCCAGTTCGGTGCACTCCAGTTTAATAGCCACAGTGTTGGGATTTGCTATTATATTTCCGCTGTGCATTGAATTAACAGAGGAATTGTGTCGATTGTCCCTCTTCTCTGTGAACGATTGGTTCAGCCCATCCTGTGCATGAGAGGCGTCCCTTGAATATATCTCAAAGACTTCATCGTCACACATGGAGGTGCCTTGGTCTTTTCTCATCCCTGGTAGGAGCAGCTTTTCCTCGGTTTCACTGACTGATCCTCTGTGGACACGACAGACAAATCCACTAAGTGTTCTCAGCAATCATATATATCATCACCACTCATAGGTTATATAGACTAGAATAAGATAAAAAAATCTTCGTTACCTGCGATAATACAATAATCCAACCAGAAGGCAGATGACAATAACGAGCAATCCTCCGAGGAGAACTATCAGGAAAGATGAATAGTTTAAGATGAAGTCAACTGGAATGGCAAGTCCAAAGAAACCTGAAGCAAGAGTCAGAAAGACAGGAAGACATGAACGCAATAAAAAATCAGTGTAGACAAAATGAAGTGTGCATGTTTAATAAATACTTTTCTCCACTAACCAAGCCCAGTTCCAGGCCAGTTTCAGTAGATTGTGAAAATGAATTTCTTTCCAGCCACTGATTTTATTTCATTTATTTATTTTTTTTGGCTTTCAAATTAAAAAATCAACTGCCACATTTTCACAGTAGACCAACAACAGCAACCAACAAAAAACACTGCTTTGTTGTCAGTAATTAAGTTTGGTTTTATACATTTAACTGATTACCATGACACGTCATGTTACTTCTATTTATGCCACAGATGGTAGTATAAAAAAAAATACAGATGAAAATATAAACATATTCTATGTACAGTATTTTAAGTCATTATGAGCACTTACCTCTGGTAGATGACAAAGGTGCTGCGATCCAGTAGCCTAAGTGAGGAGCTGTGAATGTCCACGTGAGTTTTCCATCTACTGACACCACCTTTCCTAGTCCTTTTCTCATCCATCCACCTAGGGTAAAACAAACACATCAATGTTTGCACAAAACTGTCAAATAAATGTGCTCATCTCCTTCCAAAGACAGTGTAGGTTAACACTATAGGAATAAGAAGAAGAATTAGCCTAATTTATCGCCTACACTTGTATCTTTTTACTGTTTTGTGAACCAAAACTTGGTTTGTGAAAGCAGAATAATTGTATTTTTATGGCAAAAAAAAAAAGGCAAAGATGGTGACACAACTTCACTGTTCTTAGACAAATGTGAATGCACCAGGTTCCACGAGGCCCCATCTGTATTCTCTTTATACTGGTGGCATCGTATGTACGTAGATCTATCACAATCCATTACTCTAGATGTGTGTAAGTTGGTATTTCAACATGTTTATTTTATTGTTGAAACCATTCCGGTGACTGCAAACCATAAGCAGGCCAGTGGGCCGATTTAAAGTTAGCTGAACTTCTGAGTAGCATCTGTCATACAGCTACTCCTTCTGTTAGTTAAATAGCTGCTGCTCTAAGGCTTAATTAATTAATTAACAAAACATTAATTCAAAGTAGAGTCAGCTGGCACATGATTGAGTGAGCACAGTTAAGCTAGCCTCCAATCTAAGAGAACGTGTCCTTACAGGCGTCTAACAGAGTGACACTAGTAAGACACGATGAATGATTCCTCCCAAGTTTTGAATTTAGGTTACACTCCCACCAGCATACTGATGTCAAGTCACACCTCCCTATAATCTTCTTTAAACTGAACATTAATCATATTAATATTAATCTTGGCTGATGGCTGGATATACAGTGTTTGACATAAAGAATTAGAAATGAAAATCTTGGCTAAGGGTCTGAGTTCTGCCTCAGTGTTGCTGGTCCATAATTTTCAAACTGAAAGTTTCAGTGTTCTTTTTTATTTATTATTTATATATTATAAACCCCCCCATCAGTAACCTTTACCCCCATACCTGCTGTTATGTTGATGAGTCACTACATTAATGGGATTTTATTACCACTTGTAACACAGTCGTCTTCAACTATCTACCAGTGGAAGCCATGAAGTAATCCTGACTTGCTCCTCAGACTCTTCATAATTTCAGAGATTTTGTGCATGTATGATGATGAGTTCTGTTTCTGCTCACCAGTGGTCCGGTTAAAGAACCATGCTGGGACAACATTTGAAATCTGGAGTCCACAGCTGTCAGGAATGCTGAGGCTGATCTCTATGGGCCCACCCACATGTAACTCTGTGTCTCCTGAGAAAAGCTGCACACTGACAGCCGCCACTGGGCTCAACTCCACACTGACATATCCTTTAAAACAAAAAACAAAAAAAAAAACACAAGACAATACTTTAGAGAAGCTGAGTAATATGTGCACTGGGTAAATCCAGTTTACTCATTCTCATCTCATTTCATGTAAAAATACTTAAGCTAAATGGGACCAGTGCCACTGAAACAGTGGTTTGATTGACAGTATTGGAAAAAAAAAGACACTTACTTAAGTTTAATAGGAAAGAAAGATTACCTGTAAAAACTGGTGCAGTCTAAGGTATGTGCTGCGCTCAGCCCATTCATTTGTATCTGTGTCAGTTACTGTCTGCCTCAGTGTCTTTATATATTATTACCACCAGATGGCACCAAAGACTAAATACTGTGGACTGGGGACATTAAAGAGTGCTTTAATGTCCCCAGTCAATTAAATTGACTTCAGTTCAATAAAATGACTTTTATTATGAATAGAGTAAAAAGCCAGGAACTACATATGTATATATATATATATTTATATAGTGTTGTAAGTCGCCTTTCTATGAAAAATTCAATAATTTTGAAGGCAGAAGTCTGTATACTGCCACTGCAACACACACGAACAAACACACAGACATCTTACCTGGTTTACTGCTCATGATGCCCAAAGTGTTAGGAAAGCTGTCATCCTCTGATGACAGCCTGGGAATGGTCAGGTAGGCTTTGACAGAGGTGACATTACTGCTGGCTGTCAAATTCAGCAGCCTCTTGGGAAACTGGACAACAGACTGCGACGAAGCATCTATAAATAAACAACACCATAAACAATATTTATGTTCATAACATGTTTATAAAACATGTGTATTATCCCTTTAGCACTGTCTCTTTGGCTGATATGGATGTGCTTCCTTAAATGAAAGCTTGTCCTGACAAACACAGAGACAGAAGTGTGACTTAATTCATACAGTACCAGATGTTTTGCCAGTGATCAGGACAGAGTCTTCAAAGAACCAGATGTTCCCTTGATTTAGACCAAGTAGTGACGTGGACACAGATGAAAATACTGCAGCGACAGTAAGTAAGAGAAAAGAGAAAGTTGCAAAATTAGCGCTGAATATTTTAAATGTTACATATATTAAAAAATTCCACTAGATGCCAGAGTGACATTAAGTTGAATCCACTGTCCCTGTCTGTAGATTGTCACATTTGTCAAAGAAACACACACAGCCACACAGTGTGCAGCTGACAGAAGCTGTACACAATGTAAAAATGTACACAGCGATTTCTCAGAGGGTGAAACAATATAATGGATTGAGTTACGCTTGGTAGGCAGAGCCATGGAGAAACAGATTTTCTGAACTGACAAAAAGAGATGAAGGAGCTGTCACACTGAAGCCTCACACACCTGTCACTCAAAGGAAAAAAATGCATCTCAGCCATACTAAGAATAAAGAAGGGTCTAAATGTACTCGCTGATCCTTCCATGATCATGAGGGCCGAGGATAAAAAAAGAAATAAATAAAGACACTTCCTTTCTTTTATTTATACATTTGATGGAGTTCATCAACTGTGGTGATGTAGATAAACAATAACACATTAAACAGCTTACTTGGCATTCTGCTGGTTCTACAAGGCAGCAGTGTGCTCATGTAGCCATCCTTGCTGGCCACAACTGTGATAGGCAGCCCAGTTTGGTAAGGTACATGAAGCAAAACGCCACCATCGTCCCCAGTGAAAGCAGTGTTGGCCCTGGTGTAGTTGACATAAACCTCCACCACTGCCTGGCTGAGGAACTGACGACTCAGCATGTCGCTGACCTGGACCTTAAGGTTTAAGGCAGAACCTAAAAAATAAATGAAAAGGTGAGGGAGTATGGTTAAGGCAAATATGCTGCTTTTAAAGAAACAGTACAGTTTACAATTAAGTGTGAAAGTTCATTCAAGTTTGGTTTCACACAAGATCCATATTGTCTGTCAGTATAATGAAATTCACTCTAACACCACAAATTGCAGTCTCAAAACTGCACCTCTCTGGGTTGCACTATAAGGAACTGTTTCTGTTATTTTGTGCACCCCTATGCAGTACAAATATGTGCTTCACCGCTTTAATAGAATGGAGTTGGCTGCAGTTCCAGTTAACCTAGGAACCTAGTAAGCCTTACTGATAACAAAACTAATTTGCAGACTCCCTCGAGGGTATCAATCAATTAATCCCAGCAGATTTTAAACAAGGTGGCCACAATACAAATGGTAATTAGAACAACTAAGTAAGCGTTCAAGACAACATTATGCTACATCAGCATGCAGACAGATACGTACAGTACATATTTCCAATAAAATTATTCTCATGAGGGAGCCTTAATCATTAGGATCACATCTTTTCTGGTAGCGCCAAGAGAGTCCAATTAAAGGCCTAATGATTATGTGACACCTTATCTACAAACCCAATTAGCCACTTATACACTGTGCACCAGCATCCACTAGTAACTTTGTGACAACATGACTTTATTTGGGAGATCTATAGTGTTGCATAATAATGAAGGAATGTTGAGTAATACATCACTTCTTGCCTACTCTATATGACTAAACGGTAGTAAGGCAGATCCTACCAGGAATCAATGCCTGAGGGCCAAACAATACATCAATATTTGTATAGAACCAATGGAACAATGACTGTGTGTAACGTCAGAGGTGTGACACAAAGTGACAGACTCACAGAGAATTAGCACAGACTCTGCATCTCCACTCAGCTCGGCAGAGCATGTTAGCCTTTTTTAGACCATTGTTTTGGTTTTCCAGATGCAGTTTTACTGTTTCAGTAACCGTGTTAACATGTTTGTGAAGGAATTTTTCCTTCTATAGTTCTTTATTTAATTTTAGGCTTAGGTCCTAAAACCAATAGTTCACTGTCTGTCTCTCAGATAGCTGTCTGACAGCATTCAGCTGGTTTAAGGTTGTAGCGAGGACACTGAATCTTTACTCATGTAAGGATTGGAAGTTGTCTCATGAAGAAAAATCTATATTTGGACAGGTAGTAAGTATAATGTAGTTATAGGGTCAAAGGTCACCACCAGAAAGGACCGCTGTAGAATCGAGTGGCATTACACAGTGTCTGCTCATCTTTGTTCTCCTTGACATCGAGCATCAATAAATGCTACGCTTCCTCCTGCTCCTAACAAGATCTCCACCACAATGTTCAACGTGACAACTTTACAAGATAATATGTCAGTCATGTTTACAGCTTATTCTACAGCCCTCAGATGGTCAAAAAAGTATTAATGTAACTTTAAATTGTGAATTTTTCAAAGTAAAGTTTAGCGTTCCAAACACCAGTAGCCAGCGGGGTAGAAGGGTATGAACGTCTTGCTGTGGAACAGTGAAAGTAGCCTAGCATGAAGCTGAAGCACAAAAATCTAACATGATCTGAAGGCACAGATAGGCTGGAAAAATGTGAGCAGAAGGTCCCTATAAAAAATACAAATGAAGCAGCTGAACAGTGCTACAGAGAAACTGTTTGGTGCCAAGAGAACTGTGTACAGCTGCGAAACTCTGGGCACTGGGCAGCGCCAAGGTATCTTCCCTCACCTTCTGCCCTTCTGTACATATTCTCTACTGTTTCTGTGGAGTCTGGTCCAGAAAGTGAGTTTTGGGAGACATAAATCTCAGCACCTGGCTCTTCATCAGCCCTCCACAGATACAGTCTGTCATGGTTCTTTGGTGCTATGAATTGGTGCCACTTTTTATTAGTGACTAAATGCTACAGCACTGCTATGGCAGCACTATCACCAGTCATAATGTCATGAGTATCTTTCTCTAACGGTGGCAATTCAGCGCTGACGGTAGCAGCGGTCGAATTTGCTGCCAGTCTGATTGCTCATTATCCTGCTGCTGAACAATCTGCCAAAGCTTTACTGTAAACTCACGAAGCCATGACTTACGATACCAACTTTCACAATATTTCAGCACATGCCAAAGCCAGATAACCTGATCAACCCTTATCCTTGCCCCTAACAATTTCCCTTTGATCGGAGCCAGACAAATGCCGGGAGCTGCCAGGAGCGGCTGCATATTCAGTCACAATATGAAACAAATATCTACATCTGGCTGCGTTAGTGTCAACCCACTGAGATACAAACTGTATGCCAGTGCAGATGGACGAGATGATGCTTGTTTTGTGGAGGCAACCTCTTCTTTCTGTGCGTTCTACTTTAGTGGCCAAACAGAACAGAAGGGGGTCACTAAATCTGAAGTGGAGGTGTGTCGTGCCAGATTACTATAATCTCCCCATTTGGCGAACTGAACCACGCCACAAAGAGGTTTATGAAGTATATTGAAATGGGCTGTCTGAGGCAGATGAGGACTAGATCCCCTGTAGAGTGTGATATGGCTTGACAGAATCGGTGTCCAATGGAAAGAATATATTTCCACTATTTGTGTTTTCCTTTATCAGTGTGTGCACATTTGTCTTTTTAAAAATATGAGGAACATATTTCCACTAATCAAACATTACATCAAAAAGCTTCTTGCCCCAGAAATGAAGGCAGTAAATATTAGAATGACAAGTTCTAATTACTTAAAACGCCATGTCTCTGGCTAAAAGCACCTAAATTTGCTTTTGCTGACATATCAAGCAGATAGATGTGTCACCATTTCCCCAAAGACTATGATTCAAATTACAAGGACGGAACAAAAACATGTTCACTGGTCAGTCCTGTTAGACCACCAGGCAGGATAAACAGATGGTCCAACAGGGACTTATCTCTGATGACACCCCCCCACCACCACCCTCCCCACAAACACACGTTTGTTTGTGTATTGGAATTAGGCCATATATTCCACTGACGGAGAAAAAAACAAAGTGCAGCCTCTGATATGTCGAGCAAATCAGCTTCAAGCTCAAGTCAGCAGTGTCAAAATGAACTGACACAAAAGATGCTTAGGGTGGAGTCGAGTGAGGGGGTGGTATGAAGAGTTGATGCCCTAACATGTACCAGTCCTGTTGTCAAATAATTAAAATCCTCCCTGGAGCCAAAGTGATTAAATCTTTAAATCTGTTGCTCTGCCCATTCTGAAGGGTACAACAATGAAGATGTTTATCTCAGCATGGGAGAACTGACCATCTGGCTCGAGAAAGGAGGTGCTTTCTGTACATTTGTATTTCCAGCATTCTTTTTTATAATTTAGTAGAAGTGGAGAGTGGGCAGTCATTCCCACAGGACGGCTCAGAGGAGATGGTTTGGCAGGATAAACCAGCAGGGGGGGTTGTAGATGGCACAAGAGACAATAGAATGCTTGGGCACATTTTCCAAGTGTTAAATCGTGAACACAGGCCGGGGGATCATGTGATGACGGATGGTAATGTACTCCTACAGGAGCATGAATTAGTCATGAATCGGATGATAAGTGAACAGGGTCACAAATCCCTCTTTCAGATCCTCTCCACTGCACAGCTGTAAACAAGAAGATGTCTGTAAAAAGTGCATGCATCTCTGACATACTTTGGAGAGGAAGGGGGAGAATATTCCAACTTACAAAATGAATACAGCCAGCAGAGGGCAACCTGAGAAAAAAAGCCTGCTTTAGTTTAAACAGCTGATTTGCATGAAATGATAATGCAGTGAGTGATAGTTTGGCCCTCTGAGCTGCTTACTTAGCAGCCACATATTTTTAACTCACTATTTATTTGATTTATTTTTATTATTATTATTTTAAAATTATTATTTCTCAACTCACTTGAAAACTGTTGATACCTTATCTTAGCACATGATACTGTAAATAATGCACAGATAAAATGATATGTTATTGGCTGGTTGGTGGTGGTGCAGTAAAAGGAGACAGATGGAGAAACCGTTACTCATGAGGTGACAGCAGCAAGCTCCCACATCACATTACTCATCAACAGATCAGCAGATCTGTGAACTAATCCTGATACAGATGGTCCAGGACGACTAAATCAGGACATCTTGGTCTATAATCTGTTACAAAAAGACATTTAGTTTGATGGTTAGTAAAAATAAAAAAGAAGTCAAAATACCAACATGAATATTTACCTTGAAGCTACAATGCGATTTATTTTCAGTTTACATCCTAAATATCAAACACACAACAAGAATAATCTTGAGAAGTTCACTCAAGTTTCCATGGTCCTCTGTTACAGTGAATCCTGTACAAACCTGGCAAAGCATCCGGCACTTGTTGAGGGTACTGAAAGGGCTCTTGTCTCATGTGATCCCGGTCTGAAAAGTTCCCGTCATCGATATGCAGAGAGTGTCCCACAGCCGGAGTGAACTCCTCAGCCGCTTGGACGCCTTTGCATAAAATCAGCGCAGGTATCAGACAGATCAACAGGCGCATGACTTTCAGAGCGTTGTTGATCACTTTGGCTTCTTACTCCTCTCAGGTCTCATCTACAACTTTCACACGGACAGAGCAGACCAGTCCGCTGCCATCCCAAATACTTTCCTGTCAGCCGCTCTTCAGGCAGCGCAGCAAACTCCTCCCCTTTAAGCTGCTTCGTGAGGCCCATGCAAAGCTGTCTGTCTGTCTGTCTGTCTGTCTGTCATGATTTCTAAACACATTTAAAGGATGATAAAAATGTGTTGCGATGGAGGAAGATAATATATAAATACTCTTACTGTTAGAAGTCAAATCCCTGCATTCATAACTTTACACGGGTAAAGGTGCAAAATGCGTTTAAATCATATAGAAGCATAAAAGCATATAACGCAAGGATTCCTGTGTCCAGACTGTCTACAAATGGCAAATAAAGATCTTGATTCTTGAAGTTGAAGTGCCTTTTATGGAGAATGACCCCTTTCATAGTGTGTGTGTGTGTGTGTGTGTGTGTGTGTGTGTGTGTGTGTGTGTGTGTGTGGCTATTACAATTATCATTATCATTATAATGTTGTAGCTGTTTTAGGTGAGGCTGAGTTTGACTTGGATTCAGAAAAATAAGCTGCATTGCATTTTTTTATTTTATTTATTTATTTATTTCGAAAGGGGAAAAAATTATACTAAAGTGACTTGATAAGAATGAGTCTAATAACTTTCAAAATAATTTAATGGAGTGGAGAACATGTTTAAATTAACATTAAATATTTAGTACATTACTTTAGGAAATGTATTTAGTTACATTCCCCCACTGAAAATATTTTATATGTATTTCTGCTGCCACTTGTGAACAATACTCCTCTTACACGGGCCAACGCATATTTAACTGTACACTGGATGGAGTTTAATATGCTGCACGGTAACTGATCAAAACACTTGCATCGACTGATTTCTACCACTAGATGGAGATAATACAATACCAGTTCTGCAACAAAAACACAACGTTCAGTTAGCCATTATTAATCCCACTAAATTATTCACTGAATAAGAGCTGACATGTCAACAAAAGTGTTTACCTGAGGAATATACAGGCATCCATAGGCCAAAACCTGTACTTGTGTGATAAGTAGTCAAACACATTGTGATGGTGACATCAGCAGGTGCAGCAGTCACAGTGGTGAGAGTTATACTACAACAGTCATTAGTTGTTGTTGTTCTGTTCAGTCACACTGAGTTATGGTATTAATGTTTTTAATAGGAGTTTTATAGGATCATTTATATAATAGTCATTTCTACATTTGTGGGACTTTCCAGGTTGAATAAATGCATCCATTAAAATTTAATTCTGCCTCCATGAATTTCTCCTTCAGCATTTTTAGGAGGAAATGCATTTTCTCAGTCAGGACTTTTTTAGTTTCCTGTGGTGTGAGAAATGACTAGAAAATGGTGGAATTCTGCACTGGACAGATTTACAGTGCTGTGACAGCTGCATGGCGTCTGTTGTCTTGGTCTTGGCTGAACTCTACTGGATTGTCCATGTTTTCTGCATCATTTTCAGTTGCATTCCCTTTTTTTGTTTTTAATGTCACCTTCAACATTTTTAAGAGCTCAAAAATAAACATTGCCGTCCTTGAACCTCTTTCCTCTACACTATTGTCATACTCATTAAATATACTCAGCTGGAGGGATGAACCTTATTCTTCCAACAAATATTCCCGCGTTTGGTGGTTTGATGATGGTGGAGACCACTGTCCATCTACCAACAACAATTTCATACTCATCCGACCATTCAGCAGTGACCCCTCATCTGGCACCTGCATCATCATTAGATTTTTCAATTCTTGCATTCAGGGTCTTCCTCTAAATTGTTACCTGTCCATACATTTATTGTTTACTATGCATCTTATAAGAGTGTTAAATTGTATTATGCACACAAATCATCAACAGGATAACCAGGAGGATGACTCCTTAATCCCTGGTTACTCTGAGAGCATCGATCACACTCCTCCCTACAGTCAGAGGCTGCAGATTTAGTTGACTTGTTTGGTTTAGTATGAGTAACAGGCAGAATTGCAAGCTATGTGTGTAGTGGCTGTCTGCTCTGGTCAGCCATGAATATGATTATAGCCCCTCACTCACAAAATTGTGACATATATGTTTTATTGAAATCACACTGGTTTAAATTTTTAGTCTCATTTCATTTTCCACAGACAGGTGTCATACCCTGCTTCGCTTTGTCGTGTCTTCGAGGCAGCACCCAAAGGATGGCGTCCTCAGTGATGTCTGCCTGCGGAGCTTCCTGTCACCAAAAGCATGAGTGAATCCTTCCTGGCTTCTTTACCATCATAGCTCTTCTGTGACAAGGGCCTCAGAGAGGCAGTGAGCTGACACATGTGTCCTCCCAGCTCTATTTCCCTCTCACAAAGTATAAATCGGAGTCAAAACACAAAAGCAGGAGGATTGATGATAGCCTGAGTCTCCAGGATCAATTTGCCACAAATTAGATACAGTAATGGTTCATTTCTCCACATAAATAGCTGCATCTCCAGGGACTATTTTGGAAATCTGCTCGCTTTTACTCTGGAAATCTGCTCCATCCCCAACTGCTTTCTTCTATTAATCTTATCAGCACAAAGATAGACTTTTTCTGAGTTTTTCTACTCCCAGTGCCACAGCATTTATGACATTCTGTTCATAAAGCAAAGAGAATACCATGTGGAAATATTTAGCAGTTTTTGCTTGTGCTGGCCTCCCTGCACATTGCCTGTGATATAACAGTTTTGTCTGTCTTTAAAGGGCTGAATGTTGATAAATGTTCTGTTTAATGGTGTCTTTCAGTGGGAAAGTTCACCAAAATCAATATCTTCCTCCTCTTACATAGATGTGAACGCAGCGATTCATGCCAACTGAGCCATTAATGATCAAAGTCTGGGGGTCAAAGCTGAGCAGACAGATGAAAAGACAAATGCACAATGAAATATCATATTTTGATGACATAAAACCATCAGCATCAGTGTCAGTTTTCAAAATCACACAAAGGTTAAACTTCGTTCAGTGCTGCAAAATCCATTAAGCTAACAAAAAACTGCAGTGACGTCTGGTGAAAACTTCTCCCAAGGTCAGCTCACTTTATAGCTATATATATAAATTCATTTCTCAGCTTTTAATGATATTACAGGTATATATCTTACAATACTAATTGCGGATAGATTTCTGTTAATTAGTCCGAGTCATTGTGGAAGAGACAAACGGCTGCCAGGTGACGTCTTCAGCGGGTGGAATGGATTAAATGTAAGGCTTTGCAACTGTGCTCTGTTTCAAAATACCAGAGACGGACCAGAGGGAACAAACTGACATGTGGGCGTAAGACAGGAAACATGACAGAGTGATAGACAGTGTCACACGGTGAGTAAGCCCTTGCCTAGAGAGACAGGTGCATGACTTGCCATAAATGATGACATCAGCACTGACGTGCCGGGGAATATGATTGGAAGATAAGACAGACTTTGGAAAAGTTTAGCGAGTCGAGAAGAAAGCCACTCATTGTGTTACTCCGTATGGGGGAGACATTGGGGAGACATTGCCCTCTACTAACCCTTTCTACAACATCCCCACTGTAATTCCCATGAGCTTTCTGAGCCATTTAGACTTCATGTCTACTTTTCATTGAATATAACTGCTGCCAGATAGCGACTAGAATTTTATTTAATCTAAGTAAAAAAGTAAGAAGCTTCAAAGTAAAGCTTAGGATACAGTTTACTACAGCTTTTGCAAGGCTTGTGGCTTCAAATGGAAAACATACAGAGAACAGGGATGTGGGAAAGCATGTTGAATAAACACAGAGGAGAAATTATGAGCTGTTTGATCCCCTGACTTTTCATCTAGCATCACTACCAGGCAAAAGTTTTCAAAAATCCAGTGATAGATCTACATGTCTGCTATAGATTGCGGTTCCTAAAGCATCCTGATGACTTTGTTGATCCTCTGATTTTTCCTGTAGCACCACCTGCAGGTTGACATGGAAAGTCTCTGCAACTGGCAGCTGTACTTTGTGTTTGGTGCTGCAAAACATCAGCACTACTGACATCAGCACTGCTGTGCCTCATGTTATATGGGATGGATGGTAGAAATGGGTTCCCCACATTTACAGCTTGCAAGTATTCCAGTCACTGTCCTGCTCGAGACCAAAGTACAACTGCAGAGTTGGTCATGTGAGGGTTATATATAAAATACTGTGCACTGAGAAGCCATGATGGCCAAACCGATCTCCTAGAACTTACAGTTATACACAACCAATTAGGAACAGCAAATATGTTTGGAAGTAAACGTAATGCACACAGGATTCCAGTTTATAGAGAAATCATGAGGATATGTTGGAAATTAATGTTTCTGGAAAGTAGAAAAATGATGTTGAACGTCAAAATGTTTGCTGGCAATATATTTTATTTCTTTTCTTGCAAAACATCTAATTATTAAACTTTTGGCTTTTAAGTTTAGGCACTGGAAACACTTGGTTAAGATGAGAAAAAGAAAGTGTGCACAGTGATTACACTCACAGTATGTTGACCAACACCACGACCTTCCCTGACTTTAACCAATGTGCTTGTGCAGCCTAAATGTACAGACAGGAGTCTGGATGTGAACGCTGGAGTCAATGTCCTGTACTTTGTGTGCTTGACATAAATCTTCCAGCTCTGAGAGAAGGTGGAAATAAATGTAACACACTTCATTCACTCAAAAATCTTCTTCTAAACATGATCCAGATAAATTAGGGCACAATTTAGTAGAATATTAACTGAATTTCCAGGAGGCGGGATTGTTGTGGCCTGAGGGTTTAGGCCCTGAGCCTGAGCTGCAGTGTCCGGAGCTCATGCCTGGCTCGTAATAGGTGTTATATCTCTTTCTCCTGCATTTTGAAACCTCCCTCTATTGGCGCTATCTGATGTAGGAATAAAATGCCCACCATGAAAGAAATGCTAACAATATGTCAGTATGATTTACATTAAATGGCAGAATTTGGCTGATTTCAGGCATTTGTTTGATTTCAGGCGCTTCCATATTTTTGAGCATCATATATCAGAGCATAGTCATACTTATAACTTGGATTTTGACATGAACACCATTTATGAATTAATTGTAATTATAATAACTGATATGAGGATGAGGACAGTCTCAGGCATGTTAGTACATCTGTAGACTCGTCTAATTTTATTTTGTTTGTGTTTATTCCAGTGGTGTTCCGTGAGGCAGCAGAGCTTGACCAGTTCAAGTTAAAGATCATTTAGAACAAGTAAGTGATGCATATACAGTTTAGGTTGTTTGTCAGTAAATAAATGCTACAACTCCTAAAGACCAAAGCCAAGTCCTCTGTCTTGCTTGGCACCTGGTGATTGGAGGGCTCTGGGGGGTTAGTCCCAGAACACAAAGTCTCCCCTGTGCTTCCTGGATATGGTCCGGACGATGAGGTGGGAAAGGTTAACATTACTGAGGCAGGAAAATACAGGATTCTGCACTGTCACCGGAGTGTGACATTGTCAGTTAATGGTAAGTATTTTGAAGATTACCATAAAAGTGATTTTGAGATATTTTTCCTCTGTACTGCACATTTGATATGTTTCCTCTCAAGTGAAAGGAACAGTGGGATGCTGGGCCATTCTTGCCTCTCTGTAAAAGTCACCGCACGCCGCTGTGTCAGACCCACATCAATTTAATTTACTATCAAATAATTGATCTCTAAAGAAATCCTGTTTCTTCAGAATAGTTGATAGTCTGTCACATTCATCTGCTGGTGACATATTGCCGTGTGATGATGGCCATATGGATGGTCTGTTAACTGTCTGTAATTTGACATTCAAAACTCCACCACAGACCAGTGGATGGTGCAGGAAGGAAAGTGGGCGAGATTCACTGCGATTAAACTGCCAGAGAAGTGGTGCAGCCCTATGTGGAAAACTGGGCCCCCCAGCAATACCCATCACCACTTCCTGCTCTGTAACACAAAAACATGACATGACTTTTTAAATGAATGGCAGGCTGATGTGTTGTGTGTCTGCTTTATGGTGGGAGGGTGATCAGGCATCTGTCTTCTCCTGCTTAATCTTTGGGTTGATTTACAGTATAATTTCCTGACCTAGTCCAGAATGGACTGAAGTATTTTCTTTGGAGATAGTAACACTGTGTATGGTGGGTGCATTGCATCGCGGGATTGGATGTTTCAACCCTTCAGAACACTAATTAACACTAACACTGACCCCTCGCTCAACAGCCCAAATAACAGGGTTTAGAGCTGGTATGTTTTCTGAATGATTCATAGAGTAGGTTTGTAGAGGACCTGTTCGAATTCTCCTGCCTGGTACGATGCAGCGACCAGCTCTCAGAGCTGACATCCTGAGAGCAACACGTAGAAGCTCATTCAGTTGCATTTTCACCTGCTTCATTTCCATAAAGCCTTGGAGAAGAAGTCATGGCCTGTTTCCCCACATGTTGTATTTTATCTGTGCCTGATCAAGACCTGATCCAGTTTTCAAAAACCTTTACTTCTGCCATAGCACTTTTTTTTTTGAATGTTTATGGATTACAAGTAGAAAAAAAAGGCCTGCATGAAATTTACTGCCTGCTCTCTGAAAGTCCTTTATAGTAATTACACTGTCTGTGTATTGTGGAATACTATGCTTGAGCTGAAATATCAATTTTGTAAAGAGAAATACAGAAGCATGTCAACAGGAAGTACAATTATCTTAGAACTCGTTCCACATTCACACAGGAAAGCACTTTTGCATTTGACAGACAGAACAATATCGACAGTAACACTGGCTGGGACTGCTGGAGTTAAGTCCAAACTCTGGTAGTATCCAGGGACTGGCTTCTACACATTTAAATGGCTTTTTTTTTAAGGTACAGACTTTCCCATTTCCATCCTTACTCCCGTAACTTCTGTACTGGGCACTTTTGCCAAGCCATAACAACAGCCGGCACTATTAGTTTCACCCAGCTAAATGGTGAAAGCATAAGATACGATCACAGAAAAATCAGCAATACAATTCAGTATGTACAGAAAACTCTGAGGAATCTTTGGAATCTTTGGGATATTTTTAACACTGTATGAAATGCCTCCCTGTAATGTGAAAGGGCTGCTGGTCCTGCTGAGAATCAGTGGTCGAGGCTTAATTTGGGGCTTTTAGCTCATTTTTGCAGCTCTCTTCTCGTTGTGGTCGACGCCTCTCACCAACTGTTATATAAATTCACAGGCAGCCTCCCAGCGCACAAGCTCACACGAGCACAACTGCATACTACGAAAGTGCCTATTTAAAGTTGCCAAATGGCAGAGAGCTGAAGTTGTTTACTAGCCGAGTGCCCTGTAAAAGTTCGGCTGGAGTAATGAACACATCTAGAAGTTTAAGGAAAAGCCTGAATTTCTTTTTTTTCAGGAGCTGCTCTGCCAATTTAGGACTGAAACAGCACTTAGTGTTTTAACCAGGCCATGACCTTTCCGTTGCCTTAACCTTAAGTGCTCTGTCCTGATTTATCTGACTTTTCTCTGACCCAACAGAGGCCCAACCAAGGCCCCAAATCTTGCCTCAGTTATTAGAAGTGATTGGACCTTTTAAGACTAAATAAAATAAATAATAAATTGGCATCTCTAAATTGCTCGTTTACATGAATAAGAGTATAAATACATTTGCCTCACTATGTATGCTAGCCCTAAGATTGACTAGATAGACTCCAAGTGACCCTGAACAGGATAAGTGGTTTGGAGAATAGATGGATGCAGTATTTGGAAATTCTTTTAAAGTCCATCTTTTCTTAGCCTCCTCTCCAAAATAGCACCCTGCTCTACATTCCTGTTCAGCACTTTCTCAGGGCACTTAGCAGAGTATGAAATCCTTCTGTTTCAAATGATGCTGCTCTGCTCTGTGCACATGTCCTGTTCAACCCGTGGAAGTTTCAAATGCAGCACTAAGGATGTGATCCCTCACTGGCTTCCCACATACACTTCCAGTGTTTGTTGCTATGCACAAACTCATGAGTGCTCATTTTGGTCTCAACAGGTTGAGAATCTGTGACTTTTTAGCCTTCTTTTAGTCAGATTTTATTTGTATAACAAATGTTATTTTACATGAGTTGATGGTGAATAAATATTTCATGTACAGAAACCATCTCAGCTACTCATAGACAAGTCAAAAACCTCTCATTTAAATATTTAAAACATGACTGTGACAGAAGTTGATGAAAGGAGGATTGCTCAGGCTTTGGGAGGGAACTTAAGGGACTACTGTATAGGCAACGTATTGATTTCCCTCTGATATTGCAATAATCCACAATAAAGCTGCACTGTCATTGTCAGAACTTTATTCAGCAGTTTGTGTCCTCCATCACCTATATTTGTATGTGTTGCTCATTTTTCCTACTTGTCCCTCTCTCTGCTGTTCTCTCCCGTATTCAGTCTCTCCCTCTCTGGTTTGGCTCAGTGATGGAGAAGATGAAATCACTGTAATGTGCTGGAAAGAGATATATTTTTACATATGTTTTTGCAGCCTCAAAGCATCTTTAATGTCAGCATCGTGCTCATTCCACTTTAATTCCTCCTCAGTGTTAATTTGATTGACTCATTACAGTCTGAGAAGGAGCTAGCTTAGACGCTAAAAACATTAATCTGGAATACAGCACTACAGAGTGCTTATCTGTGAGCTAAGACCATCAAATGAGCCTGGCTCCTATGTACACTAGGGAAGCACAATGTACTCAATCGTTAAATCCTCACAATACAAATTCACACTTGAGACTCATTAAGGCAGTTTTAAAGCACAGCAAAAGTAAATTAGGTATCTGAATCATTCAACGAATTAACATTACAAGCAAATTGTTTTAATCATAATTGAAGAGGTGGAGCCAGGTGGAGTGATCTGGCATTGAACCTGCAGTGCCAACTCTATTTGCCATTAGTAGTAATCTGCTTGCCAGCGTATTAACAATAGTGTGTGTCCTGGACAAATCCCTGCAGATCCTAGGATCAGCACCACTGACAGTGATTAGGGCAAACTATAGGGTTCTAGATGATCTGCCTGAGCTGAGCCTGCCTATGGGTAGGAGTCTTGACATAATTATTTTATGTTGTATCTATTTTCTCCTTTGCTATCTTTTCCCTTATAACACAAAAGTAAAAACAAAGTAAAATGTCATAAAAAGTTGGGCTATGTTATAATCCAAGTTCAACCTTTTGTTGTGTTTGCTTTTGATTTTACTGGTAATCAATTGTCCTCTCCATACTGGTCGTGAAGTGAGTAACTAAACTGCAAGAGGTGGGCGACAAACTCCACTGTCCTCATTCCCAGCAACTTCCCTGAATTTGCAAATTCAGCTGAAGCTGAGGCTTTAGGGTGTGTAACTTTCATTGCCAGTTCCAGCCACAAACCTACCTGTGAATATAAGGAAGTATGCTTCTGCTAAGGCTCAGCAAAAAGAACAAAAAAAAAAAAAAAAAAGCAGACAGCAAAGAGGGATAGAATTTACTAAAAAGACTGATTTTGTCACCCAATTCTTACAGCAGAGGTATACAACAAAGAGATCTCTTGAAGGAGTGGAGTGAAGAAATGCTTGCACGAACCACTAACTCTTTATGTAGTAATGTACATATGTTAACATGAGAGTTACATTAAGACTGACTTTAAAAAGGAAAAACAAACACACCTATCCTTTAAGGTATGCTGAAGGTTGGAAAAACTGAAGTTCTAAACGCTAACAGCGAGGTGACGGCTCACAAAGTGTTGAGGTCTAATTTTATGAAACAACACTTCTGCGCATATTACCTTTCTATAAATAAGGCAGCAGTAATTATAATAGCTAACAGCACTTAAGACAGGCTGGCAAAAGATCATAGTTATGATTAATAGAAATGTCAAGACTGACAAGTTTTATAAGTACAAGCCCTGCCATAGCCTGGTTCACAGCCTTTGCTTTTAGTCCCCTGCATGAGCTCGATATATTTCCTGCACTCGCACTGTGCAGGATGTATGGTGTTATTAAGGCAATCAACAGCACTTGTCATGTCTCTCTCCTGTCATTCCTGGTACATGAACATTCTACAGCACTGAGTCAAATCTCTGTTAAAATTAAAAAGTACATTCAGCATTTTTCATAATTTTTAATTTGGGTCACATGAAATTAAATAGAGGACTTGAGAAGACAGCACCTTAATAGGGTCTGATTAAGTGAAGACATTGCTATTGTGTGCCTTGTTTGATCAGATAACAGAGACAGAGGGAGACTGGAAGCCACGGAGGCAGCATCATTACTATAAATAATTCTAGTTGGAGACTGGACTGTATATAGCATCAACTCCACTATTCAGTAACTCGGACGAGCGGCTCTGTATATTTTTCCAGGGCAGATACAAAAGGGACAATAAGCTTCCCAGAGTTTGTCTGTGAGTCCCATTGCTAGACTATGCATTGTACAGTGCTCAGTAATCCAAAAGCTCTGTTTTCTTGTTTTGTACCTCTCTATAACTGGATGATGCAGATGTGTTTTCTCATGGCAATATAATATAAACCTATTGCAAAACAAGCTGAAAAGTTCATAGTGCCTTCCTTGATTTAACAAGATGACTCACTGCAGTTTCTCTTTTCTTTTTGGTTCTTCTGCCGCAGAATAGAGTTAAGTAATAAGTTACACACTGTAGGTGTGATTAATTCCACTCACTGCTAAACAATCTCCACAGATGCAGCAGGGGCCGGTGGCTGACATATGCAGGTATCTCAAGCAGTTCATCTTCCCAGAGGGAATAGGGCAGTGCAGACATAACTCCTCTTTCCTCAGTTCTCTTATAGGTTAAAAGTTGGCACCAGGTAGGTGCTTGTGTCTCTGTTTATCACTTCAAGGCTGAGGGGGCCGGCTCAATAAATCCTCCCTTGTGTATTATAAGACTGATCTTACTTTTATCAGGAAACACCACGGCAGTTTTGTTGTAACACAAATCTCTCTTGGCCTCCCTCTTTAGAAATGATAGGCGACATGCCAAATGGGGCAGAGAAACAGGTCAGCTGCAGGTGCTGCGCTGCATAGAACCGGCGAGTCCTCCGCTATGCATCACATGCTTTAATTAGATTGCAAAATGAGTGGACACACAGTCATCAGAATGTGTGTTTTCATGCCTGTTGGGGCGAACATGGAATCATGTCAAATCAATACGTCTTCTTGTTAAAGAAGTATCAACTATTTTTTTCACTTGATGGCAGCTGTACACACGTTGGCCTTGTGACACAGCTTCATGTGAAGCTGATGTGCCTGTTGCCTATTTTGACATCCAGCAAGCATGAAGCAACATATAATTCACCTGAAGTCATGTTTCTGGCCACATGAAGAATGTAAGTCAAATACTCACTCTCCTTTTAGCTCTTTTGGTTTTCGCTAACCCCTGAGGGAAATATCTGGCTCTTTAGCTGCCAAAGGTTCCACTGTGTTCAGTGGTCGTCAGCTTCATCTGTATGCTGTCAGATGCTGGGCGGATGCTGTATGGTGGGTTTATGAGAGGATTTTTGCTAAAACCAGCTGTCTGCTGTGGCTGTGGCTATGGGTATGAATCACAGCATTAGCTGCAGGCTGTAAAACCAAAACAATTCGCTGAGAGACACTAAAGCACTCAGATAATTCACTGTGAGTTTGTGCCTCTAAATGAACCTTTCACATTACATGCAGTAATTTGGTTCACTGTTGATATAACAATATTGACTAGAGTAGCTTTACAGTTCTCAAAACCTGTCTGCAGCACTCCAAGCTCCGTGGTTTCTACTGAGGATGTTTTGAAAATGTCACAAACACTTAGATTCATTCTTAAAAAAGGCTCAGTATTTTCCTAAAAGTGGAGGATTTTTAGTTTTAATTAAACGTTACTCAAATAAAAGCATGTGTAGAGGACTAATTCAACTGCAGATTTATACTCACTTAAGGGACCATCGAGAGTGTCTGGGGAAGCAGGACAATGTATGTGGGATCGAGTCAAAATAAACTACAATGCCCGTGTTCATCATAGTGAAGGAATATGTCACCCAATGCAACAGTGTGGTTTACTGATGTGCTTTTAAAAGTTTGTGGACAGCACTACTTGTTTTTTCCCTTTTATTAGATCACAGCAACATCTTTGCACATCTGTATTCAATGTATACTATACATACTGAAGAGCTGCCTCTAGACATGATGCCAAAGCAGAGATTTCAGATAGAAGCCTTTCAGACTGAATCCGTATTTCAAGAGGGCTCCTTCCAGGTAATAAGATTTCAAGCCTTTGGTGAGCATCATCTTCTCCAGAGCTGAGAATCCAGTCAGGGATGAGTCCATTTCAAGTATTGAAGGTTTATAGTATCGCAGCTTCACAACCGCACTGTGGCTCATTGTCTCAATTGTTCATCTTAGATCTATAGAGTGCAGCCGCCGCACATGATGTGACAAATAGTACACATAATCTCCCTGAAGCTTGCGATGCACTATGTGTCTAATGTTGCATTCTGCTTTCAATTTTCGGCAGATATGGACTCGCTATTGTGGAAATATTTTTTAGGAAAGCAGTCATTACAGGTCATTACATGTTATGATAAAAAAAAAACAGATGCAGTAATTGGTTGCACTATATGTCTAATGTTGCATTTTGTTTTCAATTTTCTGTTGGCCATTGTCTTGTTGCTGTCCAAATATTTCTCAGAAAACTGGCTTTTAGAAGAATTATGTCATAATAAGTAGACTTTTATGAGCTTATTTCATGAAAGAAAAGTATGGATTGAGTTATAAAGGATAAGAATACAAAAATAAAATAACTGGACACACACACACAGACACACAGACACACACACACACACACACACACAATAAATAAATAAATAAATAAAATAATAATGTGGTGTATGTCCTTTAAGTGCCCTTTGGCTGTGCAAGCAGGACATCTAAAAATAGCTCCTCCTCTGGCTTTGTTAACATCCTTAAAGGAGTTGAGCCGGTCCAGCTCGCATGAAGCACAGAGGTGATTGGATGATGAATATCAGGGTAAATCAATACCACTGTCACAGCAACACTTAGGAGTAATCACCAGTCACTGAGAGGCAGGAAGACCAAATCATTATCATTTTTCTCTGGGGATTGTCATCCTCTTCTCCAACTAGCTGGTTCAATAAAGTGAAGTATTGAAGCAGGAATTCATGACACTCTTAGGTTGTGATTTTTTCAGCTGATAATAAGAAACAGCTAGATAGTTATCACAATGGACAAACTAGACAGAGGAAGAAAAAGGAGAAGGCCAGTCCATGGTGTGTTTTCGAGGCACTCTGCTGCTTCATCTTTATTGCCGTTATTATTATTATTATGATTATGATGATTGTTATAAGTTTTTCAATTATCGGAGATTCTTGTCATTGTAGTGCAGAACATTTCTCATTATCATTTGCAAAATCAATTAATGATCTGAAAGGAAGTGCCAGGGGTTCTGTGAGGCACAGCTGTGATTTGAGCTAAATGTTAACATCAGCATGCTAAACACGTTTATAATGACAATGTTACTAACATGACTTCTCCTCCCTCCCGTAGTTTCATGCTTTCTCCTTTCACTTCCCGTCGCTTTCTGCAGGTACTTCCAGAGCTGCAGAGTCGGGATCTGTAGAGTCCACTAGTTTTATTATTGTTATTAGTCTTATTAGTCGTATTACTGCCTCATAATTAATTAATCTGCATTGTGCATTCTCTCGCCTTCTCTCTTTCTCTCTCAACTCAACCAGGCGAGGCAGACGGCCGCCCACCATGAGCTGGGTTCTGTTCAAGATTTCTTCCTGTTAAAAGGGAGTTTTTCCTCTCCACTGCTGCCAAGTGTTTGCTCATGAGGGAAATGTTGGGTCTCTGTAAATGATATGATAAGGAGTACAGTCTAGATCTGCTCTATAAGAAAAATGCCCTGAGATAACATCTGTGGTGATTTGGCGCCATGTAAACACACCTGACTTGACTTGACAGTGTTAGCATGACCACCATCTTAGTTTAGGGGCTTAGCATGCTAATGATTGCTAATTAGAACAAAACACAAAGAACAGCACACTCAGGGGATTGTGGAATTCATTAACATTCATCCTCTGGGAACTACACTGATGCCCATAAAGTTGGAAACACATTCCTCTTTTTATTCCTATTTATCAGTAACCACATTGGAAGAGACTGATCAATAAAGGTTTGAGAACATATACACTTTATCTACCAAGAATAAGAATTTGACCTATAAGAGGTCAAATATATTTCATTCCAACTTTATGGGCAACAGTGTATGAATTTCAACTGCCACTCTATCAAGTAGATGTTGAGATATTTCACCAAAAAAAGAGAAAACCTTGACCTGTTGTGGATACTAGAGGAAGGTAGTCTGGTGGAAGGACTGGTGTACTGACTGGCTGACATTCCCATCCCTGTAACTACAATGCAAGTGGGGCTTAAAATAAATAAATAAACACTGGAAAGCTGAATCCAAATTGAAGTGATTCCAAAGCAGCTTTTTCTCAAGTAATTAACATTGGCGACACTTCAGTTTGGAGGACATTATCGTGCTTTAACAAACATACACCCACGTGCTCTGATGAACAGAGCAGCCTCAACAAAACTAATGCTCTACAACTGTTTTCCATTTGTCAGTTTGCATAAAGACACAGGATAATTCAGCGCTGCAGTCACATCTTTAAAATCACAAGCTGTATTGAACAGCATTGGAGCAGCAGCTCTAATCAATGCTGGCTCACAGAGAGCGTCTTTGGTTGGTTATAGTGTGGTGAAATATGCTTGACTGAGAATGAACCACACAGATGGCAGATGACCTGCCTTACCCTCAAATGTAATTTCCAGGCGCTGCTCCGACTATGGTCTACTATTAACAGAGTGTGTCGACAGTGGTGGAGGGTGGGAGCGTCTCTTTCACCACCACCCATATCCGTTGCGTGTATCCATTGTGCTTGGTCGAGGAATCGAACCCTAGACCCTTCCTCTCCACAGATACTGTATTATTGCACATTACACATATGATATTTCAACCCTACCTCCTCCTAGAAATCTGCTAGAAATTAGGAGTAATATTACGTTTCTATGCACTTGTTAGCCCAGTTTAACCTGCAGGAGTTTCTGAAGTTTGGTGTAACACATTTTAGAAATGAATTCATGACGAGTCTCCTGATGTTTTTACTGCATCAGTGAACCAGGGAGAAAAAAAACAATCAAACAGATAAGAATTATGACTGTTTGACAGGTGAGCAGCTCCAAAAGACAGTCTGAAAAATGTTAACTGTTAGAGAACATTAACTGCCTCTGGCTGAAGCATGCTGACACCTTAAGTATAGCTCTACTGGCTGGAGTACAGCTAAGGGCTGAATCTGGGTCTTGAGGCCATACAGAGAATAAAACCTTTGGGTTGAAGTATTAACTCGACAGTTCTTCCAAGACAAACTTCAGTTTGCATTTATTAAATATCCTAGATTTAACATGCACCTAGATGTTTGGATGTTATGATGCATGGTATAAAATATCAGGATCTGATGTATTATGTTGTACCTATATATAAAAAGGGTCAAAACTGCCATGTGATTATTGCTTTTTTTTATCTCAGCATGTAGAAGTCATGTAACATTTAAACGTCTGTAAAATCAGAACCTCCCGAGGCAGCAACAGGAAGCAATAACAGAAAAGTGCAACAAAGAAAACAACAAACGTTAGCACCTTTGAGTTCATTTTTCTTTGGTTGGTTCAGCACCTCAAGGCTGTTTAGACCACACCATTGATTTCATCCATTTCTAAGATTTGTTATTTCTTAAATGCCAAGAATCCAGCAGAAAACTTTCAGATGAGTCGACCAGGCCTCCGTTAGAGGAAGTGTCTTCACTCGCTCTTCACTATTCTTTACTGTACGTTTGTCAAATGGCTTCCCAGCTGGTCATGCAGATGCTTTGTGCAAGGACATTACAACAGAGACAGACACTGGCTGTTATAGGAGATAGATCTTGTGACCTTGTTGTATCAATCAAATCAGCGTCCTCCTCAGTCTGATTCACGTTACAGGAGAGCACCGTGATGTACTTTGAACCAAAGGCCTATTAGTGACCACATTTTTTGCCCTGCATACAAAAGATGGCTTTGAAACCCTGATTAGGAACCATGGCATCTCAGACATGTAGAGCATGACATTACCTATCGGAGAACCTTAGTGATCCATACATCCATTAAACATCACATACCCCCTCCATAGCTAAGTATATATTAAAAAAATACCACATGGTAGCAGGAAGAAAGCTTTGGCTAGCTGGTCACTAAATGTGCATCTCATTTCCATTCATCTCCTTCTTTGGCAGAACTAGTAAAAAACAATACGTGGTAATATTATCATAACAGTACAATGTATGCTTTTTCATCTAGTTTTCCTTCCTATACCTTCAGAAGAAGATAAAATTTATGCTGTAGACTTGCAAGTCTTCTCCGTACAGTTCTATCAAAACTGAAGTGCACTCCGAGGGCCCAGGCAGGAGGCAAAATTTAGAAACTACAGCACATTCAGGTATGTGCTGTAGGCAAATCAATAAAAGTGAAAAATAAAACTATTTTGAAATGTGGAAGTAATAAACAATAAAGGTGCCATATATAAATGAGGTGTCAGTTAACAGCTTCCTAAGCACATTTCCTTCAGCAGCCTGTTCCAAGGTTGATGCCGGGTTCTGACCATGCATTTGAAAATAGCTTTATGAGGACTGACTTACACGGTTTACTCCTCATTACTGGAAGGTATCATTCAGACTAAGGTGATAGGGAATGGGGCACAAATGCAACTCTTAAATGTGTCCTCTGCGTATAGGTCTTATTGCATTAGAGCTCTATTGTTACTGAAAGGGTGTTTTCTAACACAGTGAAGGCCTTGGTTTAAAAGTTAATATCCTGAGTTCTGGAGACAGGAATGCATGTCTGAGACATACAGACAGTCCAAGCCAAAGCTATCCACAAATGGCCTTGGGGTGGACAGAAATACATAATTGAGGAGAAAGATACTTTCCTGTGTCATGGATGAGATGGTGCAATGTCATCCCAAGAATAATAAGAGTGCGCCTTGAGCAAGCCACAATCTGGGTTAGGTGCAATCTTATCTGTCAGCCCAAATCTTGTCTGTCAAACTGTGTATTCTTTTTATACCCCTCAAGACAAACTTTTGTTTAGCCAATAAAAATGCATAAAACCTGTTATAGTAAAAGTATATAATCACTGAACAATGAAATAATTTATGTAATACTGAACACTCAGCTAATTAAGAATATATTACTTAACTAGCTGTCTTTATCTTCTCTGCTCTCTAGTTTGAAAAGGCCATACTGAAATGAATAGACTCCCTCTAATAGTTCAGCGGTGATACACCAGAACAGTAAAGGCCTTGAAAACCTTTATTTTTCAACCAGCATGTTCCTATGAGTGGTGGGATCATGCATGTAGACAGTGTGTCTGTCAGACAGAGTATTGGTTATTTCACACGAGAAATTTCTGCATTTTTTTTCTCCCAGACTTAGATTGGAGAGAGATTTTCTTTAGCATCATGGAAGAAAATGTGTTGTGGCAAAAGTTGTGGGGTGTTTAGCTCGTGTCAGCCCCACTGTCAGTGAGCTGTGATCAAACCACACTCACCCAGAATAAAATAACGTCTATGGAGGTTTGTTTTTTTTTCTGAACTTGATTAACATCTGATGAAATTAGGTTTTCATGGGCTTTAAAGTGAAATCAACCCCAGTTTTGATAATATTTATAGTCATTGTTTTTACATTACGAAATGACCTCTCTGTATAGTATTCTTCATTGTTAGTGGTGGACTCTGCCTTTCTCCTGCTCTGTATTTTACACACAAAAATGAGAGGGGTATTTTCCTTCTCATCTCGCTTTCTGCAAGAAAGCGAACAAGTATATTTCACAATATGTCTATTTTTTTGTTGTATAACGCCTGAAGCACACAACACAAACTCATGTCCAACATTTACATCCACCTCCTCTATACAACATCTCTGTAGTATAAAAATAGTCACACTTCATGCACTGGAACAAAATGTACCCAGTGAGTAAACCAGACACACCTTTTTTTTTCTACCATCAAAGATGTATTTGCTGATGTAGATTATATTGACACAAACATACTTTGAAGGAGAGAGGCCTGGTACAGTGATTGATGCTCCTTCAGTCAGTGCACCCTGTACTTTGATCACCCCACACGTATCCTGGCCTGGCATCCACCACAGCTCTGGATGTCCCCATTTTAAAAATCCATTAACTAATCGTTGCTCTGAAGCAGGTCACCTCCTTTATTGGCTACACTGAAAATCTGATTTACTACACTGCACTGCTTGTCAGCTTCTGACATCATGTTACTGAAAGTCAGGTATTGATTTAAGTCCAGTGCCCTCCAATATCTGGTGTCATGTATGGATAACATTTACACACACTTAATAGCCTGCCATTAATCTTCGCAGGGAGAAAGTGGCTGTTTGGAGCCGCAGATCTCGAGCCTATGAGACTGGAAACGAAAATAATTTGTGTTAACGTGTTTTTTTCTTCTTTTTCTTTTTTTTTGTGGAGATGGCTTAGATTGCCAGACATGCCGAAAAATCACGCTTCTCTAAGTATACAAATCAATACCCTTCATGCAGCTGGAAACACACACACACACTACTCCAAACTCATTACTATTCACAAATAGGACGATCAGTTCTCATAAAGTCGAGTGTAATCAAATCAGAAAAGTGATATTAAGGCACCCTCTTACTCGATGATGAGGATGAGTGAGGATGACTGTCTGAGCCTGAGCTGGAACCAAAGCAGAGGTGTCTACGGTGCCAGCAGTGCTGGTGAAATATAGCAGGGGGTTTCTCCCACTAACACCTATGGAGTTGAGATGATGACTGTATGATGATGATGAGTGTAGTTTTCTGAGACAGCACACTGATCAACCCTTCACAGACCTCATCTAAATAAGAGTAATGAACAAAAGGAAAAATAATAATGCAGAAGCTCACAGTCCAGGGCTCCTTTAAAGTAACCTGCCGATCAGTGTGTTTGAATCATGTGACAATATGTGGCTTGAGTTTCCAATTATGCACATAAACTGCAAACTATAGTCAGCTTTGGTGTTCTGAAGGACTACAGAGGCCTCATAGGTGATGCTTATTACTGTAATACAAGATATGGAGTGTGAGTCAACACTGGCAATGAAAAAAAAAAAGATCTCTGAAATGAGTCAGCACATCAGTGTCCATGAAGTTAGAGAGGTTTTGGCATGTGCCTGGTTATCGCCTCGCTCAAGGACACGCTGATAGGTCCAGACACATTCCCCATTTCAGGGACTCAAACTGTGACCTTCCCTGGCAGCCTCACTGCCACCTGCTACCCCTGCCCTCCAAATGGCCCAAACTGTCCAAAACTGTGAGACTTCATAGTTCGAGGTTGGTGAACTGCAGATGGGGTTACAGCTAGGAATTATTCAGGGCGACCAAACTGTCATACACTATAATGGTGATGCCATTTAAGGCTAGTGTAAAGTTTTGTCCCACAGAAAGCAAAGATTGTCACTGTGGACAAAAGTTTTTGTTCATTCCTTGAGGATTGGATCAGTATTCAAATTGTTTAAACTATTCCACTGAAACTGATCAATAGTTTTATATTTTAAACCCATTTTTGCACATTTTAGCTCCTTTCAGGTCATTGTTTTGATTTTCCAGGCCCCAGTTTTTCTGTTGTTCTTAACCTTGTTTTCAGACACAGAAAAAAATTGGCCTAAAATAAACAAACAATGAATACAGCTTTAATGAATATTGAGCAACCTCTTTGTGGTGTTTCCATCAAACTATCTGCTGATTTCAGGCCCAACATAAACGAATCCCTTTAACTTGTCCATTTTGCTTTTACAGCATGAACACCCTGTAAAGCAAAGAGTATTTTTATGGTTGTTGTAAAGGTTGGTTATCAATCTTAACTCTATTGTGCTGAGTGTCTTCTCAGGACCTCATACATGCACATCTTATTAAGGTTTTCATTCATCCAGCTAGTGTGATTTCTGGTGCAGTTTTTGATCTAAAATATCACCAGAGAAGTATCTCAATGCTCAAAATAATGTTTGATTAAATATTGTTTCTTACAAAACACATTTCAGACATCTTGTCACATTTTACTCAAACTGAACCCATTAAAATTCTGGGCAGTAATAACTGGTCTTTGCTCTCGTTAAGTGAAAACACAATATATACTGTCAGTAGGTGAAATTACATTTGGGTTTTTGAGAAACAAAACTAATGCTTTTGTATTTAAACTCGTAAAGGCTGACATTTTTTATTATCTTGTTTTTTTTTTCCGGACCATTAAAGAGAGACAGACAAAAACAGAAAATACTGCTCTCAGTGATTTGGCCAGGCTTTAATTTCTGGCTGGATAGAAACCTGTAACAGCATTTAGTCCATGAAACACAAGAACTGACAACTGAACAGTGACTCTCAAATTAGGTGCTGGATTTGGGTACAGCTGACGGAAGGTGATGAGAAATCAACCAAGAGAGGCTGTGCTGTGTGCCTGGAGAAAAATCTGACCCGCAATGATGCACAACAGATGTGGAACAGACTGCGACCCATGACACATTACAACCTCAAAAACTAGATGCTGGTTGTGGCAGTGGCAGTTATTTTGAAGTGAGATTAACTTTCTTTTATTATGCAGTTCAGTGTAATGCCTATATCATTTGTTTGGTCATTTTTAAGCCCTGAAAATATTTTTTCCACGTATGTATGGAAACTCTGGGATATCCACTAGAACTTACAATAGATTTCTTTAGATTTGATTCAGGTCGCTGCACAGCATGAGATTGTGTTGTGTTGTGTCCCATTGGTGGGTCACTGAGGTTTATAGGAACTACTTTAAAGTTTTCTTTGAGTTTTTGGCAGTTTGCAGTCATTTCTTTCTTTTTTCTTTCTTTGTTTTTCAATGCCTGTCTTTAAAACATTGCACCACAACCTAAAAACTTAACATTCCCATAGAATGGTGCATTGGTTGAACTGTTCATCTAACAGAAATAAAGAAAACACAAAAGAAGTCTTACTGTGTAAGTACAAGGGAGCAGTTGAGCTGTTGATCTGTACCGGACCAGATCGGGAAAATGTGCTGGATGTTTTGGCAGCTAAACTCAGAGGCTTCAGAACAAGGAGGAATGACATCCGCTTCCTCACAAGACGAGTCAGTGTCTTTAATTAAAATATTAATGATATTTCAATGAACAGATGGTGTAAAGGGCAAACAGCCAGGATGAACAAACACAGGAAGGCGAACGAATGGGTCACTTTCCAGCCAAGTGCCTCGTTCTACATGTTAATCATGAGAAAAAAAACAAACAATTATGCTCTCCACGGAGGCAAAAAAAAAAAAAGGTAACCATTTGGATGCCAAGAAAATAATCATGGGGAGGAATGAAGACCGCAGGCAACATAGGAAAAGTTGAATGGCGCGTATACCCTCTGGTCAAACATCATATACTTCTACTCCCTGTACTAAGTGGTTTGGGATGCAGGTGAGCACCTCAGAATCTGAGGCCGTGTTATTCTGTTAAAGAACACTTACTGCCCTCGGCTTGGGAGCAAGTTCCTGCCCCGAGTTAACGATTATTTATGGGTCTTGCTGATGACGTATGGTATAATACTGAGTGAGATGATCAGGTGGATTTATGTGGCATCCACAATTCAAAGCTCACCTCCTTTGACAAACCTGAAATCAGCATTTGCCTTTTCATTAACCACAACCATGATCTGTCCCTGACCTTAACCACCTGTTTTAGTTGACTAACCTTAAAGGTGTAATCCTTATGTTTCCTGTCACTCAGGGTTACTGTGGTGACAGCAGTGTATTAATATGATCATTCGCTACCACAGCTAACAAATGACGAATAGATTTCCTGTGCCTTTGTCACAATAAAAGCAACTCTATGTTTTTGCCAAGTGAACATTTCTAATGTGATTCAGTAATAAGCTCAGTGCCAGTATGTCCATCTCAGGAGCAGAAACTGAACAGCTGACAAAGAAGCTACTAACAATGTCCAGTGAAAAAAAGCCAAAGCACTCAATGCAGTACTGAGGGTTTAGGAAACACTGGTTCAAATAATTGCTACAGTATGTCACAAAGCTTTAGAGACAGTAGCAGCAGGCACAAGTTTCTCTCAGTAATGAGTCTCATCGATTTCCGCACTGTACGCTCAAACAATCGGCCCGGCTGAGCCAAAAGCCTGCCTCACTCATAGGTAAGAGAACACTCTTCTCTGGACAATCTGTGCTTTGAGCTGCAATTGCTTGGAAGATTAAAAATCTATTATTTATCATAGCAACACCAGCTGAGTCTGTTCCATCGTGAAACCTCCTCACAACAAAGAAATGAGCCAATGAATGCTGATAAATCACTGCAACAAATGACATGCTTTTCTCTTTGTCCAAGGAGGAATAATTATTTTCAGTGACATTTTACTACAAGAGAGAGTGAAAATATATCTGCTTCCAAAAAAAAAAAACAAAAAAAACCAAAACTCTCTTCTTCAGCTAAATTGTCTGTTGAATCCATGGTGTAAATGAATTAACTGAGGAGGCGAGACTCACCTCCAAGTAATACACTGTTGTGACAGAAAATATCTGGCCATTTCTTGTATGTGGAACCAAAACACAAATATATCAAAAGACTGAACTGTCTCGAAAAAGATTTTTTTAATTTTTATTTTCAAATGCTGGTAAGGTGTCCATTGAAATGCAGAGAATCAAACAAACACACAGTAACTGCAGAAACATATAGAAAATTGATCTTATTGTCACATTATTATCACAAAATTATTGGAGCCCTTTCATTTCGATCACAGAAACACAGAGCTCATGGACCAGTTCTTCTCAAAATGAAGACGAGACATTAACCAATTACAAGTTCTTCAAGACATCAAACACTTTGATGTGGGTTTAGCTAAAGACATACAGTATTTTACATAACAACACAGATGGCATGTGAATTCCTTCAGACTAAAAAGTTGTATACACACTAGCCAGCACAAACATTATTATATGACAGGTCAAAACTGCACAGACGGACACTTTGTTACCAAAGAAACCTACAGTAGTATAAAAAAGATAATTTTGTCAGTTGACAAGACCAAAATGCAAAAATTAAAAACAAGTCTCTACCTATAGTAGGTCAAGTATTGGTTGCAAATAATTATGTATGTCTATTTTAACCTGCTCGAGCTACTAGATGAGTGGGAATCACCACATGACGACAGGTACAGGAAGCTGTCAATCACAGGAAAGCATGTAATGTTAACTCTTGAAAACTTTTCTGTCATTGTCATTCTAGCACACGTTCTTATCCTTTCTTTTGGAAAAATCCACCCATCTGGATAATTGGGCTTTAACACCTTTAAGACTCAGGTCCCCAGCCTCACACAGAATCTTCCTAGGCATAAGTTGTGGCTAAATCTGAGTTCGGCGATGTCGAGGGTGGACAGGGAGAGGACTTGACACTCTGTTGTCCAACTTAGTGCACAGTGCTATGGTGTAGAATTCCCAGAGAGTAGGCACTTGGACACAATTACCCCCGGACCAACTAAGTAACCAATAGGTAATAAAAAAAATACATGAGTTTGTGTCCAAACAGACTGTGTTATACTACAATCACATCATTGGATGTAATGGCTATGGCATGTTAATTCAGCTGTTTGTCATTAGCTGCTATGGTTCACCAGTTACAGAAACTAGGTGGTGTCTGACATTCAACTTAAATACATTCATACATACATACATCAAATTTAAGTCCCACACTCAGACTCTAAAAATCATCAGTATTCAAAGTTGTTTGTGTTTTTTTTTTTTAAACCTGTGCTATAATTGACTCCTCCTCCAAATGTAATAAACTGAACGTCTGTATGTATTCGTGCAAAATTTTAGTCCTAGACAGGAAGTGGTGCATTTTTTTGTCTACAATGAACAAAAAATATTATTATTAAAAAGACATATTATTTCTGCGAGTGTTTCTTAAGTCACCATGAAATACACAAGCCACTGCAGCTGCAAATTCTAACCCTCTGTCCTGGGCACTGTTATTGTGTCCAGTTATCACATAGCTCGCACATCTTGGCTAGAATTACATATTACATGTACTACAGAAGTTAGATTCCAGCCTATCACCCACTGTGAATGACATTTCACCCAAAGTCTTGAATACTAGAATATCACCTGTTAATAAAGTAGACCTGTTTACACTCTTTCCTTATATAACCTTTGACATTGAATGCTGAAATGTTGATTAATTTCTAAATGTGCGAAAAACACCTTACAGCTGCAAATGTATAGCAACTCTTTCTTTAACACGACATGATGCAGTGGCTGCACAGTAAAGAAGTGACAGCAGTGTAGCCTTATTTCCTGGACCACTACTTTTATCTGCAAGGTTTATAAGAGGCAGGGCTGTTATGCATGTGTTATGCAAAATGCATGTTAACACCTTGACCTATTTGACATATTAACATAAATCTCATATAACAGCCTTCCCCATGACAGTGTGACATAAAGAACATAAATCAATCAAAAAAAAGTAACTGGGAGACACAGTTGTCGTCCTCATTCATCTCCATCCAAATTCAATCACACTGTAGATCGACACCAGAGTGGGAACATTTATCTCTCTAGTCCAGATCTATCATCCCTCATGTGAGCTTTATGAGCATTTTGTTTATTTTGTGCTATCCCTGTTGCCTTGTCTGGTTGTACAGATGGATTTACTCATATTTACCAAAATCAAAATAAATGTACGTTTGTGATTATGTGTTACAGCTTTTTAGTCATTTTGTACATAACCACACATGTACTCACATGTTCACACACACACGCACACCAGGCCAGGTATGGCGTGCAGTCCTGCTAGAGAACAGTGCTGATGGTGTCAAAGTCCTTGCTGACCTGAGAGCTGCTGGGCAGCGACTTGAGGTACTCCAGGTGCCTTCTAGCATCCTCCTGATTGTGTCTCACATAGTAGATCACATACGCAATTACCATGGTGAACCATCCAAACATGGTGACGAACATGGCTACATCGGTGGTCTTGTGGTGAAAGTTGCAGAAGTTGATCCCTGAGTCCAGCACCTGGATTACCGGTTTGCCCGCGTATTCCTCCTGCACTGCTGTGTGACAGATCACCTCGTTCACTGTCTCGGGGTCCAGTCGCAGCTCCCTCAGAACCTCCTGCAGCGTACACTCACAGTGCCATGGGTTGTTTGAGAGGCTGATTTTTGCTCGAAGACGGGCAAATGCCTCCTTGGGGACACTTTGGATGCGATTGTTTGATAGATCCAGCACAAGGAGGCTGTCAGAAACACCTTGAAACGCTCCAACATCCATGGTCTCAATTTCGTTGTTGGACAGGTCCACCTCCTGAAGGTAGTGCAGTTCTTTGAAGGCATGGTTGGGGATGTGTGTGATGTGGTTGGATGCCAAAAGCAGGACAACAGTATCTCTTGGAAGATCTGATGGGATCTTCTCCAAGTTGCGAGACATGCACTGGACCACCATCATGCTACTCTTCTCTATACAGTGACAGCTTGTGGGACAAGCCATCACTGGTGCACTTGCAATGAATAATCCAAACAGGAAGCCCCATAAGAGGGCAATGCCATCAAACACAGAGGACTTCCTGGGCATATCAGGCCCTGCTAAGTCCTGCATATTCAGCAGTGACCTCCCACAAGTCCTGTCAGGCAAGAACAATCATAGTTTCGACTGGTCCTTGGCATTAACTGGTGATAACTGCAGAGTCATTAGCTTTCCAAATGCCAAAATGATTGGTTTATTCACTCAAACGTGGGCTTATCAGAGAGATAATCCTTCAAAATTGATTTGATAGAGTTGCATATAATCTTTTGAAAAAGATGTCAAAAGAGCTCATCCAAATATTGAGCCGCTCACAGTAATCTCACAGGTTTATTGGGCGGTTGCTGAAAGCTTCAGAGAGCCTGGAGCGGGCCAAGCGACGCTGGAATCCACCTGCGATGTTGGGCACTGAAAGAATCAAAGAAAACTTTGTTATTCTTGAACCAGAAACACAAGTGATTAGCTCTTAAATGCAGTGAGATGGCAAGTGGTGGCAGTAATTGTTGGTAATGTACATGTGAAGAGCCAAACTGAACCCATGCAATGACACTTGCAACAGGCAGATGCAATTTCCATAATGTTTACATAATGTATAATGTGATTATTGAGAAAAATCAATTTCACTTTAGCAAATCTCATAAGCCAGGAGGCACACTCATGGGCATTTTCTCATTCAATTTGGAAAAACATAATTCTGTTTTTGTTTGTCTACAATAAACATTACATCAAATTATTCTCTGACCTTAGAGCACTGCAGTGCATATCAATAATAATTAGATCTTTTCATAGCTGGACAAATAAAACAACAGCTACAGGTCATCTCCCTTTAACTCCAACAATGAAGATGTTTTTAAGTCTTTTTTCCCCACAGATCCTTCACTTCAAGGCTTCTTTCCTTCTTTCTCCCATTCATAGGCACATGATAATAATAATAGCTGTGGGCTCTAAAATTACTCTATCTGTCCTGCAGGAGGATCATCACTTTACTACTGTGCACCCTCTGGTGGGCTAAATTGATCACACAATGAACCCGTCGCTGTGCTCGCGGTCATCCGCCCCATGGAGCCAGTGTTATTTCCTCAGTGAAATTCTTTTTTTCTCTTTGTCTTTGGCGAGGGCTTCATACCTCAAGGCCACACACACACACACACACACACACACACACACACACACACACACACACACGAGTCTTAAATAAGCCCCTCACGTTCTGATCAGCCTGAGCTCAGCGGGAGGTGTGGACAAAATGTGGCACCTGCACACACAGACGCGCCTCAAACACCCTGCGGTACTGTTATGACACGACTACATCATTAAGTGAATCAGGATTTATAAGGGTTTACACATGCACATTGTACTGCAGCTTTTCCGATCTGTTGTTTCCAACATATTTATGCTGTAATCTTTAACATGAGATTAGGCAGCAAACTGGCTCTAAAACAGGCTCCACCAACAGATGTTTTCATCAGTTTCGCGGGGATATATAACATTTCATTGGAAAAGCTAAATGCAGGCCTATCACAGCTTGAGACAAACTTTACAAAAGTAAACGTTTATGCGTCCTTAATGGGAACACTGGGTGGATAAGACCCTGGGCAGATTCCCATTTGTAATAAGGCTAATGATGCCTGAGGGCAGAGTGAGAGCCACCGTAGGGTTTGGTAATATTGCGGATTTTAATTACATTAGTGTGTAGTTATGTGGTTAAAATATTACATCGGGAAAAAAATAAATAAATAAACTTGGGCTGATAAAAAAAGAAATAAAAACAACTTAATTAACAATAATATTTATATTAAAGGTACTTACCGGGAAAGAGTTCATATGAATTAACTGCTTTTTTTTTCACCCAGCAGAAAATGTAGCTCCCGTTTTGTGTTGTACCAAACAGCGGAGATATCGTCGATAGTGCAGCAGTAGTTTTCACGTGTATCGTCGTTGAAAAAAACAAAACAAAACAACAACTGTTAAATAAACATTTCCTAAAAAGAAGAGTCAGCTACTTCCACACGTCCACATGTTGGTCAGGAATTAAATAATAACACGGTAAAGGTCCTAACCGGCACGCGGGGAAGTTAATTGATCTCCAGGTGAAATGATGCATCTCTCCAGATTTGGCAGGTTTTTTTTATGTTTTCTTATAAAACACAACACGCCAGTCGCACTTGTTGAGGATTATGATGATGGTGGTGGTAGTGGTGGTGTACCAGCAAGGGGCTTGAGGAGCACGCACCGGTCCGAACCATCACACGCCCCCTTCTCAGAACAGCGCGCGCCTGGCGCCAGAAGGAGTACCGGCTGCGCGTGGATTGGACTGCTGTTCTGTTGGCAGCTCCACTCGTCCTCCAGCTCCTCCGCCTGTCTGTCTGTCCTCCTCCCCGCCTGCACCTCCCCTCTGCCCTGCCCCCGTCTCCCTGCTGTAAGACAATGATCCAAATAAGTAAGAGCACTGGGTCTGAAAATTGCTCCTGGATGCGAAACAAGAAAGAAACACATGACAAGTCGTTGAGTAATAACTTTCAAAGGGACTATGATGTTCAAAATCAAAACAGCCCAAATACCTTACCTGGGTGATCATATTTCTTACTTCAGTTAGGATCTTCTGTGAACATTATTACTACTATCTTTGTTTTAATCGAATCGAATTAAAACAAAGAATCGAATCCATATATATATATATATATATATATATATATAAGTAAAAACAATACACCTCAAGGCCTAGCCCATGTCACACTGAGCTGTGATATATTGATTATTTTAATCACCCTAAGTGCTGTATCAAACTGACTATCAAAGAGTCAGGATGTTAGGGATTTAGGCTGCACAGCAGTGGATCAAGATGTCAGCCCCAAGGTCTTCTTCTCACACTGTGTGTTAATTGTCAGTGCCAAGTTAAACACTCACAAACTGCATGCAAAGGAGACTGTATGTTGTTATATCTTATCACTGAATGCTGCATTTCTATGACCAGACACTATGTATTTCATCAGAGAGAATGTCCTAAGATTTTTATGCATTTTCATGTGAATCTGTGCAAATTATAGGAAAAAGCATTTTTCCTTACAGTTCTTGCTGAAGGAGTGTCAAGCCCACAGTGAGTATAATTTGCATCCGGTTAGTAAATAAGATCCGACCTTAACAGACCGACTGTACATGACCACACATGCAATGAAGCATTCAGCACTGCTGTTTTCTGTTTCATTTCATTAGGGGAACTTGAAAATGATTCACTATTTCAAACAGTACAGAGGCATCTTAACATACACTGCGGTTTTAAAATGTCTTTGACAAAGCCTAAATCTCACAGTTGCACATGAAATGTAATGTTGTTACAATTTAGTGCACAGAAAACAAATACAGTGTCGTGTCAATCTTCCAGATAACCTTGACAAGAACAGAAAATAAATAAATAAGAAAATAACAAATAACTCTGCAAACATGGGCTTCGAAAAGTGAGTTTAACCAACTGCTTCAGTTCTATTTGCTCTCTCCCCATGTGAATCAAATGTAGGTCAGCTGGTCCCAATGTTCCAGGTGTCATTTGTGCAGTGGAGGAGTGCAAGATTTTTACGGGTCCAGTCCTTGCTTAAACCCACAGCGTGCCATCTGGCATAATGAATTGTGCAACTGTAAATGTGGCACTAAACTACTGAACTGCTCAAACGAACACACACGCACACACACACACACACACACACTAGCTGGTCTAAGTAGAGGAACATTTAGCATTTAAAGAGCTGGTGGAGACCAAACAAAGCTGAAATGAGAAGGAATAATGAATTTATATTGATAAGGTGGCCAGAAAGAGGGCTCCAAATGAATGTTAACAATAGCAACATGTACACCTGGTAAAGCTACTAACATGTCACATACTGAAAATACTGTGCTAACAATTTCTTGTGTGTTTTTCTAAATATTAGGCTCCCTGCAGGACATCTAAATGAATTCACTAGCCACTGACAAAGGTGAGTGAGCCCATGGCTGTATCAGCTGTGTGAGCTGCAGATAGCTTGGCTGACGTAAGATGCTATCTTCATCCGGTTCTTTGTATTTTCTAGTAGCAGGCATGTTGTCAGTGTGAGAATGCAAGTGTTTAGATAAGAGGGTGTGACTTTTTAAATTTACCTATCTGCTCCACACAGCAGAGGTAAGTCCTGATTGTCATGCGGTGAGCATAATGAATTTTCTTGCTTGTATAATTAAGTTTCCCCAGATTCATGTGATGTTAAATTGGCTGCCTGACAGACAGTTTATAGACAGAAAATGCACAGTCTCTGTGCATTTTCTGCATCTGGTGTCAAGCCAAACTGAGAGTCATCACAAAGAGTGACAAGGCAGCTCCAGACACAAAGAGCAATTCAGAGGGCTATTCTGGCTAAATCGCTTACATTCAGAGTTTTATTGCCAAAGCATCATTCTAATTTGTTTCCACCCTTATACACCACACATGACCACTAATCATCACTGATCCAGCATTCACTTACTCCCAACACTGGGAGGCTCCAGCCGCAGCCATTAATATGCTAAATTAGAACGAATAAGCACAAAGTTATTTAAGTTGAATACAAAAGAATGACTCTGAGACAACACCAGCAGCAGGAAGGAAGCATTTAATCTAAAGATATATTTGCTGAGCTAGGTGATTCTCACACAAACGCACCCAGACATTCACACACAAATTTCATCCTTTGTCGGACCAGACAAAGGGTCATGATAGGGCTCACCGGTGGCTTCTGCCAAAACACACACTTACTAAGTCAGAAAATTGGAGGACTGTGACAGTCAGAAAGCCAAGGTCAGGAACTTTAAAGCGCAGCTCTTACAGGAACAGTAGAAATACCAAGCATGTGCTGCAGGAGCAATGCAGCAGGTTTTCCACATCAGCGACTTATGTTAACCTTCCTCTACCTATTTACGGGACCAGGCAGGGAAAGTGTGGAGTTGGAGGGAATGAGAGTAAGCAGCTATTCATCTAGATGAACAACAGCACCAGGTTTACCTCCACATCAATTTATTGTTATTAATGTAGCCACAGTAAAAAATGTTCCTTATGTCAGGATTTTTCCTGCTAAAACATGTTTTTTTTTTTCATAAATGCTTATTGAGTGTATGAAGCTGGTTGGTGGATGTACTGTGAATAAGATGGCATTTTTCCACATTTATCCCATGATTAACACCCCGGTGAAGTGTTTCTAATGATCACCATCTATTTATATTACGCACAGTTTAGAACAAATTTGACTGGTCCCTGCCTGTAATTGCCCCTGGGAGGACGAATAACAGCTCCGAACACAAAACACATTCATCCAACTCTACTAAGAGCCAGGGGAGATGGCCTGATGTATAACCAGTTGGTTGTGACACTGAAGATAAAGGACTGAGGTGTGGCGTGTGTGCATGGTAGAATTTACTCAACAGGCAAAAACCAAAAATCCACTGGGTCCAGGAGGCCCCCTGCCTTCCTGTTCACCCGCCTCTTAATGAATCTCCAGTTCTTTGGAAAAGACAAATTATCTGTGTCAGCTGCCTCCAGTCAGCTCAACCTCCTGTCACCTACTTACTTATTCAAGTGTATCACTCCTATGTGATCATAGTATGACGAAGAAATAGCACACCACTCATCATATAATCCTTTGATAAAGTAAATTCATCTCTTTTAAAGAGGATCAAGATGGTGATGAGTGGGGCGTCATCACAATTATGCACACTTACTATAGCAGTGTCCAAGGCAGCAGAGCATTAGCAGCTAACTGCGTCCAGAGGCAAGGAGTTGGGCTGTAACTGTCTGATTAGCTGCTGTAATACATTTGGAGCTGTGTGTGTCACAGGATGGCTTGTAATGAAACACAGACTGTACTGATAAATAGCATGAAGTATACTGGCAGAACATTTATCATCAGCCGTTGCACCATGTTAATCTGCAGTATTTTATGAATGATGCTAAATGTGTACAGTATACTGATGACCAAAACACAGGTACACCTTATACTGTACACACATGTATGTACTGTATAAGGTGTACAGCACAGACTGTGCTGCTCGTCGTCTCTTATATTGAGGCCACATCAAGAAAGACGTTTCTTAAATTGCCAGTGTGAACAGGAGAAATGATGATAGCAAGCAAAAGCTGTTTCACTACAGGCCATCTTACTATTGTTTGAAGACAGACTTTGTGAAAAATTGTGACCTCAACCTTAAATGGCTAAGATCAGTGTCTATCATAATAGCTGGCAAAGCACAATATATTGGTGTCCCAAATATTAATGTCAGATGGAGGTAAATAAACTTTTTTGTTACAATAATTGACTTTCAACAAAATTTCACCCATAAAGATGGGAAAACACCTTTCTTTCATTAACCATGATTTATTTACAGAATTTTGTATTTACAGTGGGACGATAAACTGGTCTAACTAAAAGTCTTTTTCCATTGTACTGTCCACTACATAAGAATCCACTGCATTATAAAACTGCATGAGGACACAATACACTAATTTCATAAGATAAGGCAAGTGAGTTACAGGCTCGGTAACGTAATGTTTTCAGTGAAAGCAGGAGAGTTTTAATGCCAGTGTGTGAATGTTTTTTTTTTTTTTTCAGAACTGTAATTTCAGTAAAACAGTGTTCACCAAGGAGAAGAACCTTAGTTTCAGCTCTTGTTTCTCTTGTTTTTTTTTTTCAAAATGCATGGTAGTGAATGGCGATCAAATTAAGCTGAGGGTCCAGTGAAGGACGAGGATGAGGGACAGTGCTCATAATAAGTAAAATATTCAGATTTTTTTAGATTTATCTAACCCAGCTGATTTATTTATTTTCATTTTGACTATATATTGCCTTAATATGTACCAGAATGGAACTTAGAAAATGGCAAAGTGCATCTACCCACTCCATCCATTAGCTCTTGTCTTTTACTCCCGAGTGTTGGATAAGACAAGACAAAATT
>JBBMJY010000007.1:19600804-19620807 GCA_037833715.1 Toxotes lorentzi | reverse complement strand
CGGGTTTGTTTTTTTTTTTTTTTTTTTTTTTTTTTTTTTTAAGTTTGGGTTAAAGATGACCCTGACTTTAAAACTGACAGTTTCTCCAAAGAGAGACTGGCAATAAAACAAGACAGAGGAACAAAAGCTTAGACTGACATAGCTGCAGTCCTACACATTTCTCTGCGCTTCCATTAGAGCAGTCACCCACGGAGACTGTATCTGCCCCCACCTAAATTAATTAAATCAAAGGTAAACAGAAAAGGAGTTATACATAAAAACCTAATAATTAAGAAAGCCAATGCAAAGGTACAACAAAGTAGGAGAATTAAATGTGGACTACCAAATCACTCTCATCTAAAGCTGTATTAGTTAACAGTCTAATATCAGATCATCATATTGATTTACTTTGTCTTACTGAAACCTGGTTGTGTCATGAAGAATATTTTAGCTTAAATAAATCCACTCTCTCCCAGTCATATTAATACTCACATTCCTCGAGGCACCGACGGAGGAGGTGGAGTTGCAACCATTTTCACTCAAGTCTATTAATCAGCCCTAAATCCAAATGTAACTATAATTTGTTCAAAAGCCCTCTTCATCTTTCACACCCAACCTGGAAAACACTACAGCCAATACTGTTTGCTATAGTGTGCCATGCTCCCAGCCCGTACTCTGGATTTTTGCCTGAATTCTGAGAATTCTCAGCGTTTTTGTCAAGTTTAGTCCTTAATACAGATACAGTAATTATAGTAGATGATTTTATTATTCATGTGGATGTCACTGTTTTAACCCCACCCATGATCTCGTTCTGGCATATGGCACTGAAACTGAACATTTAATTAGTCTTTTCACAGAATCCTCTTGTATCAGACCACTTTTCAATTACATTTGAATTGTTATTGTTTGACTACACACCACTGCGCAAAAATGTCTTTACTCGATGTCTGTCTGATGGTGCTGTGGCTAAATAGTCCCTCCCAAACTGATTATCTTCCTGGATGTTCTGCAGGGCCAGTACAAATGACACTTGACTCTATTGCCCCTCTATAAAAGAAGATAATAAAACAAAAGAGGCTTGCTCCATTGTTTAGCTCCCAATCCCATATATTAAAGCAAACAACATAAAAACTTGAAAGAATATGGCATTCCATCAAACTGGAAGAATCCTGCTTGGCTTTGCAAGATAGTCTTAAAGCATATAGTAAAGGCCCTCTGTAATGTTAGAGCAGCCCATCACTCATCATTAACAGAGGAAAATAAAAACAGCCCTAGGTTTCTCTTCAGCTCTGTATCCAGGCTGACAGAGTCATAGCTCTATTGATCCATGTATTGCTATAGCTCTCAGTAGTAACATGAGTAGATTTCATGAGCTTCTTGAGCTTAAATAAAATTCTAACTATTAGAGACAAAATCCATCACCTCCTGCCCTCAAGCGGCACCGATTTATCCTCAAACACAGGAACCTTAGAAACAGTGGTGAAACCTGATAATATATTTAGACTGTTTTTTCTCCCATTGTCCTCATAGACCTCATCCCAACTAGGTTGCTTGAGGAACCTTTACCCTTAGCCAGCACATTCTTTTTTAAATATGAACAGTCTTTACAGACTATGTACTACAGCCCTTTAAAGTAGGTGTAATTAAACCTCTTCTTAAAAGGCTACTCTTGGTCTAGGTGTTTCAGCCAACTGCAGACCTAGATCTAACCTTCCCTTTCTCCCTAAGTTCTTTGAGAAAGCAGTTGCTAATCACTTGTGTGACTTTCCACAGAAGTCAACAAAAGTTTCCATAAAAGTTGGTTTGAGGATTTTCAGTCTGGATTTAGAGTGCATCATGGCACAGAGACAGCACTGGTTAAAGTTATAAATGACCTTCTAACTGCATCAGACAAAGTACTTGTCTCTGTACTTCATTTTATACCATTCGCCATCACATCCTATTACAGAGATGGGAACATTTAATTGGCATTGAAGGAATCGCATTAAACTGATTCAAGTCTTATGCATCAGATTGATTTCAGTTTGTATATATTAATGACAAATCCTCTATCTAGGAAAATGTTAGACTCAGAGAGTTCCACAAAGTTCTGTGCTTGGACCAATTTTGTGGTATACCTATAAATTTCCATTGTTATGCAGACGATACCCAATGGTTCTTGCCAGTGAAGCCAGAGGAAAAACTAGTCTGCTCTTCTGTTACTTCTAGGCTGGATTATTGCAATTCCTTATCAGGCTGCCCCAACAACTCTCTAAAGACTGTCCAGTTGATCTAAAACACAGGAAGTGGGAAAAGAAATAATATTTCTCCAGTGTTAGCTTTTCGACATTTTCATATTGTCAAGTCTTTGCGTCATCACGTTGCATATTAACAGAAATAAAGAAATCTTTAGTCTCAAAACTCCACATAAGTCCATGAATAATTCATAAGGTAAATTACCTATTTGCATTCCAACTGCACAGCTTTATGAAACATAAAACCTCAAATTTTTGCAAAGAACTAATCTAAACCCAAGGGTGGATTCATTTCCTACCCAGCATGCCTTGCAAATTGCTCTGGGACTACTTAGCGGGCTGCATCTCTTTTAGAGGACAGAAGGCAAACACCAGAGAAAAATATGTAATGTGATGAAGAAATTCTCTCTTGAGAGGGGCCACTCCACAGTTTGACTCTGAGATCTTCTGAACACGGATGCTTACTGCATACACTCTCATAATGCACTACGACAGATTTAGACGTCTCTCTTTTTTTTTCTTTTTTCCTACTTTGCCCAAGAAAAAAAAAACTCCTCTGTCTAATGACAGATTACTCTTGCCTCATCCCTGACCTGTTGTTGTATTGACACATTGACACTAGCATTACCAGCTAAATGCCTTTCAGCAAAGCTAGATGGGGGTATTGATTTTAGTGTGTTTTTAATTATAAATGGGTCAAAAGAAGCCCTCAGATGTCAGCGGGAATTGATAGTCATGTTCAAATGCTCAGCAGGATGTCCTATGACGAGAGCATTACTGTTGACGAGAGCATTAGCATGTATGAATGTCTCACTGAGACATTCATACATGCTCATTTTAGGAAATGTCTAACTTTTGAAACCTGTGTGAAATTGACAGTGATCAAAGACAGTGACTAAGTGATCCAATAAAAAGGTACTCCAGGCCATGACTGGGGAACCTTCAAGGAGCTGTAATCGGTATTTTTAAATCAACACTGTGCCACATGCCAATTTGTATGTGAGAGATGCAGTTGCAGTAATACACCTGTAGAGCATTATCACCCAGCTCCATAGTTCCTCCCAGCTCCCCTGTTTTATTGAAAAAGTTCTAAAAATCCTCTGTACACAGACCTGCCCAGAGCTAAATGAGAGACACACAAAGTTAGTAACGTGCTGATGCACATAGTGGAGCATTTAGCAGCTAAAGAGCCAGATGTTTGAGTCAAACGTTAGTGGAGATCATAACAGAGCTAAAAGGAGAGTGAATGTTGGACTTGCATTTGTCATGCAATGCTTGTCTAATTGGTCACTGACATTCTGAATGAAGTTGACATGTAATATTCTGTAAGGAGGCCAGATAATGGAGGCAAGAATAATGTGGGAATCAGTGAATCAGTCTAGGCTCAGTGATGCCCCTGTGAAATCACACAGAAGTGCAGTTATAAGAATTCAGGTTTGGGTTTTGGCTGTTTGTCTCTGCCTGTCAGCAGTGACTTAATAAATTTGTCTTAAACAGTATGCTTTATACAGCTGATGGTTTTCATTCCAACCAAACACTAGATCATCTGATTTCACTAAGCTGCTAAACCTCAGCCAGAAACTGTTCTCCCCACGTCGTGTAGCAGATGGATGGGACCTAACACACCAGAGCAAAGCAGATTGTGTCACATACGCTGTTAATCATAGAATATACTTCAGTCTCAAATATTTCTCCATGGTTAGTCTCTCTCCTTTATTTATATTTAGAGACACAGTTCATACATTGAACTGCTGATCTACAATCCAGTGCACGTAATGTTCACCATCCTGTACTGTATCCCATAACTCTTCTAACGGTACCTAAAGCATTTTAGCTGGCACGCTAACACTAACAAAGTTAGCAAGCCAATTCTACTTGGAAGTTCTCATGCTTTTGTCTTTTATTACATTATCTTCATCTTCAAGTGCCAGTGTCTGTTCTTCATAATAAACCCACAATGGTCGTAAGTCATCCATGTCATTTTGTAGATAAGTGGGTTTCATTTCTCCTTCCTCATAATGTCAAGAAAAAATAAACAGAAAAGCATAAAGGAAGATACTTGTATTTCATTTCAAACAGTGATTGATTTAATGTATTTTAGGAACCTAAAAACTTAGCTACCTTAAATACCTTGATCAACTAAAAGTTCACATAAATGCAACCAGCCATTTCTTCCTTGAAATGACAAAAGAGTCACAATGAAGTTGCTGAATGTTGTGAAATCACACTGAGATTTAAAGCCTTCCTGGTACCTATAATTTGGCTCTGCCTCTTTTTCTGCCAAGGTTGTCAATTGTTTAGTGCTGGAATTATCTCTCCTTATTTAGACTTGGTGAATGTGCTACTAAATGCAATCAGGGACTTTGGGAGTGCAATCAGGAGCTGCTTGAAACTGGGCATATTTAACAGCCATGAAAGATTTGGTGAAGACTGATGGTTGAGCTCTGTACAATGTGACCTCTTGTCTCCCCTGAAGAGGGACAATGTTAATTTGCAGCGTGGCTGTGGCTAAAGACGTCCCCTGTGGCTCGGTCTCTTGCACACACACTCATGCTGAATATCAGGCCACGGCATAGCTACGCCCAATTAAAAGAAGTGACTCATTTAGATGGATCTAGGAGCCTTTTTATCGGACCTCCACTTTGCTTTAGGATGTAGTTTGATTGTGTTAATAAAAGAACAAGGTTTGAAACATTTCCATAGAGTTTGTATCAACCCCTCACTGAGTCACAAGAGATATGCGATATTATTAACTTTATAGATATTGTTTGTTTCCATGGATGTTGAAGTTGATTACATCATATTACACCAAGGTGTTCCTAGTATTTTGTTCACCCCCTGAACTTTGCTGAAATGAAAACAGATCCAGACAAACTTTCTGTCACACCATGGCGGCCAAATTGCTCTGCTGACAGTTTACAAACCAAAAACCTTTAAAAATCCTAACAGTGAAAGGCCTCATGGGATTTCAAGAAAACTACCTTCCTCGTCAGTTTTAACAAAGTTTAACTGATGGAATGGCTTTGAACATTTGGCACAGAGGGACACCACTGCCTTTGTGTGCATGAGTGAATCACAGATTATTTAAAGGAAATGAACCAAAAAAAACCTTTTAATTGCCAGGAAGCCTGTCTGTAAGGTGCATTTCAGAGATGTACTGCAGCTTTTTCTCCACTTCATGGTCATTAAGTCGAGTATATGTATATTACTAACTGGCTCCATGCAGGGTTATGAGTTGGTATGAGATTTTTCAACTCTACTCATCAGGGATAAGGTTAGGATCATTAGAAAAACCTCCCTTTAAACAGGCCAGCGTACACATTGCCCATGTGAAGTGCTGAGGTGCTCTTGAGCAAGACACAGGGATGCAGTTCTGCTGCTGAATGTGAATACGCTGAATATATTGGAAATACTTTCTGATCCCTCTTAGTCACATATCACCAATATTTCTGAATCTTTTTCATTTATATCTCATTTCATCTACAACAAATGTCAAAATCCTTGTACATGTCTTGATAAGATCAGGAACTGAATATTGTAATGCAGTTTTCTCTGGTTGATCCATGACGGCAACAAAGAGTCTTCATTTGGTTCAAAATGCAGCAGCCAGAGTGCTTCTTAACAACAAGTTCCATCATATTTCACTCATACTGATGACACCTATACAAATCACAGCCAATCCTCCTTCTGCCTCCTTCCATATACATTACTCTGTAGTAGTAACATCCTTTACACTACCCTCTTCATACTGGTTATTTGACTATTAGCATGATGTTGCTCTACAAACAAACTGAAGACAGCGAGGATCAATACTTCAAATTTTATTCACTAAAATCTTGAATATTTATTTTGAAAAGTACCCATTTCTCCAAGTACACTGATAAAGGTTTCTTTTTTATTTTGAAATAATGAAAACAAAATGTGTAGTGCAGCTGAAACTTTCAACACATCCAGTATCTCAAAAATAATCTTATCTGTAATTTACTCCACCAGATAAGGGGTGGCAGAGCCACACTAGCCAAATAAATATAACACAACACAATAAACAAGAAGACCAAACCCGAATAAGATGACGATGTCTGAGTCAAGGGAAAAAACACAAACTTTATTCTTTTCTTTTTACAAAACATTTCAGAGTCAACCTCAATAAATAATAAGTCCAGTACAGACCTTCATGAAGCAAATAATCAAACATAAACAAACATGATCTGACACATTTCCTCTAACAGCATTATTTATATCACCTCAGCGCTAATCTTTAATTTTTTGCTGCTCTAGCACAGTAACAAAAAAGTGTTAATGTATCACTAAAATGACAGAAGCAACAGAAGGGGTGCTCAACTTACACAGCATTACAGGCTGATGAAAACATGAGCGATGCCATGAACATGAAAGATAGAAGTATGACAATCAAAAAGGCAACTGAGATGTTTGCAAATCCGTCACACTGGAAAATAGCATGACTGTATGTTCGTGTTCCTGTCTGCATTTAAGCAGCAGACACCTTAAACCTACAAACACAAATATTAATGTGCATTTTGCAGACGATATTAACCTACTTTCATGATCAAATTCTGTGGATAATGGAAAGTTTTCAAATGACACCTTAAAAACCTTTTGGCCCTCAATCAGCCATTGCTCAGTTTGTTCATCTGGATGCAGCCAGATGAGTGCTAATGTACAGATCTACATTTGCAATGTAAATGTAAAGCAATGTGTAAATGCCTAATGCAAATGTCTTACTGTAAAGCAGCCCTGTTTTAATAACAACATATTACTGAGTCATCATAACCTATGTATAATCCATTCTAACCAAAAGCCAAGTACCTGAGCCTAAACCACAACGAATACAAGTAATGTTTCCATAACGTTATTTCTATAATTATTACTGGGGTAATAGCACATATCCAGACTGTGGGAGTAAAACATGTAACTGTGTTAAGGTACGTGAAGTAAAAATAGTAGCTACCTGCAATCAGTAAAACACATCAGATTAATATCAAATAACTTTGGAGTGGTGTGTTTTACTGTGAAATGATATATTTATTATATATTATTAGCCTGCATTTTGAAATGAGAGCTACAGATCTTAATAAGGCCATCCATTCATATATGTTTGCAGAAAATACAGGATAGTCTTGGTTTAAGTTTATGTTTTGTATTTAACATATTTATGTATGTATGTATGCATGTATGTATGTATGTATGTATGTATGTAGTATGATAAACTCTGGATTATGATTTTAAATAAGTTATTTGTAAGAGACCCCAGTTTGAGTAACCTGCCCAACCTTCTAAAATCCAAAACCTTTTGATAAATAATTACCTGTATCCTACATTATACATCATTCTGCATCATATTCTACTGCACTCATTTATGTATGTGATTAAAAAGACACCATTAAAATAGTTTTAACCCAGTGTGAAATATAAATGTAGTTAAAACACATTTTGAAATACATTCAGTTTCAGTTTGATTAACCGGGCCTCAAGTTGTGTGTCTGTCCATTTGAAGGTAAGACTGGCTAATTAGCTGGAATAGATGTACAACCTGGTGTAACTACGGAGATGGCAAGTACAGGAAGAGTCATACATGTATATATGTACAGTACGCCTGCAAAACCAATGACTTATTCATTGTAGATACATATGTTAAGAAATATGGTTTATACATACCAGTGCTTCATACATGCTAACCAGAAACATATTACATTTCCTGGATTTGAAATGGTTTGTTGCCTACCAATCTGTGAGGAAGGAGCTGAAAAATAGATATGATTGACTAATGAGAGTCTTACCTCCCAGGAGCTTGTCAGCCCTTTTGACATACAGTGAAAACCTTACTAGATATATGAGTGCGAATATACGCTAGACAATTCCCAGACCTTTCCAAATGGCCCATGCCTCTTATGCTTAGTTGCCATGAAATGAATGAATAACATGAGTACATGTTTGTGGAATATAGTTGAATAAAATGGGTTGTACCAGTAACATGCATTAGAATTCTTCTCTGTAGTCATTCACTTGACTTATTTTCACTTTTCCATCTAACCTTTTTGTCAGGTTTCACATGTCGGAAAGACTGATACTGATATTGGTGCATTAGAGTGGATGTTTACTGGCTTGAGGTAATTTCAACCTGGAGTCAGAGCGACACATCCAGATCATAAATAGACTGCTCATGGCTCGCTCCATCCCCTTTCACCATTCAGTCTTCATTTCTACATGTCTGATTCTAAAATGAATTTGAAATACAAAAGGTTTTGTGCATCATGCAGATCAGTCTATGATGTACATACTGCACTAAGACAAACAGGCAAAATTTCTACAGGCACACAGTAAAACACTCATTTAATCAATCCATGAAGTCAGTGCAAAATAAACTGGAATAAAGTATTAGGTTTATAGTTGATTACTGAACATTTGTGTTGAGTAATGAATTCTCTGTAGTCGTATAAATGTGGAGTAAAAAATGTGTCGATGTGGGGTGGAGGAGGTACAACCTTGGTTTAAACTGCCATCTTTAGGTTAACTTTGCATATACTTTCAGGAGCGTGCAGAGCAAAAAAAATAAAGAAATAAAATAAAGAAATAATAAGTACAGTGATGTGTGAAAACAAAGCGGCGCAGTGCATGAGATGCCATGAAAAGGTACTAGAGTGTCAAAAAAGTAAAGTGACCTTTCAGAAACAGAGACAACAGGGTTTCAGATAGGTGTGTAGAGTCCTGGTAACAGTGCAGATACACGTTTACAGTAAATACTAGAAATTATAAAAGTTAAAGTCACTTAAATATCAGGACTGTCAAATACAGAGAAATAAATAAACGAGGTGCAATGCCATAAGCTCAAGGGTCATGTGATGCACTGAGGGAAGATGGGTAGAAATTAGAGTGTGCCCATTCCAGTGACTTCAGACGTCAGCCTAGAACAGTTCAGGGAAGATGGGGTGGAGGAGGAGCAAGGGGAGGAGGGGGGGAGGAAAAGATAGACAGAGAAAATAAAACAACTGTGAAAGAAGAACTTTCGCTTGAAAGTGAAAGTTATGCTGCAATGGCCGGCTTTGTGCTTGAATTTGCACACACCTTTTTAAACAGACTCAACACCGTACAGTATTTTCATTGTACCTGTTCACATAAGACATCTTAGATTTGAAAAAATATGGTAAAATAATCATGCAGTACTAACCCCCTCATGAGGCCATGCAGTGGACTGAAAAAAAACATGATGGTGTCGTGAAATATCCAGTGTAGAAAGTGTTGTATTCCCTGACAGAGGCATCACATCACTCTTCCCTCTAACAGCATTGCTCGGTGGCAGTCGTGTTCGGTCTTTTTTTTTTTTTTTTGCTTTTTTTTTTTAATTTTTCCGTTTTTTTTTTAAATTAATTTTACTCTTTCTATACAATGACACACAAGGACTTGATAGGGAAATTTATCTAATATAGCAATGACAGAAAGAAATACAATATTATTCTTGGAATGAAGCATGCTAAATAAATACTTAAAGGCATAGTTCAGCATTTTGGGAAGTACGCTTATTAGCTTTTCTGCAAAGATCAATGCAGTCTCACATCTGTCTGATAAAGCCAGGAGATGGTTAGCTTAATTTAGCTTAGCTTAGCGTAAAGACTGGAAACGGCCAAACAGCTAGCTAGATTTGTCTAAAGGTAGCAAAATCTGCCCACTAGAACATTTAAAACTCTCTAATTGGTGTTTAATTCATTTAAAAATTAAAGTGTAAAAACAATGCAGGAGCAGTGACTTCCTGGGGTTCAGTTGAACTTGCCAGGCAAACCCCATGTTAATTGATGAGCTTTAGATGTGCTGGGACGGGAATTTTGTTGTCTTTGCACAGGCCCAGGCAAAGTGTTTCTTGCCGTTTCCAGCATTTTCTAAGCAGAGCTAACCGTCTCCTCGACCTCGATTCATAGTTAACAGATAGCAGATATTGTGCTGCCTCAGTCACCCTCGGCCCTGTCTCCAGGTTTCACACCCCTGATCCAAGTTGCCTCATCACCTCAGCCAATATTTCTATCAGCTCTATGTCCCCAGTCATTATCAGTTCCAGGGTGTCTGCCCTGTGTATCTGCTTTTGGTCCTGGTCCTGGTTTTGTTCCCTAATGCTTTCCTGGTGTTCCTGTCACTTGAGTTTTGTTACCTGTGCCTGTATAACCTTGTTTTCCTGCCTGCCTGCCTGCCTGTGACTTCACCTGTCTGCCTGTGAGACGATTTTCTTCACTGCATCAGCTTGTTTGGGTCCTCCCTGTCTTTGTTGCTACCACTGTGAAAGCGATGAGAGTGGCGTGGATTTTCTTATCTAACTCTAAGCAAGAAAATAAAAACCCCAAAAAAACCTAATAACTGTCTTTCCCAAAATGTCAAACTAGTTTTTATTTAACAATACACTGGCTACACCAATTTTAAACAAATTCCAGTGTTGTTAATCTGACTTTTATTACAGGTCTCCCGCAGGCTAATGCTAAAGTGTAATGCACAACCAAGCGACTTTAGGGGAAGTTCCATGGGATAACACATAGCGGTTAATTGTGAAGCGGTGGTTTTGGTGTTAGCTTCTGAAAAGAGAACCAGATTTGGGGTGACTTCAGGATGTTGTCATGGATGAGGGGTCATTCCACATGGCAGCCACGTCCCTGAACCTGCCATCGGAATTGTGGGAAAGCAATAGCCATTAGTTTTTCTATGAACTGTTCTGTGAAATCCCCTTAAGAGGTTAAAGACATAAAGTCCTATTTGTAAGCATGTGGGTTCTGCTGCTCTAATGCAAATAACATTAGAGCAGCCTGTGGACATCAGTGAGGTTCAGTTTTCTCAAAGCTGTGGATAATGCATTTATTTTCTTTGCTGATGATGAATTGGACCTTTCAGAGGATGAAGGGGGGAAAAAGACAAGGTGAAGCATGGCAAGAAAATTCAGTTTAAAACTATAAGATATAGTAAAGATAACACAATAAACAGCTCCTGTTGATTTATTCCTGATGTTTAACAACAACAGATTTTTACCTTGGAGTCAGTTGCTTTTAATTTAATAACATAAAGAGATTATGTGCAGAAATACCAGAGCAAGATCTTAGTTACATCTGCTGAGGCTGACAAAACTTTTTATGTTGTTTTGCAGATTCATCACGAACAATTCGGTCATAAACTTTGGAAACAGACCAAGGCATTGAACATTTGATGATTCATTTATTGATCGTCCAATTTAGTAATCTGCAGGCTTTGTTCAAAGACACAGCTTACTTGTCTCACAAGTTGGCATTGCTCCCATGAGCCACTTGCGTGCAAAGAGTGTGCTTGCAGAAAACTTAATGCATTTTAATGTCTACACTTGGGTGGAACTAAGGGACAAAAGTGGAAAAGAACAACCAGGAAAAAAACACATGAACAGCCACATTATTCATGGGCTTATCTGTCACTTGTTAAGAGCTGACAGATGTTGTGCTTTTTCTGGCGACTCATCAGAGCATCAATGTCGTGAATGTCAAAACTTAACCAGTAAGATACTTTACTTCTTTCCAAACATCACACATAGCAGTTTTCTTGGATCCTCACTATGAGCATTGTCATTCGGGTGTTGCTTTTATGTTTTATATTGGACATGAGCCCAGCAGTTAGAGTTAAAAGGTTACCTTGCATTGATGAGATACTGTGCCAGACTGATGTTAGCAGGGGTCCCTGTGATGGTGATCTGGCGCTCAGACGAGCCCTCCATGGCGTTTGCAATTTTGATCTGTGCCCCAGACATCTGTCGAATCTCATTTATTTTGGTTCCCTGACGTCCAATAATGCAGCCTATTAACTGAAAAAAAAAAGCAGAGATCATTGAACATGAGGCATGGAGACCTCCCTGTTGTCTCAATACCTTTATACTTAATGCCTAATACATTTGAATGTAAAAAGGAAGTTTAATGGGTTATGAAATGTTCTGGCTCTAATTTAAATTCCATCATTCAGGAAATTGAGTTTGATTAATGATAGTGTGGTCAGTAAATCAGGAGATTGGGGGTATTAGGGTGCACCAACTTTAAGAACTAAAGTTTGGAAGATTATTTGCTCAAATAATGTTAAAATTTAAAAAGACATGATTATCTCAGTGCACTTCTACTATATACAAACATTTTTCTTATCACTTAAATCAACAATTAAAGCTGATCCACCTTGTAAAATCTCTTCTCAGTATCATTTGTATGTATACAATATACCAATTGAAAGACACAAAATCCTCAGTTAACTGTCTCATTTCGAACCTCTCTAGCATTACTCACATCATTAGGAATGGTGAGTTCATGGGTGCTGGCTGGTGGACTGGCATCCAAACCTGAGTTGAGGAGCAATGGGATAAGAAAGGAGAACTGAAATTGAATACTCACTTTAACAGTGCCGAAACCTTTCAAAGGAATATTTTGTCATTTTGGGAAATAAGTTTATTCACTTGTTTACCGTCATTGATTTTCTTATTTAATTCATGGTAAGAAGTGATTAAGCGTATTTTCCCAGAATATCAAACTGTTAATAGCATGTGACAAAGGACAGCTCAAACGTATTTATAGGAGAGCACAGTTTTTGTTGATTCCTTGTTGATTTGATAAAGCATTTCATGTACTAATGGAAATTGTCACATCCTTTTAGATGAGAGTGGTGAACAAACATTATGGTCATGAGACCTTCATTTGGTCTTTTGCAAGTGTAAATATATATATATATATATATATATATATACATATATAAGACCTGATAGAGGCAGATAATTATACAGTATGTACTACGGTATGTTCAGGTGTTGGAGATATTTGGTTGGTTATTACAGTACAGTGTGGCCAACCCACTGAACTGGAGCTTTAATGGAAAATAACACAACCTAAAAATGTTTTAGGAGAATGATATGTCCTGTCACCAAGTGATAATCCAATTTTGAAAACACTGTTTTAAAGTGAAGCCCCGTGTCACTTTTTTTGCCTTTCACTGGCATGTTGTCAGACAGAGCCAAGAGAAAATATACATGAAAAAAATCAAAGAAGGAGAGAAACCACAGGGGCCAAGTCATGCTGTGCCAAGAGAGAGATAAGGTGCAAGGCAGGGAAAGAGAAAAATGTTTCTCTGGATGCAAAGAGAAGGAAGTATCTACAGGGCCTTGTGGGTACGTACCAGGGAAAGCAGGGGTGGTCTGTCCGAGAGGGGTAAAGGGGGTTTGCTGCATAGCCAACTGGTGGAGCTTGGTCAACTGCTGAAGGGTTAGGAGGGAAAGTAGAACTAAGAGGTTACTGATACACAGGTCACACCAAGAAATGAAGCCAACCAAAACTAGAGTGAAGAAACAGTGAGGAGAAGGAGGCCATGACACGGGGTGGTGGAGGACAAAAAAGTAAGAGAAAAAGAGATATGGACAGAGGGTGATTGTCTGAAATGGATTTGCAAAGCGCTAGGTAATTTTTTATTTTTTTTTAATTTTTTTTTTACCTATTTCGCTGTCCCATACTCAGATGCAATTTTTTAATAAGATCGAGAGATCGAGTCACAACTCCACTTAGGAGAACATTAACCAAATACAGAAAATCATTTCATTCCCATTTGCAATTCGATTACCATGTGTCCGTCTAGTTGACACTTATTAACTCAGAACCGGAATTGCTTTGGTCAGGGCAGCTGCTTACCCCCCGACATGGTCACAGTATGTCCACTACCCCTGCTGTGTATCATTTCCATCAGGAATGGGGAAAGACGGATGCTTTCAAGCTTTCTTCTCCTTTTAAGAGAAGTTTTAATGAGGGTGGAAGAGGGTGTCAAGCCTGTACTTGAGTGATTGTACCGTCAACCACCAAGTCCACCAGCATCAATCACTGCCCAACTTTGAATTAGTGGATCTGACACAAGGTAGCTCCTGAGATGCTCTTACGACAAGGATAGATGAAGGCAGATTATTAATGGAGACTATATGGTTCACTGGAATTAAAGGGGTGTCTACATCAAAACTGCCATTACTGACTTTGGCTTTATCATTATTACCAGACGTTACTGTTTTGTTATCTGGTAAGAGTTCTTTCCAGTGGGCAAGCTGCCATCCAACCTTAAACTACAAGGACAGTGATTTTGGAAATCATGATTTACAACTTGCCTCTGAAAACCTTCAAACAGTTGGCGGGTCCATGTGCTCAAATGCCTGTTACCATTTTTTATTATATATAATTAATTATTTGATTAAACGGAGAAGAGACTGTGAACTCACATCTGGGTGTGGTATGGCGTACTGTCCCTGAATTGTGTAGGCCTGGAAAGATGAAAAATATAAGAAAAAGCAGATTTTAGTATCTTTTTTTTCCATTAAGAGGAAAATAACATCACATCAAATCCAAGTTTGCAGGATCTTGGACAAAGCCTGTTTACACGTTTAGCTATAAATAAATCTATACAAAAATCCCTTTCATGACTGGCAAGCAAAATTACTGTACACTCACCAAGCACTTTATTAGGAACACCTGTACGCCTGCTTATTCATCCAATTATCCACTCAGTCAATCAGGTGGCAGCAGTGCAATGCATTAAGCCATGCAGATACAGGTCAGGAGCATCAGTTAATGTTAAACATCAGAATATGATCTCAGTGACTTTGATTGTGGTTGGTGCCAGATGAGCTGATTTGAGTGTTTCTGAAACTGCACATCTCTTGGGATTTTCACACACAGAGTACTGTGAAAAACAAAACAAAACAAAAAACATCCAGTGAGCAGCAGTTCTGCAGACAGAAATGCCTTGTTGATGAGAGAGGTCAGAGGAGGTCTGGCTGGAGTTGACAGAAAGTCTATGGTAACTCAGATAACCACTCTTTACAACTGCAGTGAGGTGAAAAGCATCTCAGAAGGCAGAATACGCCCAAACTTGAGGTGGATGGGCTACAACAGCAGAAGAACACATCGACTTAAACTGTCAGCCAAGAACAGAAACCTGATGCTGTACTGGGTAAATGCTCCGAACTGGATTGTTGAAGACTGAAAAAACGTACATGGTATGATGAATCTGGATTTCTGCTCAGGCGATCAGACCGTAGGGTGTCAACCGTCCAGGCTGGTGGTGGTGGAGGTGTAATGGTGTGGGGAATGTTTTCTTGTCTCACTTTGGCCCCTTAATACCAATCAATCATGGTCTGAATGCCACAGCTTATCTGACTATTGTTGTTTCCCTTTATGGCAACAGTTTATCAACTTCAGTGGCCTCGCCAGTCACTAGATCTGAATCCAGCAGAACACCTTCGGGATGTGGTAGAACAGGAGATTGGCAGCTTGAATGTGCAGCTGACAAATCTGCGAAAATGATGTGGTGCAATCATGTTGGTGTAGAGCAGAATCTCAAAATTAGTTTTCCAACATCATGGTGTTCCTTAAAAAAGGTGCTTGGTGAGTATTTGTTCTACATAATATCAGTGCACTGGACTCAAAATGTAATGCCTCCACCACCACTTGGCAATGCAACTGAGCCATGTCATGGTTTTTCTGTTTCATCTTTTATTCATGAATTCAAGTATATAAACAAAACAGATATCTAGGTCTCAGATGAGTGATGCTGTCTGTCCTAGGACAGACAGCCTGTATGCATGCTGTCTGTCCTAGGACAGACAGCATGCATACAGGCTACACATACATGCACCACATTCAAATTCCAAATGACTGGAGTGAACACAATAGCAGGAACATCTGCACAATGTGATGCAGTCCAACTGAACTGTTATATTGCACAGGTGTTTGTGTCCAACCCTGTCTGGGTGTAATTATTCTTCTAATTTTTTTCAAAACAGGCTCATGTTTTTACGTTGCCTAAAGGCTTCCCTTGCGTCTTACATTCCATTAAACATCCATTGCGGATGAATTAGATACAAAAGACAAGCTGCCAAATTGGAGTAATTACACATAGTTATGGGCTGTGTTTCTCATATTTATCCCCTTTGATTGCTAAATTTTCAAATGGGTTCAAAAGCTTGCAGCCCAGATCTGCAACTCAATTATCTACACTGGCTGGACAGTGAAAGGGTTGTGGTGGCGTATGAGTGTGCATACAAAAGTGAAAAGGCTTGCAGTAACAGGCAGTGGCTGATGCTGCAGTAAAAGTTGTTCAGGTTGGCTGTAGGCACAAACTAACAAGCGAAAGCTAGCTCAGCTCTTACCTGGCCACCAGAAAAAATGACTGGGGTGGAGGCCGGCTTTGGGCGATAAGGAATGGTGGCACCCTTTGGTGGGGACTAGGAGAAAGAGAAGAGAGTGAAAAGGCTGAGTCAGTCTGAGGCAGGCCATAGTCCTATTTTATATGAAAAATTCAAATGCTCTGCTTTAAGGGCACCGCTTTTATGTCTCTACAGTAAACATGTTATCTTAGCTTAGCCTAAGGGTTGATTGAAGGCAACTGGACTTCTTGTTTGAAGCTTGAAGATATTTCACCTCTCATCCGAGAAGCTTCTTCAGTTCTACAGACTGGTTAGAGAGCCCAAACATTTAAACTCACCCATTTCCCACCTAGTGGGTGGTACCCCTGGGAGCAATCGAAACCACTTCGGTGGAACATTCACACCTTGGGTTGCACCTGCTGGGCTGCCTCAAGTGGGCTCATTAGCACCTGAGGGTACCTAGGCTGAAACTAAGCATCATGTGAGTTGTTAAAGTCACATGACGTGCAGAGCACAATGGATTAGCAGTCCATCGCCTTAACCACTCGGCCACCTCATCGACGATGAGTTAGTCATCTGGGGAGGGATCTCAAAACTGTGTTATAGGTGGGTGACAACTGGTGTCTTAGCCCATCCCCTCTGTTTAGTGATGGATGTTCTGTTTTGACATAAATGGCCTCAACTCCTTTTTCAAATCATCTATGTTCTTGGTCCAAAATGTGGACATCACTATCCTCAAAGGAGTGTCCCTTCTCCTAAAGATACAGGTGAACAGCTGAGTCTTGCCCAAAGGAGTTGAGCCAACTCGTTTGTGAAGTGGATGTTTAGTCTCCCTTATGTCTCCCCTATGTATAGGTCGGAACACTCCTCGCTGCATTTGACTTGACAGATATCACTTAGCTTGTTTTTGGGAATTTTGTCTTTGGAGTGTACCAGTTTCTGTCTCAGAGTGTTACAAGGCCTAAAATGAACCAGAATATTTGGAGAGTTTCTCTGAAACTCCGGCTACATACGGTACCACAATGTTTCTGCATTATAGTAGGCTGTGGTGAGGCAGAGGTCCAAAAGGGTGCAGATCTGATCCATTGCAAGATTGGTACGGTCGTTGAGAGAGTGGTCTTCCACAAGCCTTTTCCTGCCAGAGTCAGGACTTGAATCCTGTCTGTGGAGTTTTGGATGTGATGAGGAGTGTTTCCGACCAGAGGACCTAGAACTGAAGTCATGTTCATGTGACTCTAACAACTCACACGATGCTTAGTTTCAACGATCAGCCTAGGTACCCTCAGGTGCTAACAAGCCCACTTGAAGAAGCCCAGCAGGTGCAACCCAAGGTGTGAATGTTCCACCGAAGTGGTTTTGATTGCTCCCAGGGGTACCACCCACTAGGTGGGAAAGGGATGAATCTAAATGTTTGGGCTCTCTAACCAGTCTGTAGAACTGAAGAAGCTTTTCGGATGAGAAGTGAAACACCTTCAAGCTTCAAAAAAGAAGTCTGGTTGCCTTCAATCAACCCTTAGGACACAATGAACTGGATAAATGAGAACTTACAGAGACACATCTTAGCTTAGCATAACGACTCAGAAAAAGGTGTGAATCTATCAGTTATCCTGGTTTTGTCTGAACAAAAATGATACCACTCTCAAATCCTATCTTATCTAAGCTGCTGTGCCAAGTAATACCACAGCGTGTAACTTCTTGTTCACAATTCTGCTAATGTGTGGATTAAACAAATAAGATATACTTTGCTGATGAGTAAAGTCTAGAGGTGCTTGTAGGTGGATATTGTTGCCTCCTGACAGAGCAATACCAGTTGTTTCCCACTGTTTCCAACCTTTATGTAAAATGGCCAACTTTAGCTTCATATTTAATGAACAGAGACGATTGGGCTGTTGATCTTTGCATCGAATTCTCAGTATGAAAGCTAAAGAGCATATTTCCCAAAAAGTCAAAGTATTTCTTTAAATGACTGTATTTCACCTCATGGAGAAATGAAATGGAAAACAAGACCCGTGTGAAACATGACGATCACAGATTAAATGCATCGTCATGTCTCTGTTTTCTTTGAAACCACTTCCCTGCTGACTTCGAAATAAAAGCTGATACATTTGCAGTGGAAAAGCTGAGGTCTTCCAGTTTGCAGGCATACTATAATGACACAGAGTTATCGATTCATGCTGTGCTGCAGAAACAAGGCTGTTCAAGACAGTGGAGAGTGCTTTATCAGATTTCCTCTGTAGCTGCTGTGCTGTAGTGGGAGGAGTATCCACTTGTGTTCGGTATGTGCTTCAAATACAAAATGAAGACACAGTGATGGTGATCTTGATGTAACACAAACAAGCTCGGGTTTTCTTTGCAGTTCTGTTGCATAGTTATCTGCAAAAACTGTAAAATGGTAGTTACAATTACTTACTCTAAACCATAATGAGTGATTTAGTCATTCATCTTAAAGTAGTTACACTTTAAGAGTAAATTTCTAAATCCTATCAAAGTCTGCAAGACACAAATTGCCCTCTTAAGGCCTCTATTGCACAAGCAGATTTCTTCTTGACATTTATGGACAACAATTGCCAGGTGTTCCTGTCCCAGACATAGCATATGTTTTTTTTCTTTCTTTTTGTGACGCACATCTAAAACATTTAGTTTAATTCGAAAATCGACTTCTGAGAAAATGTGTTTTACAGCCACCAGCAGTGAATATTACCAAAGTGCATAGGTGCATGAGTTCCCAGCCAGAAATGTAACACAACCTAGACAGTCTCAAACAGTAAAATACTGGTTTTCCTAAGGTCTATAAGAATAAATAAATACACTTAATTCTTAGTATCATCAGCACTAAAATGTACATAATTTTACTAAATCTTGACATACTCTACCTCCAGCATAACCACACAGATTTGTTTGACACACTGGATGATGGCTTCTGGGGTCCCAGAGATTGTCACTGCACGTTCTGTGGAGTTGGGCAGCATGTCCCCTGCCACCTGAACCTGGGCCCCTGTGGACTGGAGTAGAGTAAGGGACTTTAAGGGACTTGACAATGTTGACAGGATTAAATTCTAACTCATACAGGCTGCGTAGTGCTCTGAAGGCTTCTACAGACACTCATGTCTGCAGGGAAGCACATGAAAATTGAAAAGTACTTATTCTGAAAATCAGCCTTGATCAACCATCTTTTCCTGGTGCAGGCTGTATAAACAGCCATACGCCTGTATCAATATTTTTTCAGCATCTGAATAAACACCAAGATAAATAAGCTGCTTGTGATGGTTCATCTGTGAACACGACATGATGCCTTTAGGATCAGAGTAACATGCTTCTGCTTTTGACTCCAAATCTTCAGCTACAGTTTTATGTTTTTTTCAGATATCATCTGATGACATCAACGTGAGGACAGCCAATGTCATTGGCTTTCCTATGCTGTTGCCCAGCCTTTTTTCAGGCTTGTATTTTTTTGGCTCTTGGGATGGCAGTGTCAGTTGGTCAGTCCACCACTTAGGGGCAGACCAAAATATCCTTACAATTATTTGATTGCTTTCCACTGAATCTTATTATATTATATTATATTATATTATATTATATTATATTATATTATATTATATTATATTATATTATATTATATTATA
>JBBMJY010000007.1:19585445-19596597 GCA_037833715.1 Toxotes lorentzi | reverse complement strand
TTGTTCTACCTTCCACTTTAAAATACTCCAGGGGGACACACTCGGCCGGGTCATAGCTTTCCCTTTTCTTTCTTCTTCTTTCTTGTCAAGTTGGAAAATTCCTCTCCTGCTAAGCCTCCGGAGACTCGAAGTCATCTTTTCATTCAGTGTTTGTCAACCATTGTTTGTGGACCATCTATAAATGTCATCTCCCCTACACCTTTTACACTCATTCAGCCTTATATCATCAAACTCCCTCCTCCATTTTTCATACTTGGCTCTGTGCAGTCACTGTGTCAGTCCTAATTGGGTCCACACCAAACATGCTGGACCCAATCTGATCCAAACAAATTTATTTTGGTTTCATCTGACCAAAAAATGTGCTGCAGATATTCATCAGGCCTCTTTTCATGTTCTTTAGCAAAGTTTTATCTTTCTTTGTGCTGTGCTAACCAGTTCTGCTCATATAAATCCAGGGGATGGGAGAAACACCTGTCACACTGCATACAGCACCTTCAGGGAGGAACGACTGAGTCCACCACAAAGTCTTTCAGATGTCCTGGACATCAAAACACAGGCACTTTGGGCAAGTCTGGTGGAAACATGTCTTGGGAGCAGTCTACAGCCCATTTGGATCAGTGGGGGTGAAGGTTGACGATACGATGCGGGACAGACCATGCTGAAAATGTTCCAACACCTAACCCAGCCCACGCAGTAGCTGCTGAGTTCGGGAGAATGGTCTTTCCACTGCTGTGGAAGACAGATGTGGATCATACTGCCAACGTCCTCCCCTGTAGCACTCAAACGCCATCTTCTGGCAGGCTCTGGGGGCTGTCTGGGTCTGTCTGGACGCAGGGTTATTCAAACTATCACTGGGTCACCAAAGTCTAGAGTTCCTGTCATGCCGTGCGTGAATTCTTGAGGCTGCTTGGCACACAAAACAAGGGGAAGATGTTGGCTCCAGCCTCTGTGGCACACATCCCACCAATATGGCCAGCTCAGGGATGTGTAGTGTGGGATTTCCATCTGTCTAACCACCAGAAGACCTCCCTGAAGACTTAGACATCAACACTGAGCTGCTGTTACATAGCCTTCAGTCTATTTCACACATACCTTGCCCTTTAACAAACTCTACAGACTTAAAAAAAAAAAAAAAAAAAAAGTGAAGTCATTTGCTTGCAGCTATCAGTTATTGCAAAAGTGTCCACCACAGCTTTAGTACCTTAATGCAGCAGGGGCCGGGAAGCAAAAGCCCTATTAACCAAGCATGAATGATCTTACACAAGCAAGCCAACACTCACACACCGCCTCTGTCCACCTCTTAAAGAGTATGGGGTTAGAGGAGGGACAGAGCACACAACACATAAGTGTCTGAAAAAAAAACACACACAAGATGTTGGTGCCCACTCACAGGCTACACACTACACCCTGGGAAATGTGAAAAAAACACTTGAGCGCTGACAAGAACACACTGAAAGCAGAGGAACACTGCAGCAGAAGCCTGTCACTCTTTCAGTCTGGAAGTGGAGTTTTTATTTCTAAAGAAAGTAGCAGTGTGCCACCTCTGTAAACCTGTAATCACATAGTATAAGAGATTAAAGAGCTGAAAGCTGTACAGGAAGCAGCAGAGCCAGCGCCTTCATCCTAAACACCAAAGGTGTCATGTTTTATTCCCAGCAAGTTCAACTGGTTGTCTAAATAAATAACTTAAAGCTACATGCAATGAGGACAGATTCACCTTAATATGTTAATTTCACCCTTCCCCACAGTCGGTATAATACTCTGTGCCTGCTTACTTTTCCATGCATGAGGAGGCGGATGGTAAGGGTGACATTGAGGCCACCCTCTGACTGGACTTTGGTGGGCTCCATGCTGGGGGAGGAAAGGCCGGTCCTGGAATGGGATGTCCTCAGAAGGAGAAGCAGTAGGGTGGTATTCCAGCCAGTCACCTGCCAAACACAACATCACACAAAAGCATGTTAACACTATTATTTATTTATATACATATTTAACATACTGGATTATATAAACTTTATTTCTGTGTTTTTTTCTCTTTGCTGTCTGGAGACCACGTCACAAAAAGGAGCTACTCTGCTAACCTCTCACACCATCACTCTAAGAAATTCTGAGACCCACTGTGGTTTACAAATCAAAATACTGACACAACTGTGAACATCATTTGTCACAAAGGATTGCACTAGACATGAAACTAAATGACATTAATGAATGCATCCACTAAAATCCTGAACATCAGTATCTCAGGACAGGACAGTGTTTCTGCATGGTTGCCAAGTTTGGACTAATCTATGTGATATAGGAGCTAATTTTCCCTTTTTAACAACCATCCCTTTGGTCACAAGTGCTGCTCTCTAACCCTGTGACTGTTGTCATTTCACTCAAACAACACTGTCCCTAATGTTAATTTCAAGTCATCAAAGGGCAACATCAGGTCATTAAGAGATATCAAACGGCCCCCCGGTGTTCTCACAAATTCTCTTACTCTTTACTAAAGCTGGGCTGTTGTGATGTTTTTGTTGTCTTGTTTGGCTACAGTTTCATGGCTACAAGCAAATTCTAATTTTCAGCCAGACACAGCCTTAAGCTATTGTTGTTTTTGTGCCCATTTGAGGAAAAAAGAAATAAAACCATCACCTCCTCTGTATCTCAAAACACAGACTACAGTCTGTGTTTTTAAGTCGTTAGAAACAAAAAGAAAAAAAATCATATTAGAAAGAAAAAGAGAAGATTTATCATATCTGTGAAACAATGCCCCCTGGAGTGGTAAATGAGGATATAAATACTCATTCTGATCATTCTGATGCCACTAATATCCCTTAAGAATTTAAATTGGATCAGAAGCTGAATATCACATTTTGATATTAAACATTTAGTGTTGAAATTTAAATAATACTGAGGATATTGCAGGGAAATATTTGACTTTAAAAGCCATCTTTCAGAATTTATGTGTTTTTGCAAGTTGTGCAATTTAAACAATTTCCAGTATATATTTATTTCAGGCTATCACATTCAGATAGAACATTTATGTGCCTAGTATTTAAAAGCTATATTCATCTTGCTCTGTTTCACTGAGCTCAGCTCAGATATAAAAAGTCATTCAAGTCAAGTCAAAGACTCTAGTTGTTCAAAGCCCACCCCTGGGCTAAATGTATTAACTGTTTGTGCATGACGATAACGACGTTACTGCGTAAATGTACAGTGAGGTGCCTTGTTTGCCTGGATGCTGAAGTTGTGAATGTGTCTTCCTGCTGCTCACACACACACAAACCAAACACAATGGACAGGGCCCACCTTTTCACTATGTGGGACTGGTAATTGTTTGCAGACCATGTAAAGGGTCTGGTTGTGGGCTTGTTCTGGTTTTGGGTTCTTGTAGAAAGCGTGGCTGGCTTTAAAACGTAATTAGAAAAGGTAATGCTGCAGACTAATTGTGGATCACAGTTGGATCTTAAAGCCATCAACACCTCCATGTCATAACACTAGGAGTCTTTACCATTGTTTCATTGCATCATTGAAGTAAGATTTAGTGGATCTTTTTCTCTCCTTTAGCTTGAGAAATGCACAATGATCAAAGAAAGGAGGTGTAGCTGTGTCACTGTTCTTTGTTTTACCAGTAAATGTATTACAGTTTCCATCTGACTTATCTGTCCAGAGAATAGTATTATAGTATTTGGCTGCCCTGTTCCAAAAAAACAAACAAAAAAAACAAAAACAAAAGAGAGAAACTCATCATCTCCTGCAGTGCTGTGATGTGTATTTTAAGTATTCGTGTGACTTTCTAAGCACAGGAATCCTTTTCTGATTCCTTATAAATTCTATTCAAACTGCAGTCAGGCATGGAGGGGTTTTGGATAGAAACCTAATCAGACAAAGTAACTGAAATCATTGGCACGTGAACAGGAGCTTTGATTTATTTAATGTATTTGAAAAATTTGCACAACTGGCATTTGACAGGAGGACAACACACACACACACAAAGGAAACTGTTCAGTACCTGCTCCCTATTTCACACATTATTCAAATAAATTATTTTTACTGCAAAGTGATAGATGCGATGTCAAAACAAATTACTCCCAAACAAAACTGCCACTTTGGTGCATGTAGTGTTAGTGCTTAGCGCTTTTTGCACCTCTTGATGATGTTTTTTTTTTTTCAAAGCAACTGGCAAAACCTGTGAGAGCAGTGAAAACAAAAATAATAATGTGGTGACTTGTAAAATTGGCAAAAATAAAAAGAAACCTATTCTTGTAAATGTGCCTGACTTGCTCCAGGTCTAATGACCACTGTGTGCTTGTTAAGAGGTGGCAGACGGCAGGATGTGTGTAGCAACCAAAGGTGCTAACGAGCTCATGTGTCAAATAACCGTCCTGGCTGTGTCCACCCATGGATCTGCTCACTTCAGTAAACTTCTAAATTGAAAGCTCAAATATTCATGCTGGTCTTGCCGAAAGATGTGTGTTCATGTTCACTTTGGATTGTGGTGCAGGGGGAGGCTGGCATCATATCCTGTATGTCGATTATCGTTTACTGAATCTTATCGCGGCACTATCATTTCTTACATATTTATGTCTCAGTCTGTTTCCTCTAGTGAAGCACTGAACTTTTATCAGGGCATTTTTCCTTGCTGTTTATAAAGGGTGTCCTTGTCTGTTTTTAAGGGCACAGTGTGACTCTGTGTGGTTTTCCTGTTGTTTTACTTTCGGAGCAACTTATAAAAGCAAGTTAAGAACTAGGTAAGTGCAGCATATAGGAACCAAGTGAGGATACTTATCAGAAGCAATGGGAGCATGTATGCCTCTTACATGTCATGTAGCTAATTAGCCTCAACATGCAGCTCATAAAGCTTTGAGGAATACAGTAGCCTACTGTGCAGTCATTTTCAGCACTAAAAGAAAAGCGGGGATGCTTTAAAATAATGTCATGAATAGTTTTTTATTTATCAGTTAACATCTAAGCAACTAAGTGCACCAAAGAGCAAAATCTTGAACCTGATACAGAACACCCGAAGCTTAAGAGGGACTGAGTGGGCCACATTTATTTCCTTTCCTGTTCACAGAGTAGAAGAGCTTCAGGCATTCTCATTCTTTTCTTTTAGGAATATGAAGAAAAGGATCCAGAGAGGAGATCCTGAGCCCAGGCTCGATCCTTAAATAACATATTAGTTTCAACACATCACTTTTGAGCAGTGACTCCTTCTGTGCTATCACAATTTTAGCTCGATAATAAAGATTCTCTGGTGTCTCCTACTGTGATCAGGGATACAGCTAAAGCCACTTTACATTGAAAAAGGAAAAACTTGAAAATTAAATTACAAATTTACAACAAATACATTAAAAACGTTAGAAGTGTGGGCTGTGATCCAGGTTATGCCAAATGAGAAATGTCAGACAGGTTTCCACTAGAATTCTATAAGACGTTTTGGCCATAAATCCACACAAGTCTTATGCTATTAACTGAGAGGTGATATTCCACCCTCTTGTGAATATGCTTCCATTAGTTTAACCCTAAAAAAAGACAAAAGTACCTTGGATTGCTTATCACATAGATGCATCAGCCTACTTAATGTGCACACAAGTACTGGCTTGTAGATTAGAATTATAAACCCAGACCAGGTAGGATTTGTGAAATCAAAGTATGGCATAGATAATGTGCAGCTTTAAAGTAGCACACTTCATGTCATAAAAACTTCTAGGTACTGAAAAGGCTTTTGACGGAGTGGAATCATCCTTTTTGTTCTCAGCATTAGAAAAAATTGGGGGGTTTTGGCCAAAACTATCTGAACTAATCCCAAAAGATACAAGAAAACCATAGTATCTCCTTAAGACCTCCTGTAGCTGAGGAATCCTGAAAAATCCATCAGTTCTGAATTCTGCAGCTTCATTTAGTGCTCAGGTTATGAAATTAATCCATTTTAAAAAAAATCCATCACCTTTCAACATCCATCAGAACATGCCCATACAAACTCCTCTTCAGGTGTCAGGGAAGATATTTTGGTATTTTTGTTACTCCTGATTTAAATAACCCATTTAATGCCTAATTATTCTCCTTAATTCAACAAATGAAAAATGATCTGAGGAAATGGGTCTTTTTACCGACTTCCTTTTTTGGGAAAATCAACTCTATAAAAATGAACATCCTTCCCCGATTAAATTACTTATTTCAAAATCTTCCATTCTATTTGGCCCCAGCACTTATACGTCAGTGAACTCTTACATCTCTCAGCATATTTGGAACAACGAACACCATACAGTTAGGTTCTCTAAACTTATTAAGAACTCGGAGGTTTAACCCTGTGCAGTTTGCAGCTCTTTTATTGGCCAGTTCAACCTATAATGGTGATGAATTAGTTTATGGATACAAGGAATTCTTAATGGACTTGTCTTGAATCTTTAGAGTTACTGTAAGAGAATTAAAAACCTCCCCCTTATTAACAATACAGATCAGATAAATTGTCTGAATGACAATACAATTATCTATAACACACTGCACGTTTGGAGGGATGAATCAGAATTAGAAACGGATGTTAATGTTCCTTGTGAAGATTTTTCACATATCTCCAAATTCTGCACCTTATAGAGTCTCTTTTAAAAGAAAGAATGCGGCCATCTTAAAACTGTCAGAAATGGAAAATGTTGTGAACTCAGCCAAATCTCTCAAAGGAGAAATCTCAGAGATATACGCTTCACTTCTCTACTCAGATCTTATATTCTTTGAAGCCACTGCAGGAGTGTGACGTGAGGGTAACATTCAATTCTGATGATTGGATCAAGATTTCTATACAGGCACAAAATTTTCAACTTTTTCATAGGACTTATTTTACACCTATTCACATCCGGGAAATGTTCCCAAAACAGTTCAAACCTCTGCTACAGGTGTAAAACACATAAGTCTGGAAAGAGGTTCACTCTGTGAACCAAGATGTTACTCATTAACACTAATAATTAATTAATAACTAATTAATATAATTTAGTTGTTTTCTTCATAGTATAATTTGCTACCATTGCTTTGGCAAAACACATCAGTACAAATCATTATTAAATGTCTATGTCATTATTCCAATCAGTCGGATGAACCAGGTGTTTTTATCTTTGACATCTGATGGACAAAACTGAGTTTCAACAAAGGCTCATCAGGGCAACAGTGATTTTCTTCCCTATTAAATGTAGTGTTGATTTTTAACCATAGATTTTAATAGTGATGGATTATGGAACAAGTATAAGCCTTTAAATCTGACTGTATTTAGAGTATTGTAAGAGAGGAGGTAGGGGAAGGGGACCAAATTATTTGTTTGGAAAAGATCTTTAATGTCATGATATAACACATACTTGGCACAAAGTTTCTTCACCTTTGGCTGTAGTTTGTTATTTCTTTACATTTTCTCTATTTGCCTACATTCATTGTCACTATATGTAGTAGCCTACTACATATGTGCATATATACATACGTATAAACAAACATGAAAACAGCGCAATAATGACAAAACCATACTATTAAGGTACCCTGTTGTTTAAACAAATCAGCTCCATAAAGTTTGATATGTTGAAACAAAGTTGAATGTTGGATTACTGATGATGACATGCCATTGTTTAGACATTAAGTCAATTGATTGTTTTGGGTTTTTTTTTTTTTTTTAAGAAAAAAATGGCTTAAAAATGTAGAATTGACAGAACTGAATTGTCAGTTGAACAATAAGACTTTTTTTTTTACGTAACACTTGCTTACTGTGATCAGAAAAAAGTGCCTGTTCACTGGATGTGTCACATTACATATTTTGAGTATCCCGTACCTCATGAAGCAGCTTTAATTGGTGTGAATCTTTGCCCAATAACACACAGAATTTTAGAAAGCACTTGACTTTTCCGCCTCCTGATCATCACAGCATGCTGTTTTTCCAAATATATATGCCTTGAATTAGAAGAATCATCCTTTTGTTTGGGTTAAATATCACCTGCTAGCTACTGTGGCCTATTAGCACCTTCCCCCCTGAAGGAGAGCTCTTTCTAAGATTTCAAAATGGTCTCCAAGCCACGAACAGCCCTGATGCATTTGGTGAAACAAGTGGTTGGAGAGCAGAAAAGGGTGGTTAAATATATCGGCTGATACACATGCTGAAGGGCCTTTTTGTTACAGCAGTTCTGCCACCGCTATCCTGCCAGACCCTCCCATTTGCCCCAAAAGCGGGCTGTAAACCTGTCATGTCCAATCAGTCGGCCTGGTTGAGATCTCAGCCTCAATTACAATCACAAGCTAACGGCCCCTTGCATTGTTCCTCTGCCACCTAGCATTAGCTTGGAGGGCTAACAGAGTTTATTGGTGTGTGTGCGCTAATAAGTCATGCTAGCTGACAGTTTCCCCTTTTCTTCAGTCTGACCAAAAAATACAATGAAAAGACGATGCTTGTTTTCTACACAGCGTCTGTGATCCTTAATGGTGAACTAACATTTATTCCTACCAGCTCATTAGATCACAACATAGACATAGCTAATAGTAAACTGTCTTCTCTGTTTCCACATAAGTAGAAATGCTTCAGTTTTGCAGTTGCATCACAAAGTCAAATCCACGATATGAGACTATTATTCAGAGCGAATCTGCCACACTGCCACACAACTGGCAGCACATGTGAAAACTCAACACATGTATCTGCCCATATGATATAATTTAAGCAAGTCATGAATATTTCCATGTTAACTGAAATGATTTCATGATAGCAAAACAGCAGACAAGAGGAGGAATAATCCAAAATATTCAAGACACAGATGGACAAGAAACAGCAGGTCAACAACAAAGCCTGTGCATTCTGTTATTAATCATTAATCCATAGTTCAAAAATAACTACGTCAGAAATTAACATGATAAGACCTAAACATTCATCCAATCCGGGCAAGTCACAGGAAAACTTTAAATTTATTGTCAGCTCTGATTATGTTAAGATGTCACACTGCATGTACATATAAATGATCAGTGAGCAGAAGGACCCTGGAATAAGATATGTACGATCTGAGGATCCTAGCCTTTGACCACAGAATCTAAAACTCATTTCTGACCCCATATATAATTATTTAGTAGTAATAATAGTAACTAATAGTTTAGTATTTACCTTTCACAGCTCCAAACAGCTGACCACCAATTCAGTTGTTAACAAAAGATTAGCAAAATGGAATTGAAATATTATATCTCCCTATCACTAGGACAAGATGCAAAGCTGGCAAGCCATTGGCCAAAACATGGAGTCATGTGTGCGATGCATCACAACTTGTGACGTCACGTTTGGCGTGTAACCTGAAAATACTCCCCAGTCTGGACGAATGCTGGTGCAGGTCTAGCCATTGCATCATGCTTTGACCATTGCATGGGAAAATGTTCTCCTCTGCATGGACAGAAGACATGATGGGTGCCCCAGATTAGAATGCCCCTCGGCATCCTGGGGGAGGGGGGGTTGGAGATGGCAAACAATTGAAATGGGTGCTTTGATATTGTGAGTGACACGTCAGCGAAGCCATCTAACATGTCAGCCCAATGCTACTCTCTGCTCAGTCGGCTTCTGTACTATCCCTCAGATTTGTTTTTTGTACCTTGAAATGTTGATATCACATGACCACTGACCTTAAAGTTGTGCTTAACCACATTCACTGTTTCCCTGCTTTGGGCTTCATTTACACACAACAAGTCCAGCATTAGTCTACAGTGCTTTGCTTCACTGTGGAGTTCAGTGCAGTAACCCATAGACTGAACTGTAATCAGTATTCATCCCTGCCGCAGTGCTGTGTTTTTTTTTTTCTTCCTTGCTGCATACAAATGACATACAGGTGTGACTTTATGCCACTGTGCTGATACAAGCAAACAGAATGAGTACTAATCAACTCTGAAATTGAAGGATTCCATTTCCTGGCCTTAGGACTCTTGCACTGTTTTCATGTTTGTTTTATTAATTTTTATTAATTTTTACCCATTCTGATAGAGCTCTCCCTGCCAGTGTCTGTAAGTCATAGAGATGTGTCGTGACCATACTGATGGAGACTCTGCATGCAGGATAAATAGTGTCTTGTTTGTTTTGTGTGTGTGTGTGTGTGGTTTATCAGTGAGTCTGTCCTCTAAAGTATCTCCAAGGTAGAACCATGAAGTAACAGTTTTACCAAAAGCCAATCCATGATCACAAAACAGTAAGCTTTTGTGCTTTTAAGCACAACAAAAATCACTTGTTACACTATTGATTTTGCACTTTATGCCCACATTTGTTTCACTTTATTTATTTATTTATTTATTTTGCAGTTAGGGCTGTTAGTTAGGCACTGCACACAGTTGTGATAAATGCATCTTGCATCATTTGTCAAGACTCCATAGTAACTGTGGCAACTGGTGCAAGCACCTGCTTATTATCACCTATGTGACAACAGTGCAGTGCTGCAGATACAGGTCAGGAGCTTCAGTTTCCCATCTTCTAATGGTTTCATCCAACATGATAATGCAGCATGTCACAAAGCAAAAGTCGTCTCAAGTCGTGACAGTGAGTTCAGTGACCTTCAGAGGTCTCCCTGATCACCAGACCTGAATCCAGTAGAACACTTTTAGGATGTGGTAGAACAGGAGGTTATATTTTTGCTAAAATTTAAGACTTGTTCTTGCTCCAAATACTAGTTGTATTGTAAGATGAAATGTAAGCTAGTCATTTTGCAGAATTTGCAAGTTTTGGCTGTACTTAATGTACTGTTGTTATGAGGACAATATACTGTAGGGAGGCCCACAAACATTTATACACATGTTCAAGACAAAAAACTAATCTGTAAACAAAATAGCTGAGAAATCTTTGAAACAGAGTAAAGAATAGATTCACTGGAGCATTACCAATATACTGTAACTACAGAGGCTTTCAACATTAGTACATTAATCTCTTTAGAGTTTGAGAATATTAAGAAAATTATTAAAATCCCAAAGCAATGTTGCCTGAGGGTCCCAAGTTGAAAAAGAAAAACAATAAAATGTTATACCTTGGGCTGAAATGTTCCAAGCAAAGGAGGTCACTTTGTGTTTGAAGTGTTCCCTCAAACCTTGTACAGCCAGCACGCAACTCACAACTCATAGTCTTTAGTGTTTGGACCTCTGTCTGGTGTGCACATTTAAACACTGGATCCAAGAGCCATTTCAACAATTTATTTGT
>JBBMJY010000007.1:19568618-19585345 GCA_037833715.1 Toxotes lorentzi | reverse complement strand
GGTGTGGCAGCATGGCTGAGAACAAAGGGGGATCTGTGGAGAACACACAGCCTTTTATCACTTCCTTAGCTCCTCCCTTGTTCAGGTGAGCTTTTCCACCCACACCCACACACTAACTAAACTCTCTGGATCTGAGATTCTTTAACACTGAGTCTGTGCTTTAAATAATGATCCTGCTCAAGGCAAAAATCTGATCAAGTGGAAAATTGTCTGATGTTATCGGATTGAAATGATGCTCCAGCCAAACTCACCTACTGATGTATGAATTATTTTTGTTGATGATGCACACTGTCATTACATGCTGTAAAATTGTACAGTAGTAAAATATACACAGACACTGAACTGTGTCTGTGTCATAGTTTATCGGCATCATATTGATGTCACATTCTCCACAAAGCCATCCATCAGCAAACCTCATCCTCCAAACTGTCCTCATTTGTTTTGGATCTGACTCCAGTATATGTCTAAAAATCCATGGACATTCATTCAACTGAGATCTGTTATTGTCTTTTTTAGGTAAGAGAAACCAGCGTTTCTTAACCATCTCGAAAATGAAATCATCTCTGGTTCAGCCTTGGTGATACACACTCACTTGCAGAGAGCACATTAACCAAACAACAGTCATCAGTTTAATTTTGTCCTCGGAGCAATGGAGAGATTAACGTTTGATAACAAAACTAATCAAATTTTCTGTTGGGGCACATTAGATACATGATTCAGTGATATGCTTTTTTTCAGTCATTTGATTTAGTCTATGCAATGTCAGGAAGTAGTGTTAAAAAAAAAAAAAAAAAGAACGGCAACATTTTGAAATTGCTTGTTTGTCTGACAAACACTACAAAAACAAACGATATTTGTTTTATGATACAAATCTGGTTCTAGTTTGGCTTGAAAGAGATTAGAGGAAAAAATGTTTTTTCTGTACAATAGTGTTTTCATGTGAATATTAAATCTGCAGGGTCAAGGGTCAAATGTGTTGTAATAATTACTCTACATTCTGCTGCAGTCCTGTTGTGACCTCAGGTCAAGCCTTAAAGGATCAGAAAAAAATCATATTGGTTGTTATAAAAACCTCTGGCCATGGCCTTTTATTTATTTATTTGTTTATTTATTTATTTATTTATTACAGACATGTCTATGACCTTACTCAATGACTTTTTAGTAGAGTTTGGCACTGTTTGAATAAACAGAGTAGTGAGTGGAAATTATATTTGAAATGTTAAAATATTAAATAGGCACAACCATATCAATGAGAATACTGTAAATTCTGCTCATCAAAAAAAAAAAAACATTTTACTCAAACAGTGAATCATTTACTGATAATAGATTTAAGATGCTATAGCAGCTGCTGGTATAACCTCACTCTGCAGCTCTGCTGGTGTAACTTTGGCTGTGGCCCTTTTGGCTTTGGTGTTAATGACAATAGATCAGTTTCTCATGGCGCTGTAGAGAAAAAGAAAATGGGCTTTAAAATTACAGTACTGTGTTTGACCCAGTACAATATCACAGTAACCACTAAGAAATAACCTCCCTGTGTTTCTGTTTCATGATCCTTGATATTATTGTGAGTTACATGGTCCCCACTCTAAGGACCTCTCAGGTTATGAGCTATTATCTTCCTTATAGGGTTAATACAATATCCAACTAAACCTTGACCTTTTCAGAGAGGATGAAAAGGTCAAGTCAGGTAATAATCACAGTGAGATATAACAGAAAATATAACAAAAAAAAAAATCCTTCCTGCCTAGGCATTCTTCTGAAAACCATTGCGAGTAGTTGAGTAAAAGAAGGGAGGACTGAAAGGTCAACGTCCTCTAAGATGTATGATTTTCTCCTGTACACAGGATTATTCTTGTTGTTTCTGAGGTGTGCCTAAGCAGCCACAATACAATCATAAACAAAAAACATCATTAGTCCTCACGTGGCTCCACCCCTCGTATCCAGACACAAGAAGCACTGAAGGTTAAAAACTGAACAGGAGTTCTTTTAATACATGCGGTATGTGGATCTCATTTCATTGACAATGGAACATTTTTCTTTTCATGTGCATTTTCAGAGAAATGCATTTACTACAGTATTAACAGATAATATAAGCAGGACGAACAAAGACAATCACACTGCACGCTTTCAGCCCAAAACAAAATCACTTCCCCTCAAAGCACCATCCTTCTTCAGCGTGAGTGCCCGCAGCACTGTCTGAGCTCTCTAAACACATCCCACCTGCACAAGCCACACACCTATTACATCCTGTATCACAACATATTAGCAGTAGGTGAGCATCCTTACATGGAGGACTCTCACACAGCTCTTCAGCACATGCCTTCTGTGGCCATACCTCTTAAGCAATAAGGCCTAATATGACCCAAGCTGCTACACAACATAAACACGTCATCCACATTCATATTGTTTTTACCTTGCTGAGAATGTGAACCTAATAGGCCTTCTACAAGGAAAACATTTTGACATCTCACAGTAGGAAAAGCACAGTTTAAAAAAATTAATTATGGCTAAATTCCATTTAGCTGCTTGAGTTTCGGGGTCCTGGTATTGCTCGTGCTGAGCACTTGAACAGAATGCAGCCATTGTTGATGTAAAATCCGTGGTTTATGACAAGCCAAAGCGTCTGCTGTGACAAGGACCCATTTCATAACCTTGAGCCTTCAGACAGCAGCGTCTTGAATGACCTTTGGAAAATTAAGGCTGACACCTCATGGCATCTTAGTTTTCAGAGAAAACCAAAATATCATCTTTCTGAGCAAAAGCAATAAACTACAATAGCTTTTGGTTTGGGTAATTGTCTGTAATTTAATGTTGTTATATTGTCATGACCAGAGATTGCCAATAGACACACCCGCTCCTGGGAGGGAGAGAGAGCCTCAAACTTTCTCTGTCATCAGTCATTTTAAAGGTATAATAGTAATAATAGTGTATATGGTATAATAGAATAATAACAGCTCACAACCTTTATTTTTCTTCAGTTTGTCAGATAAATAGATATATTAATATTTAGTTAGTAATTTTATCAACTGAGTAACTTCTCCCACAGCGTCTAACAACTGACAACAAAACAGAAAAACAGGTAAATGAAAACCATTATATCATTAGCTCACCTGCACTAAAACACAGTATATCACAGAGAGTGTATCTGTATTCTTTGCATATTTCTAAGGCTCTTCTATGTTTCTAAGGTTATTAATTAATTTCACCTTAGTGTGCCCTAAAGGGAGTAAATACGCCACCTGTGGTACATTACCAGGTAAATGTATTAATGGTTTCTTGCATTTAATGCAAGAAAACCAGCATTTAATGGATGGTGCTTTCATGTTTATCCACTCTAATGATTCACTAAAAAAAAAAAAAAGACAGCCTCTGCCCTTTTCCATATCCATTTTCAAGTGACTCTGGCAGCTCCAAGCAAAAGGTAAATGTCTGAACATTTTTGACTTCAAAATCCAGAATCATGTCAAATCACGTTTGCCATCCTACGGGTCTGTGAAAGGAAAATGAAAGAAGGAAGGATAAAAGTGCAGCGTCCTCTGGATGCTGTATTTCCTGGCAGCTCATGAGAAGAAAGTTTGTATTTAAATATTTATTTTGTATTTAATCACTATGGGCAAATAAATATACCTGGAGTCAGAATGTAATTTTGGTGATTGTGTGGTTATAGTGGTCTCACTGAGCAGTTCAATGAAAAATAGTAAGTATAGTAATGGTAATAGTCAAATGTGGTAATTTTTTTGAGCTGCAAAACTGTGAATGGTCAGGAAGAAAAAGTGAAGAGCATTCATCTGCACCGTAGCTTTTTGTTTAATCACAGCAGGCCACAGTGACTGAAGTCAGCCTGTCAGCAGCAGCTTGTAGTCAGGCTGTAATCTTTTGCTGTACTCTTATTTACAGTCCACACTGTAAGTATTTAAACAATTACACATTTTACATTTCATTGCTCTGACAGGTTGTAGGTCTATCCAACTGTGTCCAAAGGCATTTTGGTCTGTGACCAAAGAGGGAACTGAGAGGGACAAGACCCACTGACAAATGTGAATTGGTCTGGTGATGCCAGGCTGCCTGTCCTGTGCTGTAAGAGTAGGATTCAGTTCAGTTATTGTTGAAACATGACACATAATTAGACATGATTAGATGCTGTTAAAACACGTGATTGAAAAAATAATTGTGCATAAACACATCACGCATCAGTCAAAATATCCACATCCATTGTTTTCAATGGGAGCTCACATCGGCAGCATCTTGATGTGTGTCAACCTGCAATGACATCTGTCAACTCTCGAGAAAAGCAGCAATTTTTTTCCATTTTCTCCCACCTTGACTACTTCTTCTGTCTTTATGACACATCCTGTCTGGGCCACCAGCGTCATCTGATGTGTATTTATTGGCACAAGTTCCTGATGTGGGTTGCAATTTTGTCTGATCATGGACAAAAGTTTTACTAGATGTAAACAAATCAAATCTTGAGATTTTAAAATAAACAAATGCTCATTTTTCAGATTTGCTAAATTATCAGTTTGAAATATCACAGAATGAGTGAATGAAGTTTGGTCCTCTCATGAAATGTCTGCATAATTAATAGTTTAGTGATAGTTTAATACCACTATTCATCTGTCTAAAGCAGAAACAAAGCTTAGCTGTGACTCAACCCACCTCATGGTGCACAGAGCAATGTCTATGACAGCAACATTACTGAATGGAAAACCTGACTGGACCCAGTGGCTACAGAAAAAAGACTTCTGTTACTTTCTCAAAACTAAGGACTGACCATTGAATTGACACTTTTGGTGATTTTCAAAGTTAGTGCACAAATTTAGGAAACTGACACTATGAGAAATGCCCAATTTTTAACGACATCTACAGTAGTTCCAGAGGTAGCCAGTCAGACAGAGGAGAGTATGCTGTTTAGCTGCCATGTGGCACTTGGGAAACCCACTGCAGCAGGAGAGAGTTAAATAGTGAGTCTCCAGGATCAGGTTACAAAAACTGATTTTGACCAGCTCATTAATATTTTACTTCAGCACATTTCTACAGAGTTTTAGTGCTCCTCCTTGACTAGTACAGGGATAGTGCAGAGCTGCAGTAGGATATTTTAACACTTAAAAAACTTTATCTGCTACCATAGAGTGCAGAGTAAGCTGTGTGTGTGTGTGTGTGTGTGTGTGTGTGTGTGTGTGTGTGTGTGTGTGTGTGTGTGTGTGTGTGTGTGTGTGATTGAATTTTTGATGTTCCTTTGTAGATTAGGTGAAAAACAGTGGAAAGACAGTGAATGCATTAACCTCCCCTCCAATCAACAAGATCCACAAAAACGTCCTCTCTGCCCCTGTCTATTCCCCAGTGGTTCCCAGTGCACTGCCAGGTGACTACGGCTGTTGTACTGGGCATATAAGCTACAATGTCAGCAACTATATCAAAGTGAAGTGTGAAATTGCTGAGAATAAGCATTAATACCCAGTGGAACCACCTTAGATTAGATGTGAGCGAGTGCTTTAGTTTTTATGTACAACTCTCCATGTTTTAGTTTGTTGTACTGCACTCACTGTAATCTTACTAATAATCAGATATAATCTTGTTCATAATTAGTTAAAACGCCCTCAGCGAGAGCAACATGCACATAAACCGATATGTGCTCCACATCAGTGGTTATTACAATACTTATTTGACCCTGAAGATTTAGGCTAAACACAATATTTTACTTAGAGCTATAAAAACAAGCTGCTCTCTGTTATCAGCTGATGTAATTGGATCCACAAAAACCATAAAAGAACTTCAATCAGTATAAATAAAGATTTAATACGTGGCGTCTGAAATTAGCCTAATCACTCCAGGTGCTGTGATGTATTTTAAAGCTGATTAACATAGTTATTCAATCGAATGAATAATGCATCTTGTTTTATTTGGGCATTCTACACTTGATGTATCGTTATGATGTCAGATTAAATATTTTGTGTCTAGTTACTCTGCCTGTATACCATATGCTGCAGTCTCAGTATTATGGCCAGAGGTAGCAGGGGCACAGTGTTTTTTGCCTATAGGGTTATGAAAGGAAGCCAGTATCTGCTGACTTAGTCGTATCAGTCCAAAGCAGTTCTCTTCAGAGAGAGCCAGCTTAGATTTTTTTTTCCTCAGGATCAGTCTTTTAAGCTTGGCTGCTAGTATTTATAGTCAATCCACACATACATGTATGCACAGGCACGTACAAGCACGCTCAAAGGATCTGGTTCAAAGATTTGAATACAAACAGGCGGACAGACCAACGGACAGAAAAACTTGAAAGGAAACTCGTTCACTTTTATTTCCTTTCGTCCCCCTCACTGTTAGATGTTTTTTTTTTTTCCTTCTCTCTGACATGAAGCCGTGATAGTGGACTGAAGGCCTACATGAACCTTAAAAGAGAGTTGAAGCTAGATGATGTCAGTCACAGCAACACAGATGAGCTCCACTGTAATCAGACTTGGACATTATAGTCTGCTACACAGTTTCATGTTTCATTTGTTATATATATTGCAAACTGCATATTGTGGAATCAGACGAGGGAGAACATCGAATTACACAAGAGTAAGACAATGATTCTCGGATCTTTTTAGTGAGAGACACAGACCAACATCTGAAGAAGACATACAGTGACACTGAAAGGCAGCGGGAGATGGGAGAGAGCAATATCCTAGTGGATCCCCTTGAAACGGATAAGTCGACGTGTCAGAGCTGCAGCTAAAAGTCAGAGATGTTGTCAGCTCAACAGAGAGGCCGGAGAGAACAAGGGCGACCTGTTGGTATTGTGGCTCAACCTGGCAAATGCACATGCTTCTATTCCACCCAAGTTATGCAGCTCACACTGACCAAATATCACGACCCCAGAAGAATCAGAGACCTCATCACTGATCACTACAACAACTTCAGGATGAGGATCTCTTCAGGAGCAATCACATCAATCTGCTGAACCAGAGTGAAGAGATCCCACAACGAATTCTGGGGCAACCACCCATCGGAGCATTCACGCAAAGTCACCACAGATCTTTTCCAACTCCCCATGTAGACACCACTAGAGGGAAGGATAGGTGCCACCTAGATCAGGACAAGGTGAGAGCAGCAGTGGAGGATATGAGACCTTGCAAAGCAATGGGAATGAAGCAACAGGGAGCTAGGACAAGATGGGAGAATGTGGTTGAGGGGAAAGTGACCTGGGGTGAGCTTTGGAAAGCCAAACCACAAAGCATCCAAAACACGCCAAAAAAAAAAACCCAAAAGCATAAATTCCTGTCTTTATTTCACGATACCATTGGTACAGTATTTATCTGTCACAAAATGTAATGAAAGACCATAATTTATGCTGGAAACTCTATCATCACTGAACTTGTTGGATGTTTGAGTGAAAGCATCTCACAGTGAAGTTTTTGACTTCCTGAGCTGACAAGAGCAGCACATATGCATGTTTAGCACTGCCTGATAGCATTACCTACATTAATTCCTACACCAGTCTCAAGAACTTAAAGTACGTGTTACTTTTTTTTTTCCTCAGGGCTTTTTGAATATTTTTTATGACTTGACAATGATGTGCTATTTTCAAACCTGTCTGTTTTGCTTTTTCTGGGTAACACCTGACCCCTGGAAAGATCACAGAAGCTGTTACATTGACAAAGGGTAAAATCTGCCTGAAGGAATCCTCACACTCTACAGTTAAACTGGACTGGACTCAGCAGCCCAACTGTTGATTGACGCACAATGACGTCCTGAAGTTATGGTAAGTTATGAATCTGAAGGCCCATGCATTTAATTAGTGCACCAGGTCTGACGCTTAAAAGTCGATGAGTTGATGCATCTGTCAAGAGGACTCGCTGCACTTTTTTTTGTTACCTTTCTCACACTACACAGAGCTGTAAAGTTTACAAACTGAATCTTGTCTTGTGTGGAAATTTGATGTTTTCACATCCCAGATGATTGACAAAGATGTTAAAACGTGAGTTTTTGGTAAAACACGAGTCATGTTCAGGAGTGGGGTGGCTGCTCTGCAGCAGAGCTGAACAGACAGTACATGTGCAGGGGAGTGATTGACATATTTCTTCTTTCTTCTTTGTAGATATGGTGTAATGAAAAGAAAAATAGAAATTAAGAGATAGAGATAAAGAAGAGGGAGGAGGTTATGGAAAGATTGTGTTTGTTGCCCTGACTTCCAACCAAACAAAGACTAATCCAAAATCATCTGACGAATGTCACTGCATATCTTCCATCAACCATCATCCTTTCTAAAACTTCAAAGTAAGGACATCTGCTTGCATAAACTTATCTGTAATGGAAAGGAGGGAATCCCATCAATTTACCACTGAAAGATCAAATGACTCTCGTTACTCACCAGATTTGTGCTGGATGTTGTGTTCCCAGGGCATATAGGACACCAGAGCAGTGTGGACTCACACAGACACAGTTCATCAGCCTTTGGACTTCCCTTCAGGTTGATAGCCAGCCCATACTAAAGAACGCAACACAGAGTAAGAAATTTCTTTATCAGATTTGTTTGTTTAAATGCATGTTTTTGGTTTTTTTGTGTGTGTACAAGGCAGCATACCATGAGTCATTTGAGTTTTCTGTTAATCTTTCTCCAATTTGTATGAGCAATGTTCTCCAAAATGATGCAACACTGTAAAAACTGTACTGATGTTAACATAATCAATACATGGGTGATTCTTTTTTTGGTTAAGCCTTTTTTTCAAAACATTTTGAAGCAGACCACCAATCAGTATAGAGCAACTCATAGTGTACACAGATGATTACAATATTAAGGTGCATCTGACCGAAGAGGGATCGCAAAAGTCTCCTAGGTTTTTTCTTCCAGGTCATGTGACCTGTGACTGGCAGCCTTCCAGCAGAATGGGAATTGGATGTTTGGCCGATACACCTAAACAGATTAAAAGACATGAACAAATGGTAAATTGTAGTAATATGTTGCAGTGAGACAAGCTAATTTCACAATTAGCTATTGACTGAATCATGGGGATCTAACTGATGAAATGGTGGTCTAAAAGCTATTCTGATTGTCCATTGATTTGTAGCTACCACGAATCTCTGGCTTGCAAAGTTGTTTTGGCGAAAATGTCACCAAACAATTACCTATAATTACACACCCACCAGAGACAGTACTACATGAGCATTCATATTTCTGGCCACATGACAAATTTATCAAAAATAGAAAACTATTAGGGTGCTTATCTTGGAAGGTGCTGATTTACTTTTTTTTTCAGTTGTTTGGTGGGTTAATCAGAGATTTTTTGATAAAAAACAGCTGTCTACAGTGGGTTGCTCAAAGTTGCTCAGACTCAACATATGGTAAAGGTTCAGAGAATAAAACCAAAGAAATTAAAAGGGTGTGGGCTGTTAGTTATCAGATGTGATTTCAGCAACAAGAGTGAACCTTTTACATTGCCCTTGAAAAGTTGAAGTAAATAAATGTAGAGATAAATGTAAAAATACTGCATTCAAAATTAACTACGAGTGTAGTATAAAAGCAGCAAAATACATGTAGCTACCTCTAACAGTGTGTTAACTTGTTCATATGTTTAAGCAGCATTTGATGTCAATGAATTAATAAACAAAAGAAATACAATACAATAAATCAACACATTTTTACAGCTACAGTGCTTCTCCTGCTACCACTGTCATTAACAATGATGTTATGACTCATACAGTACTGTTTTTTTAGCTACTGCTGTCACTGTCACAACTACAGCTGTCACTGCTGCTAAGAGTAACATGTGCTGTTCAGGCTAATGTCAGTAAGCACATTATAGAGCAGGTGGGTAGAAGTTTTCCAAACAGGAAACATGAGCTGTCCCCCCTTCTTCAACTAGGAAAAAAAAAGATATTTTGAAGAAATAATGGCCATATGATTAATTCTGATTTACACACTCTCTGAACAATCGTAACTTCTAATTAGCCTTTGGAAATTTGTGGCTTACTTAACCTCCATATACTAGATAAATATGTTTGATTATTCAGTGGGCGTACATTTGCATTAAAATATGTTCATTACAGGGTTTGCTTCTTGGTTAAGTTTTCCACCAATACATGCCAAGTGTGAAGACGCACGATGCAGAGAGGATAAGAACTGAACCTTTTGCTGTTTGTAATTAAATGAGTTAAGTTCAATATGACCACTTACTTTGCTGCACCTCGCCTGCAGAAGCGTATTTAGATCCGATCAATTGTGGAACTTTAATTGGTGGATCTGTCAAAGAGAGGAAAATACTGCTTCAAAGACAATACTGACTATCTAAAAGCACACCATGCACTCCTCAACCTGAATTCATTTCCAAAGTGATGAGTCATCAGTGGAAATGTTGCACTAAGTTCCTTACATCGAGCAGATGAGATCACAGACAGCACTCCAGGGGGCAGAGGAAGAGGCCAGGAGAAGAATTCCTGTGAATGAGATGAACTTATTAATTCTGGTTTCATTATAACTAAAGCTTTGTACAGTAACAGCTCCCTCTAATGTCATCTGCTCATACCCCTCTGAGTGTGAGTGCATGGGCTCATTCATTTCTAGCAGGACCCTGCTGTACAATTAATACATACACACATATACACAGGGTTTGAGTTCCCTCTGTGTGCAGCCAAGCCTCGGTTCTTTAGAAGGGGATCACTGCCCTCTGTTGGTGCTTCATGTGACAAACACCATTCAGTTAAAGGCAAATTGGATTCAATGATTTGCTGCTGTTGTGCTTTGTTACTGTAAGAACAACCCAGTCTAGAACAGGTTATATAAATGTGGTAAGAAGATAAATGCAGGTACGACTAATACATTTTGAATGATAACAGAGCAAATTATCAACCTGTGAAGAGCAAACTGATTAGCTGATTGAGAGAAAAATAAATGGCAATTATTTTATTTATCAATTAATCTAAGCCATTTTAAAAGCAAAATGCCAGCAGTCAGCTGGTTCCAGTTTCTCAACTGTGAGGAATTGCACCTTTTTTTATATCTTGTTAAAAAGGAAACTAGATATTTTGCTTATTTTGCTCGGTGACAGAACCCTGATATGAGACTTAACAATCAGCCGAGAAAACAATCAATAGATTAATTGATCATAAAATAATCAGTAGTTGCATTAGTGCATTATTCAATCAACAGGCATCAACACAGTGATTAAGAAGTCTGTTTAGAAATGAACCAGTTTACACAAAATCACAGACAAATTATCAAATGATGTACTGACGCAGAACAGAACTAGGATGAGGAAGACTCTGCTTACATTTCTGAAGTGTGTGTCATTTTACTTTAAAACTTGAAATAATTGCAAAAGTAATTTGCTAGATACTCAAAGGATTACAATGGAAAACACACAAAAATAGCAAGATATTTGAAATGCTCCTCAGGATTAAGTGTTGGGTTAATATATGCAAGCCCCCACAGGGATTTTAATAGATTTAGAACAGTTATATTTTGCATACATCACACACCATGAGCAAAATACAGAGAGGGAGCAAGAGAGAGTGCATAACCTCACATAATCTAAAATGAACACACACACACTCACACACACACACAGACCCACTAATCTAATCCTCAGAAGCGCGGTAGCAATCTGATCTTTCCTTAGCTTTAGCGCTGCACTGAGGGTTGGGTGGGGGTGCGGAGGTCCCCAGAGGTGAAACTCTATTAGCAAGCAGCATGAAAGTCAATGGAAAGGACCCTAGTGTGCTCCAGTCCCCTGACAGTATTAATGTTTAATGATATCTAAAAAGGCTAATACTCATCCCTCCCCCTTCGCTTTTGCTCTTATCCTCTCATTAAATATCCTCACAATATCATCACCTCCTCAGATTAGAGCACTGACCCCGTCTGCTGAAGGACTCACCCTTCACTGATGGTAAACGCATGTCTCTCTCTCGTGCACACACACAGACACACACAGCATCTCTGTATTTAAGATATGTTCAGAGAGGAGGCAGCAGAGGGTCATATATTAGAATATGATGTGTGAAATAAGACCTTGTGTGCACAAAGAAAATTCTAGTACAGTTTGTATCAAGTATGCAAATACATAACTCTGTGTATGCACGCGTGTCTCCAGCCAGCAAAAGTGTATCATTGTTTTAGAACTGTGTCTGGTTTCTGCAAGGGGATTCATTTAAATTAATAATGGCCCACCAGTGGAACTCCACTCCCTGACATCAGGATCCCCAAGACGCCTGTTCAGTTGCAACTACAGGTCAGGTAATGATGTCTAACCCAGAGAGACTGTTTACCATTTATGTTAATTACAAAAAAAGGATGGAGACATAAAGCTAGAAAGACGGGACATCACAAACATTCAGAAAAGACTGTGATTTTTGAAAAATAAGCCCAATATATTCAAAAAAGTCTCCAAGATCAGCAGCATAAAATCTTTTTTTTTTTTTTTTTGTCATTCATGTGTGCAGGCATAACACTCACCCAGACCAGGACACTAATGTGGATAAGTTATGGGAAGGAAGCTGGCAAAACATATCGGGTATACGTGCTGGCTGAGCAGCTTTCACTGGAAGCCATCCCAGAATTCCCCTGTGCATAACATTTCCTTATTTATCACTGTTTGCCAGCAGACAATCTGTCAGTCAAAGGACATTCTTAAAGTCCATAGTCATTTGCTGCAGAAAGTTAATGTTAGTACATTTCACAATACATACGTGCAAATGTGAAAATAGAGGTGAGCCTTTATTACATACTTTATATTCGCTTCAGGAATTGTTTACAATGCGTGCAAAGTTATCTATCATGACCAAAAACTTTGAAAGGTTTATCCAAAAACAGATTCAGACTTTCATCTCTTGAATTTTGCTGGAAAATCAGTTTGACAAGGACAACACAGATTTTATTACCTCTGACAAGCAGTTCTGGTAAAACTTTAACAGTATTCTGACAGTTTGACATATTGGCAGAAATGGTTGTGAGAAATTTACAAAATTTAAATTTACTGAGATCAATAATGTTCGCATTTTGATTTCTACAATTCAACATTAATACATGAATTTCAAAAGTCAAGTCAGCATGTCACTATTGAAAAAATGTATAATTTGTAAAATGAGATATATTTACAATGCTACGACAGATTATGCAATAAGTGAACAGTGCATTTTACAGCAGATGCTCAGTGTTTGGATGATGGAGGAGGAGGCTTTGCATTAAACAGAATTTAACATGCTAATCTGTGTGTGACGTTATACAGGGTAAGAGTTTAGAATAATTTGATCTCAATATATAACACAGAAATGAATGGTGTGTCATGGTTCATTATACAGGAGCAAACACTTTATGTTATATGTCAGTAGTCCACTATCACGTCTCCAGTGCTGAGTTTCATCTTCAGTCTGAGGGTGTTTACATCAACAGTGGATGACCAGGGCAGGAACTGTAGCTCTTTCTATCCATAGTGAAATCAAGTCATTAGGTTTTAAACTTTATTGGCATAATCCTTTGTAGTCAATGACTGGCTGACATCTCAGACCCAAAGACGTCTCTTTGTATCTCCTGGTATCTTCTCTGATTACGCTCCGGTCCTACAGCCATTTTCACCTCATCTAGTGAAAATGTATCTGACTCTTCTGCCCTTCAGTCTAGTCTTCAGCAAGTGAAACATGTAACCAGTTTGACTGAGATCATCTGAGTGCAAGGCAAGTGAAAACCTTTGCCCTCTTTGGCAGTGAACCACTCCCTGTTTTCCTTGTTTGTACATTTAGAGAGTCTGTGCTGCTTTTACACAAAAGCAGCACAGACTGAGTTGTACACAAAAAGCATGAAAAGGTATGAAAAGAGCTAATGGCCGTGCACTGTTCATCCAATATGGATGTGAACATCCTGAAATACCTTTAAAGCTGAAGGTCAGCACTTAAAGCTCATAATCAATGTGTCATATCAAATTAAATACAATGCAGTGGAGCCAAAACATTGGAAAGTGGATCAAAGTCGTAATTTCTTTTCTGACTGCATCACGTATGAGTAATGCCGTTGGTGGCATTACCTTAAAATAAAACTTAAAACAAGATTATAACATCACATTAAATTGAGATGACTAATGTTGTGTCTGTAGAGAATATTCGGGTCAAAGAATTTTCTTTCTCTCTTTCAGAAGGTGCTTTACTGCAGTAATTCTTTTCTTTTTTTATGGGGCACTAAAATGTAGTTTATTATGATGCAATACACGGCACTGCCATGAAGCAGGACATTTACAAACACAGATGTGCTCTCTCACACACATGCACACGCAGCAAAACAACCACAAATGCACCAGTGAGCATATACGCTCACACCAATAGATTCTCAAGGACACAAACACACTGTGCGAGCAGGCAAAAAGAAGTCAGAGGAAATGCTTATGCCTACAACCACACTCAGGAGGGGCTGCGCAGCACTTAAGTGGTCACTTTCACACACAAAGGCCAATCACAGGAGCTTAGCTGGCCCCATCAAGCTTTTTAGCAAATGCTGCTGTGCTGAAATTGCTTGTTTAGTTAACCCTGTGTGCCACTGAGTGAAATGTAGTTCCATCACTCAAGTCTGAGTGGTGGCAAATGGTTTGCTTTGAAGTCATTGTGTGTAAGACGACTAGGCCTTGTCATTTGTGAGGAGGGATTAGTCATGCTATGTTTATTGGAGAGTGTGCATCAGCCTTCTTGACTGCTGCGTTTCAAGGATTTTTGCTTCAGAGGTGTTTTTGCCGAACACTGACATTGGAAGAGAACAACATATGAAAAGTTCAGCATCGAGCCAACTCTACAGCTATCACACAATAATAAATGCCTTCATAGAGAGTTAAAGTTTCTCCAGCTTTGATGTGCGCCGGCTGTGTCACATCATCAAGTTTATGGAGTTTGTGGAGTTCTGCTCTCCCAGGAAACGTAATGCAAAAAAAAATACCTTCAGGGCCTTTAATTAAGTTGTGTTGGATTGTTGGATGTTTAAGTGTGATGCGGTTTTACAGTTGAAGTTTTAGTGAATTGATTGGGTTGTGTTGGGCCAGTCCAACTCTGTTTTCGTTTTGATGACTGTCTTTTATTTATTCACCATTTATTGTAGAATAATGCATAATTTACATACTGTATATGGTTTATTCAAGCCAACAGCACACTTTGGCTTCAAGTTTGACTGAGCTTGTTCACATCCATTTTAGGTTAACGCAGCTGGACATATGGTATACCCACTTATCCTTTTCAGGGTGGTGGCAGGCTAGTGCACAACCCATCTGACATTAGGGAGGAGGCAGGGTATGCCGGCCATTTTTAACTTGTACATTTACCTTCTATCTCCTAAAAAAATGCATGTGGTCTTCACTTGATGGATTGTTTGTTATTTAATCCTCATACTTTGAACACACATTGAATTGTAATTGAATCTAATGTAAAGGCATCTAGATACCTTTTTATTTAATCAAACATTACATGATACACAAAGCCAATCTGCTATCAATTACACATCTGTTTAGGACTAGTCTATCTTAAAAGATGATATATAGACTCACACTGTGTCTGCTTAGTGGCAGAAAGGTTGAATGGGGAAAGAAGCATCCTACTGGTAGTAGAAGCAGCTTTAATATCTTCTGTAAAACTGTCACACATCTGACTGAAAATTGAGATTGATACATTTTGCGATGTACATCTTTTCAAAGGGATCACAAAGTGCCTTGGTTCAAAACTGCCTATCCAGACACACTGCTGCTTATGAGGAGAAAGACTGCTTCCATGGTAGTAGGTTTCTGCTTCACTGCACAAAGCATCAATGTACAACTGATGCATGGTGTTTGCATAATCCTCATTTAAATTGGGGGGTCATTTTCAATTTGTTAGATATCTTTTCTTTGACCCCTTAACTGTGTGATGTGCCTCTGCCTTGCATGCATGTGTGCAACGTCACGTTTTTGTACTGGATTCCTGCACGACTTGCAGGGAAGGGGCAAGAAGCAATCGTCAAGGCTTCAACTGGAAATGGAATTGCCAGTTGTATATCTTGACTCTGGACATATTTATGCCCAGAGAGGTTCGCCTTTCTGCCTGCTCATCACAGCTACTGTCAGGTAGTGAACTGTGTGTGGAGGGTCTGCTGGTGCATGTGCATGTGTTGATAATACAAGACCCATTGAGGATTTCGATTGTATACTGTGCATGGTGGACGCCTTGTTCCATTTGTATGTTGTGTATGTGTTGCACACACAGGGCAGTTTGAGAGAGGAGCCTGAGCCATATGCACACAAGTGAACCATTAATACAAAATTCAGATCTGCTGTCATCACAAGAACAGTATTGCCACAGCATGTTACACAAAGTTTACGATCTTAAGGCCCTGTTCAGACCTGGCGTTAACATGTGTCTCCGGTGATCCGACTGGACAGCTCTACGTACACACTGAGGACGCGTTGAGACCGCCTACACAACGGATGTCCTCTGTGTAAGCGTACATTCTCACTGTCAACAAATAAAAGAACAAATTGTGTAAGCTGTGTAAATTTCAAAAAGCTTGAAAACCTCCCCAGAACAAAATATAATTATAATTCTTTATTTATTTCAAATCGAGCACTGATATTAGTAGTTATTCTGTATTTAGATTTGTATTGGTCTCATAAATTTTGAAAGGCCCAGGGCCCTTTGTAGTTTCAGTTGCAGATCAAGTGATATGTTGCCTTTATGATAGATAGATAGATAGATAGATAGATAGATAGATAGATAGATAGATAGATAGATAGATAGATAGATAGATA
>JBBMJY010000007.1:19433377-19567966 GCA_037833715.1 Toxotes lorentzi | reverse complement strand
CGAACCCACGACCCACCGATCCCAGGCCAGCCCAAGCCCAAAGCCGCACTCTTAACTTGTTGCGCCACGGCTGCCCCGTGTATGTAATACCTCGTATGTCGTACCTCCGTATGTAATCCAAATCCAATGTAAACTGCATTTCTGGCTAACTAGCTTACTACCTATAGGAGTAAAAGAGTGTTTTTACCAAAACATCATAAATTAGAAGTTACTTTAAACGAAGCCCCATTCATGACTATAAATAAATCTACCTTTTGTCTTACATAAGCTAAACAGCTCGCAGCTAAACAGAACGCAGTGAGAGTCTGATCTCATACTTTTTGTTATCATATTTACAGTTCTAGGACTAAGTAGCTCTTCACCGCAGTACAAGAACAATACTGTTATTTTGTTTCCTTTTCTTCATGAATCATTAATTAATCATTTTAAAACAAGTCTGCTAGAAACAGTAAAGTCAAGCAAAGACAGCATTTTAAACCAGCTCATGGTTGAGACACGTAGCAACACTAACTACGGGGGGCAGGGCTTAGCATGGAGTCAGCTGAAACCAGTGAAATTTTAAGGAACATCCCATCAGTCCACAGAAACACATAAACCAAATTATAGTTAGCTGAGCTGGTTCGATTTCCATTAGGTTGAATATAGAACAATAAAATATAAATATAGATAAAAAAAACAACATACATTTATTTCAAGGATCACTTGAAATGTGGAAACAGGACTTGAGTGTCTGCTGAGCACAGTCCAAGTCAATCTGCACAAAAGACAAATGCAGAGATAAATATATGAGCAAACTGAGGCCTGTCAGGATAATTTTATGGGCTGTTACGTTGCTGTGTCTGATAAATTACACTTCACAGTGGTTATTCAAATAAGTTCATCTTCTGTGACATCTGTGTGAATGAGCATTGAGACACTGAATTCTGAATACCAATCATACATTTCCCAGAAACACTGAATATGATTTTGTCTGTGTTCCTCTGGCCGACTGAAACCTCCCTAATCACTTTTATCCAGTCAGGTCAGAGACAATTACCTACATGTTTTTGCAGCACACAGTATTGTGTGAGAAAAATACCTGCTTGTTTGGTCTAGGATTGATCTGGAAGAAGTATATGAAGGAAGTGTATTTTCAATCACAGGGCTTGGAGAGCCAGAATCATGGCACCTTAACCCTTCCCTCACAACCTCCTATCTGTGCTGCTGTAAATCCTGTTTTAAAAGTGAGTGCAGTATCTCCTGCTAACAGTCAGGGGTCACCGACAGCTTGTTGTTGTTTGGAAGCTGCATAGAGGAATTTCATGTTATCACCTGCGACATGTAACTTGTTCAATAAATAAGTTTCACCGCCAATTTATTCCTGGATCAGCAGTCAATAAGACGTGCTAAATCAATTTTATGAGCATTTCTTAGATTTACAGTCACACGTGTGTTTTGAAGCAGCTTGATGTGTACCCTGTAAGCCCGGTGCTCTGTTTATGAACAGACTTCTGACGGAAATGTATTCTCTTGTATGTTTCTATCATCTTTGCTGTTTACTCATAGTTTACCATCTGCTTCTGAATGTTGATACAAGAAAAGAGAGTTTTTTTGGCTTCAGTGAAGACTAAGGCCAAAATGAATGTCAATTTTTAAAAGACATGATCAGTGTTTCTTCCCCCATCATCACTCTAATTATAGTTTAGCTTATTCCTTAGTGCTTCCTTAATGCATTTCCTGGAACAGTCCTGCATACATCTGTGAGAGGGAAAGAAGCAAACATCCTCATTCCTCTACTAAATCCAGCCCAATTATTCATATCTCGGCTTCATATATTACTGGTTAAATGAAAGTGGATTTCTATAATATGCCTTATTAAACTGTCCAATGTGACCCAATTCTATATGAATGCATAGTCAGCCAAAATATTTTTCATGCATCATGAGACATGGACCCTTATGTGCATGGAAATTGCACAGCTGTTTTTCCCCTTACTGGTACAATTTTTCTGCAGATGAAAAGTGCCAACTTTAATAAATCTGATAAATTACCAGTTGCAAACTGTTGACCAGTCAATTTTTCTGACTGGGTGTATTACCTGATTTCCTCCTCTCTATAAAGATGTACTGCAAATGGAGCTTGATTGCTCCCCAAGGTGGTGAGTTACAGATTTAATGATGTTTAACTAGCTCAGCTTTCTTCTTTCTCAAGTGAATTTTCTCACGGCAGTCAGTTGTTCAGCTCAGTCTCACACTCACTCTCTCTTACTCCAACACACACAAGGGATGCACACAAAGGAGCCATTTTCTTATAATGGTTACATTGATCGCTATGATCACAGGTTCATATACTCGACTGACTAACAACTAGAGCATGACTGACGTGATTATACTAGGTGCAGAACGTTGTTCACCTCTGAGACTAGTGGTCCCATTAAACAGGGCTTTCTTGTGATCCCTCATCATAATTTGCATCATCATGTCCAGGAAAACCTTGCATCTACAAAATGTCAACTTTTTGGAAACAAACCCAAAAAAAGCCTTGTGTGTCATTTCATGTGTTTTTGATCCTTCAAAATATACATGGATTGGTCCTGCATGGACTTCCCAAGTTTAGTGGACTTTCAAGGGCCACAACAGATATTTGAAAGTTTCAAAAATTTGACAATCATAGCCTAATTTTACAAAAGTTTTAAATAAATTTGACCAATATATGTATATTGAACAGTACAATATACATTTTTTTTGTCTCTATTACACAAATATAATACCACAAAGATATTTGTGTGTATCTGTTTTTTTATGTGCAGCCTATCCTTGTTGCTTAAAGTTGCTCAGTAATTATATATATATATATATATATATATATATAGATTTATTAGTTTAATTCCCTGTTAAGAATAAAATTTTTGAAAAATCTCATTAATGGACAGCACCATTAAGAGTAGTAAAAAAGTAACTGAAAGAGTATTTCCCCATTTCAGGTTTTTTTTTTTCACCCCCCAAAAAATGCTAAGCAGACAAAATTGTCTTTTGGCCCCCTGTGGTGTTCTGACCCTGCAGTTGAAAACCCCATTGCTAAATGGTAGATGGATCTGATAAGAGTACTGTTTGATCTAAGCACATTAATGAGGTCAGTGGCTAAGAGGACCTTTTGACAGTGGTGGTCCTCTGATGTACATTCATATGAATGGAGCTACACATCAAAGGTAAAATTGTCTCCAAATCCTTAAAACCTTCATGCTGCTCTTTGCACCAAGGAACAGATATCAGAAGGGTTAAAGTAAAGATACACATACTGTAGTCACCCAGTTTGTGGAGACCTCAATGAGTGATTGTCCACATGTGAATGTCTTTACAATTCGTGTGAGACAGTTTTGAACCACTCAGTTGAAAGAGCCAGTCGTGCGTGATATGTGGGCTTAATGTGCGTGTGTGCTCAAAATGTGTGTGTCTGTGTCTTATACATATATATCTGTCAAGGGAAGCCTAATATCCTGCGTCGTTAAGCAGCATTTGACATCTTCACACCTTCAGCACAGAGCCTCTCCTTAACGGGGAGACGACACCGAAACTCTTTGATGTTCCAGTCTTTAGCTACTTAATCCCAAAGAGGAGGGAGAAATTAAGAACCTCCTACATTTAAATGTCATTTTTTTAAAAAGTTCTCCACATTGTACACACACATAGCCACACAAATACATATATATTTTTGACATGTATAGAGACATGTATACTGCGCTTTGGTAGCTTGACATCAGTGCATATTTTATTTATCCTGTGAATAATTCCGAGGGCTTTCCCAAGAATTCACAGAGATCATTTTAACCCTTAAAAATGAACACACTGAACTTCCCCCAACAACTGGAGTTACAAGATTCAAGGTTTGCATGTGACAAGGGGAATACGCTTGTGTGCAGTGAAATGATTGCGGGGGGTAATCATGATGTCATACAGCTCCCTCTTGCAGAACAACGAAAGCGAATTAGCCGATGGATCAAGCTCCATCAAATCTGGGTGCGTGGCGCTCACATTATGCTGGTTAAATAATCTGCTTCCACTTTTGATTCGCCTGCAGGGAAACAGATTGTGGCTCAGCTCACGAGGAGCAGTGCAAAATGTCAAAGAATCCAGAGGATGTTCTTACAGTTATTGTGCTCCACTCACGGTGTCACAACGTCAATAAACAGAGGACACATGTTGCGGAAGTGATGTGTTTTAACAAATTAAAAGTGAATCTTTACACCTGATTCAGGCTTTTCCACAGCGGACAATGCTCGGTTTTAGCTCTCTCAGTTATTGCTGTTATTGTTCAGCTCTGATCGGAAACTGATAGTGTGAGTCTGCAAAATGTCATGTCTCTAATGTCATCAGCTGACAATACATGACAAGGGGAGATAAGAGGACAAGGTAATGTTGTACAAACAAGAAAGCAAAGAGAACAAGGCCAAAGACACAGAAAGCCACTGTTACACAACAGATCTGCTACAATATCTGAGTAGTTGCACTGACACAGTTTCAGTACTCCATTAAATGAATAATAGAGGAAGAAGGGGTGGTTGAAGAGCATTTCCTCTTTCCTAATGTGGAAAGAAACCAAAGACAGGGAGAAAAGAGCGTACACCAAGACATGCTCGTAAGGTGACGTATTTGGACAGTTAGTTCAACAGGAGTTCTTGCAGACTTTGGTTGTACCAAAATAATAATCATTCACCCAAATGTTACTCCTATAGTACATGATGGAATTCTTAAACCCGTCCCCTGGGAAGGAGGAAAATCGCAGCCTGGGCTTTTCAGACCTGCCCCATTTCATCATGCCTGCTCTCCCCGTCAAACCCACTACCTAAGACGCGGTGTGCACGCCAGCAGCAGCAACCCAGGGAAGTGTTTTCTCAAGCTCCTGAAGCACTCGCCTCATTTTCTACATCTGCTTAAGCTCACTCGGCTGCGTTCTCGCTGACTTAGCAGCCTCTTCTGCGAATGCTTCAGGAGCTGCACAAAAAAAAATAAAATAAAAATAAATAAAATAAAGACAGCGTTGAGGAAAAGTGTGTCAGGGAAACAGAAAGCACTGCTATACCATTCTTCCTCTCCTGAAATAGACTCAACGTGGAGAAATATGAAACCACATGCTTAAAAGTTCACAGCAGGTTTAATAGATGTTACCCATGTAGGAATGTCTTCGTCTGATAACAGGAAATAAAAAATCTATATCTTAATTTAGCAGTGTTCTGAGTTCTTGCCACAGTTAGTTGAATAAGTGTGCTCCTAAGTTTAGTTTTCATCTGATCTTCTGTAATGAGATTTTGACATTTTTCATGTCTTATCTTATTGACTATAAATATTGTTTTATTGTCAGCAAGGCACTTTGCAGTAGTATTTTTGGAGTGTTATGCAAATATTTTAGCTTCTTGCAGTGTGTGAGGGCCATACACACTTTCAGGTGTAGAATCCAGACTTTAACTAAAAAAAAAAAAAAGAGGGAAGTTTCTAATTATATTTGCTCAATATAGAATTTAAGGGAATGACTGGTGATAATCTTCATTTTTTGTATTTAACAATCCCATGTTAGACCAAAAGCAGCGATGAATTGATCAATAGGTATTGAATATGTAGCCAAAGTGTGATATGTCTTATTCTTCTGTGCCACAGAGCACTACTGGTATCCAAACACATCCGTGAGCCACATCATTGCACTAGGTGGCATGTTCTTGTATTTTAATGAGCACACACACATTGTAGTTTATTTTGGATCAGCCCCACATACACCCTCCTGGGGTCGTACGTACTCATTAGCTCACTGAATATAAAGCTGAATATAGTTCCCCACAAACACAGTATTTTTTACTCCACAGTGCACAATTGTTTTAACTGAACCATATATTGATGACCTGCACTCTCCCAGTGTACATGTCCACAATATCAGCTGAATCACTAGGTAAGTGTCCGCTGTGTCTGTGTTCCTGCCTCAGCCTCCAGCTGGGGCCAATCTGTTGGTCAGGTGTGGCTCGGCGGTAGCAGCCATGGCCTCGCCAGCAAGCTGAGAGGACTTCCAAAGACAGCCCAGATACAAAGAGGCACAGCTTACACCGCAGTGCAGCCCATAATACACAACACACACAAAATATCCTTGTCGCAGTTCATTGCTGTTGAAATGTATCCATTCGTCTAGACTGACGTTTAAATGGAAACACAAACATTCCCCAGAGTCTGTGTGAACAGAAATCAGAATAAGCTTTCTCAATGCAGGAAACGAACAGGGACAGCGATGTGGATCCTGTGATGCCACCACGGTACATAAGGTCATTGTACAATGACTGTATGTACAGAGTTCTATTCAATGAGTTGTCACCAGCCATATCGAGAAACGAGGAGTAATTTGCTGTGTTGGTAAAGAAGCAGTGTTCTGTACCTGTGATGATTTAACTGAAGTGCACACAAATGTAACCACTAATGCATTAAGCTTCACTGGAGGGACTTTCCCTTTGGACCGCAGTGAAGGACAATACCCTGGCTACTGCTAGCCAGCTCATACTAAAAGTTGCAAGCGAGGACCGTATGCTGGGTGGATTATGTATAAATAAAGCCTTGGCAGTGTATGAATCACTGTGTCACTGAGCCCCTGTGCTTCCCAGACAACAGGTTTGCCTTCTGCAAGCTGTCACTGGCTTTCCACTCTTTCAAATGAAGAATAAAAGAGGGGGAGAAATCGAGACTGTGTGAGGGAGAGAGGAGAGTTGACGTTCATCATTCGAGTGCTGTGGCTTAGCCTAAGAGGCTTGAATAATCAGTATGTTAAGCTGTCGGGGTGTGCGCTCGCACCTACCACGCACTTACAAACTCCTGGGTGCTTTTTAATCAAGCAAAACCGCTGAGAGGCAGTGGTGAGTGCCAAGAGCCCAGGCTAAGAGATGAGCTTTAGAATATCTGTTACACTTTCTCCTGACATCACCAGACGTGCATTTTCTCTGTAAGCTGCAGACACGTAAAGAGGACACAATGAATTTCCTGCACATCTTTATTTCATGTGAATCATCATATTCAGTGGAACTACCTCATAGTACAACGAGTCTCTGCACATTCTACAGTTTTCACATTCACTGTGAATGAATGTGTAATCCACATTGTTTTGTGATTCGTCTCTGAACTCTCTTGCTCCCTCACTCGGACCTGCCATCCCCACCTGTTTGAATGTGTTATTAAAAAGTTTAACAACACATTCAAACAAGCACTCATAGGTTGGGTAAATGACTTTCCTAATCACAACCTACCTTATGAATTCAGTGCTGTTTTACAGCTGACACTCTGCTTAAATGTGTCTTCTGTTCTATTTTGTATGCGTGATGAGAATGAAAGTGTTGAGAAACATCTACTTAGCCTCTAATATTTTTAGCCACACAAGCAGCCCTTTGGGGGATGGCAATGTCAGTCTATCAGTGGGTCGGTCCACCACTATGATTAAAACAAAAATATCTCAAGTACTAGATAGATTTCCTTGAGATTTGCTATAGACATCCATGGTGTTTAGAAAATTAATCTTCATATGGTGCCACCAACAAGTCAAAACGTTTCTTTAATCCAATTTTTTGTTTCATTAACAAATATGTGCTAAAGTAATATCATCAGCTGTACTTTAATTAGAAAATGTTAACATGCTAATGCACAAAACAAAGATGGTAAGTATTGATTAGCATGCAAGCATCATCAAAGCTTTGTGTTTATGTTAGCATGGTGACATTAGCATTGAATACAAAACATCACTCAGCCCAACTACAGCCTTGCAGACATGCTAGCCAGGCTGTGAACTCCTAGTACTGTTACCAACCAGTAAAAAAGTAAAAAAAAAAAAAAATCAGAGTACAATTCCCCTTCTCTGGCCTAAAGGACACCAAGCACACTAAGTGGAACCCCTTTGTTTACTCAGGGTCAAAATGATCCCATTCATCATCTTGTTCAGACTATTCAGACCCTCTCAGAAGATATATATGCATACTGTGCACCAACAGGATGGATTTAGAGGTCAAACCCTCTCAGATAAAAAAAAAAACAAAACAAGGGGGACACATGAGCTTTATTTTTCCCGCAGGATAGTGCGGACAAACTTTCCAAACATTGTTCCAGACAGGATTGAATCTCTGCAGGGATGGGCAGAGTGGAGTGGTTGGACATTCTGAGTCAGTGGGTGTTTGCAGGATTTAAAAAACAGTCCCACACAGACCCCCAAATAATTCATTATATTACATGTTAGAGACATAAATAAGGTGTGCATAATGCTTCTCCATCATACTTTGGCTTACAACATCACCTAGTCTATTACAAGAGGTCACAGAAAAACAGTTGAAAGGTACAACCCAGTGACCGTAGAGTTCATGGTATGGGTTAAAAATTGAAGCCCTTTTTTTTTTTTTTTAGAGGTCAAGGCTGATATTCCATATCTACTTGAGTACTACCTGAACTCTGGCAGTCTTTGTATCCACTGTGCTTATCAAATGTCAAACTGCTGACTGTGTCTTGTGGTGCATCCTTGCGAGAAACCTCAGTTAAATTCAGTCTGTTACCATGAGCTCATACGAGGATTTGCAAACATCATGCTATTTTCACAGAATTACAGGGAAACTGTCACAGCTTTCCTGATGTTTTCACCAAGAAAAAAAAACCACGAACGATGTAACTGAACAGGCCTTTTAAAACCTAAAAATTAGCTCTGTCTGCATCTAAAAAATGTTTCGGCAGGAAGTGGAAGAACATGGAAGCAGTTAAACATAGGTAGTATCATTCTGTAGCCCTGTTGAACTTTTGACAACTCTATTTTGTCTTAAACCAAAACACTATCACAATCTGGAAATGGACCTGATATACAAATGCTTCAACACACGTCAGATGGGAACCCAGCCAGAGTCCTTCGAGCTCTAATCTAATAAAAAATACATAACAACACAAGGCTAATTCTGAGACGACACTCCTCCATGGGTATGTGCATAGCCCTTTGATCACTGCAGCTCTCTAAACCCGCAGCCAACAATAATATTTTCTTGTCACTTCACCTCTTGAGCTGGTTCTCCAAACCCCCTGTATTAGCGAGTATAAAAATAGCACTAGCACAGGGGGCAGAGGGGCTGCCTATTTATGACCATACTTGACCACCCAGAGTGATGCTAGGAAAGCAGCAGGGAAGGCTAAAGCTCTGTTCCTGCTCCACCTTTCCCTTCTTAATGCTCAGCCTCTTCCATTTTCCCCCTCCCAAGTCTTCATCCTCCCTGATTGATCTTGCAACCCTTCACTAGCTTGAATTACATCAGCCAGTGGCTTTGCACAGAGACAAAGAGGCCCTCCGTTTTCACAGATCATAATTCTCTCCAATAGCTTCAACTTTTAAAAGGTGCCATGTTCAATTTCAGCCTCTGGCAATGCCTCACACCCCCAGCCCTCGCGTTCTGATATGAATTATGACGCAGGATAGATTGTTTTTTAAGTTTACAGCCCAGCTCAGTGACAGAAAGCTGCTTACCAATCAAGTGAGTGTGAAGGCGAGAGCAAGAGCTAGAAAATAGACAGTGGCTGCAGCGATGCCCAGTGGACTGTTTGCACGGTTTGCTGTAAGTGTCTGATCAACTACCATGAGTTGGATTCCTGAATCTGAATGTACATGCACATGCCAGCTGCTAAAACACGGCTGAGACACATCGCAACAGAGAGCAATTGACTTGATCTAGAATTTTAAAAATAGTTTCATGTGGTTGTGGGTGTTCAAGTTTGCATTGCCACAGCTTGTCACACTGGCAAAGCAGTGCAAACATAGAACTGTGTAGTTGAGCGTCCTCAGTGACGTCTGCAGAGCTTGAAATCAAAAATCAGTTAAAAGTTTGTTAAGTTTTTGTTTCAGAATTAACTACACTGGTCTTGTTCATTGCAAAAAAAAAGGAGTATGTCACCTGTTAGAATGACTTCAGTTGTTTTTGGACAATGATGGATTCTGTGACGTGGATGTTAAAATGTTATGTCAAGCAGTCGCTGCACAGACAATACGTATGGGATAAATTAATTGTTGGTTTTGGTCTGTATGAGGAATTTGTTGATGATCATAAGATGCATACTACTATTATGTAGTATGTAGAAAGTTCATTTGAATGTGGGGAGAAATAAAGAAATACATATCCAACATAACTTTTTGAAAAGAGTGACGGCCCTGGTAGAAAGTAACACAGGAAAAGAAAAACAAAATACACCTTCACTCAGGTCACTACAACCTTTTGTGATGATTAGAAACTGCAGAAAAAACATCTGGCTTTGGAGCATTATTACAGAACAGGTCAGCGTGTTTTCTGTCTAAGGAGTCAACAGTGAGTCACAGCTGGTAACAAAAGAGTTTACAGAGAAATAGTTAAATAGTTGAGGTTGAGCCTTACACTGACCTCAGATCAGAACTCCACCTACGATTAACAACATTAAAAAAAACAAAAAAACCACTAATCATGAAATGAGAGACAGGAGTTTTATGGCAGTCTTCATGTTAGCCTGAGCTCCACTAACATGCCGGCCCTGTAGAAGCTTGTGTTTGGCATTGTAAGGCATAGACTCACTCATGTCTAGCTTGTTAGAGTACGGTGGAACCAACCAGGAACAGGTGTGCAGCTGGCTGTTGCTGTATGTCAGGCAGACCCAGCTGTGTGAAATATGCTGCGGGTCAGGCAAAAAGAAAAACTGGGGTAAAGCAAAGCATGCAAATCAGTACATTGATCATTCCAGCAATCATCAGCAACTTTAATGAGGCAAACAGAGTGGAGTTAAATGACACTGACAGCAGGAGTGTATCAGCAGCTTCATCAAGTTCAAGCAGTGGGCTAGCAAGATGCAGGTCCCCTCATGGTGTACCCCTTTTAACTTTTACACAAACTAAAGGGTCCTTACATGCTGTGCATCACTTCAGGTGGTCCTTATAATCACATCATCGCATTTCTCATTCTAAGAGATTATCATACCATTCCATGTCTACATCAGTCTAAACTTTAATTGGAAGCAATATGTCTAAAATATTAAGCGATTGGAGAAAAAGGAAGACTAAACATATTGACTTTGAGTAAGTGCCAAAGTTTTCAAGAGTTTTTCCATTTGCAAGCCAAGGCCAAGCATTACTGTCTGCCCCTGTGTATTGTTTAATGCTACAGAAATGTTCTGATCCTACAGAGTCCGGCTTTCAGTGCTTTGATGTGTTAAAATAAGTGAATGGATTTATGAGAGAAATGAGGAGAGGTAAAAATAAATGTAATAAATAAATAGCCTTTAAACGGCTACAGAACCCAGTGTTGTCAGTTTAAAAGAGAAAAATCTAAGCTACAGAAATTCACAAAATATGATTGCAATGAAATAAATGTAAACAGATTAGATTAAATAGATTTTCATTTTTACTCTAAGTTTCAAATGTTTTTGAAAATAAATATTCAATATAAAAATTTTTGTTATTTGCATATAAAAACAGCCTAAACATTCAACTATATATGATGCTCTTTGTTGACATCGGTGTTTTTAAAGATTACAAGATATACGTTTATAAAGATTATTTCTGGTCTCATCCGATCTTGTTCAATTCATAATTTTACGTTACATTTGCAATGTTACAACCTTTGGATAAAACTATGTAATATGTTCAAATTATAGATCAAATGAATGTGACAAAGGTTACAATTACAAATTTCAGCTCACCACATTTTAATTGATAGACAACCTGAGAGTTTAACAATTTAATAACTTTAACAATATTCAGTTAAGTTATTCTACATGATTCCTTTTTAGAGTCCAGTTGGTTTTCCATCATATTAAGTCCAAAGTCAGCACCCGACAGACCAAACACAGTATTTCCTCTACAGCCCTTTTGTCTGCGTCCATTTGCCCTCAGTCTCTGTGTGACCACTACCAAGACGGCAGCCAGTCAGTGTCAGTGGCCTTTTTCACACTGAGCCAGTCCCTACCCAGGACTGAGCCAGGCCAGCAGGAGATCCGGAACGGCTCGAATGAGCCAAGGCACAAAGGGCCAGCTGCTTGCAGAGCACTGGCTTTACACAGAAGGAAGAGGGGCTTACTGAATATACTGGATACATGCGATCCCTCTTTTTATAGTGCAGATATTCCAAATGGAAGATTAGTGGTGGAAACAGGCACACATTGAAAACTAATTTTGAGGAAGATGTTTGTGGAGAATGTGTGTATTTATATATGTAATTAGTCAGGATTCACCGGAATAATTATGAGCGAGTGTCCCATGATCGACCAGTGAGTCGTGTGCCACCCTCACTTTTAATCCATCTTTTCTCAGTGAAATTATTTAAAACAAAAAAACAAAAGCCTGTCAACTCACAGGCAGTGGCTTATGAAGGCATGCAAATGCACAAACACATCAGCGAGGCTCATAAATATCTCATTCTACAAGGGATTTCACATATGAATTCTTATGAGAGCTTACCCTGAGAAAGTTGATGTGCGGTAAGTGCATTTAATATAGCTGCATAAGGGCTGCTGGCTTGATGTAGCAAGGGGAAAAAACATGTGGAAGAAAGTAAGTATTCTCTTTCATAGCTCTACAGTTCTCTTAGTAAGTTTTCTACACTGATGTCAATTAGGGTAAATTTCAGAAGATTCAGAAGATTTTTTCTAATGAGTGATATAATTTCATTCATTCTGGACTCTATGACAGTTTAAAGGCCTTGCATCAACAAATCTTTTTTTGTTTTAAACACAGTTTGAGTCTGGACTGATATGAGAGGGATGAGCAGTTGTGACTTTGCTTAAGCATTTGGCCCAAAGCCAGATGAGAATCTGAGGGACAGTGCAGAAAAACACCTGCATGAAGTAAAGACACCCAATTTACACTTCCTAATAAACTAACAGCCCAGCAGCTGAATGAATGGATATGTGAAGCCAGTCAACAACATCATAAATATGCTCTTCATGGACATATTTATGGTAAAAACATCATAAATATGCAAACTCTTCATAGTCAGAATTGAAGTGTCAGGGATTTCACTTTCTTTTCTTTTTTTTTTTTTTTTTTATTCAGTTGTTCAGCACAAACTATCACAATAAAAGCCTCTCAGTGAAAGCTGCTCTCCCTCGAGGCGCTCCTGTTGGGAAGACCCCCATTCCCAAAAGGCTTTGTCACAGATGCTGCTTTTGTCTAAATTAGAAAATGATTATCACACACAGAAAGGTCAAACTTTCTGCTGGAGAAAGTCAGTTTTTCTTTAAAGCTGAAAGTCACAGGCAGACTGAAAATATATTGACCGAATGTAAACTTACACATGAAGGAAATCTGACGTGTGATGTGGTGGTTTCAAGTCTGAGCATCAAAACACACCAATGTCACACCAGTAGCTTTGCAGATAATTTGAGGAGTTTTGGTTGACTTTACAAATATAAATAGTTTGATAAAATTATAATATGTGATAATTAAAAACCTATCTTTGCTCTTTGTTATATTTAAACGCCCACCTGCTCTGAAAAAACCTCCAAAGAAACAAAACACCACATCAGGAGAAGCATTATCCCAGTTGTAGACAATGTTAAGATCCAATTTTCAGATATGATAGAGTGGCTTAAAAAACTCTGGGCTGGCAGTAATGATGTCTAAAGCACTTTAGCAGTATCTCTGTCTCCCTCACAAATACACACACACAATCCACTTCCCCTTCCTGGTAAAGTACAGGATGTGCGGATGGAGAACTAAGCAGTTTTTTTTTTTTCCTCCACTACTGTTGCCAGGAATGCTTTATGGGCCATGTTAATATTGGAGCTCTCCTGCTGGAAAGATTCCTCGATTCAATCAAGCAAGTCACTGCCTTGTAAAGTCATTACACTTTGTGCAATGTCATGCGTTCTGGAGCCAGTGGACAGTCCTGCGTTCTGTCCCGGCATTAGGGAAGTGGCCTAGCGGAAGCACGTGAGCCTGGCACGTCAGCACCTATAAATAGCCATCACTAACTAACATAAACACTTTTCAAAAATCAATTAGCGATGCATTTTCCATGAACAAATTACAGCATGTTGTCCTTGTCAACTTGTACTCCCAGCAGAATTAAAAATAAAAGACTGAATTTGCACGCACTGAAGGCTGGAGGGTATGAGACTGCAAACAACAGGAGGAGAGAAGATGAAGAGATTGTAGGGCAGAGAGGGAGGAGGAAGTTGATATCAGGGTAGAATATCAGAGGAGGAAGAAAAACACGAGTGACCTCACTGATATCATCTCCTGCCAACTGTGTCACTTTTCTGAGAGGGGACAGAAGTGCTGCAGGGAAAACTTGAAATATGCATACAGGAGAGAACAGAGACAAGTGAGAGGAAAGAAAACAAAAACAAGAGCGTATTTAAAGTGAGTGAAGAAGAAGGAGAGGAGAGGGCAGGAACTACTTTTAAAGCGGTCAGCATGTGCTGAAATAGTCTTACCTGCTCAGAGGTTGTGGTTGGTGGGACGGAGAAGTGAGGAGAGTCAAAGGGTCCCGGGGTGGTCTGGGTGGTAGGGGGGTCTCGGTCCGGCTTGAAGCAGGGCTGGAGGGTGGTCCAAGAGAGGGGAGGAAGGATGGAGTGACAGGGAGCAGGGAGACGGGGAGGCTAAAGGGGGGAGAAGAAACGCTGCTTGCCTCTCCCTCCCTTTCTCTCTCTCTCTTTATCTCTTTTCTCCCTCCAACATACACACTCTCTGACACACGCGCTCGGAGGCAGACACCAAAACCCAGAGTCACTCAGATAATAGGCAGAGAAAGAGTCTTTACATTTACACACTCTGCCACAGGGAGAGGATGGGGTGAGCTCTCCTCCCACTCGGCTCCAGGCAGCCAATGGGAGACTGCAGAGAGGAAACCAGGCAGCCAATGAAAGTGGAAGCAGCCGGTGCCTTGCCCTAGCCAATAAGTGCAATAGCTCATATCCAGTTGGAATAATTACAGCATGGAAGGAGTCATGAAAAGCTTCCCTTTTGAAGGACAGACCAAGCGTTGCACTCCAGCCAGTGAGTGTGATTTAGGGCTGCCACAGACATTAGAGTGATTAGATTCTGGGACACTTAACCCAGCACAATCTCACTGCATGCTTCTCTGCAGACCTGGCAAAAGCTCTGAAGCCGGACTGAAAAAAGAGCCTTCGGTCAGCTGGAGACTGAGAATCACTCATGTACGGTCAAACAAGGAAGACATGCACCCAGGTGGGAACACACGATGACTCATTCAGGCATGTGTTCACATTCACAGGGTCTCACTCAAACACCCACATAATCAATTCCCTTGTCACGTACAGCAAACTTACGCTCAGCATTCTCCTACAGCCCTCATCAACTCTGAGCAGATAATAAGTACAAAGTGTGAAATTTCACTAGGCGCTGTTGCTTGCATGTTCACTAAGGAGCATACTTCGCTTCTACAAGTCTTGTTTTTACCCACAATCCACACGCTACCCAACCTCCCCCACCCTCCCCACCTCGCCTGAACCCCAACCCCCCCTCCCCACAGCCAATCGATGGCTCTGGCAAGCACCCAGCTTAATAAATGATCAATGGTGAACTGTCAGGTTGAAGAATGAAAAGCAAATCACGATTCCACTCCTCATTCCACACAGGGAAGTGGAGGAAACACCGGTTATAATGTTACATCAAAAACCGAGCAAAGAGGCAGTGCTTTTCAGTTGTTCCTTCTGTCAGCAGGCACAGCCATGCAACTTGCTGAAAGGTAGATTTTCTGAGGGATGGAGGGAATTCTCAGGGGCTGCCAGCTGTTGGGGATGCAGGGTTTTTATATACTGCTGTGAAACTCAGGGTTTTCTTCACAGCGTTCATAAGCTTTAACAATAACTTTTGTTCCACTGTGAAAAGAAAGTGTCCCCGAGGAAAATTATCCATCCATTTTCTAAACTGCTGTTCAGGATGGTAGGGGGGCGAGAGACTATCAGAGCATGCACTGGAAGAGAGGCAGGAGTACACCCAGGACAGGTCGGCAGTCTGTCTCACATTTATGCCTGTGGGCACTTCAGTGCTTCCGATTCACCTAACCTGCATTATGTTTGGGAGGAAAGTTGTAAACATGAGGATCACAGAGGCGGTCAGCAGGTTTCCAGGAAAAAAAGTCTACACATAAATGATGAGTGACGTCAAATGATGTACATTGTTTAATGTGAGTTTGCAAGTTAGGTTTTAGCAAATGTATTCACATATTTTTTTATGTATTTACTGGCTGCAATAAATAAATACATAAAGTTAAGGTGAAGTGGAAGGGAAAAAATATGTTTCATAAGGAAGCCTTTTAAAATTTTTAAACGTCAAGCTCTCTTGTCAAAGTTTAAGCTTTAAAAGCTTGACAATATCCATAGCCCTTTTCAGACATGAAATACATAACATTTCAGGCTTCGTCCGTCTGTTAAAATACTTCTGGCATTCAAATAGATTAAATTAAATTGATTTTTTTTCTTTATGAGAAATCCTTAATGTGTATCTGCATGTTTTGAAAAGCCTTAATTTCATTTACAAATGTCTTGAATATTTTCTTTGGCCATTCATAACTTAGAAGTTAATGTTAAGGGGCAATATGTGCTGTAGACACTAAAAAAAAAGAAGAAAAAAAAAAAGAAAATTCCTGTCCAAGAATCACTACATTAAATTTTATGGCCATTTTACAAACTGCCATTAGACTGAGTTGCAAATTGAAAGTCGTTCCCCGGGTGGGAATAACTGGGTGTGAACTTGTCATCGTCACTCTGACCATAACTGAATAAAGCAGCCCACCGGTTACATAATCAGATTGCACTGATGTCAACAACTGCCCTATGCTGAGGTTAGATTTATTCAATCCAACGTTAGCTCAACATGAGTGTGAAGGCTGAAAGTTGGTTGTGAGTGACCAAAGAGCCCAGTGCACAGGCACAGCATGCTCTCATGTCCATCCTTGGAATTAAAAAGGTCTTAAAAGCTCTCAAATTTAATCTGGGCTTCACTATAGAAGCCCTGATTAAGTCATCAAATCCTTGTTTTATTTTCAAACATAGAGATACTGATTTTACTGTAAAACTGTAAAACAAAGAAAAGCAGCACACTTGTATAGGAAAATAGCTGAGCAATTAATTGATTGAAAAAGGTTTAACATTTTTCAGCTAATTGAACTCTTAAAAACTGATCTCCAAAAATTGATGAGGCTGTCCATACCTGACTGCATTATAACATGGTCACATGCATCAAACTTTCATTTTAGCATAAAGTGAAATCCCAAAATTTGTCTTTCTCTGAAACTGATACACACGAGAAGCTTGAGAAAAAAAATCCCTTGAAAATGGTCCATACTGGAGTCTTTGCTTGTATAATGGAATCTCAGATTGGATATACATGCACGGGTCCTTATCAGAAAAATCATTTCACGGATATTTCTTCTGTTGACCTGACTTTTTCATGCTTTCTCCCATGCATGGGTTTGCATCCTAACAACACAATGACACCAAATGATATTGCGCCAACGTTGTGCATTACAATGTCCCTGGACAAATCCAATCAGTATGGAACCTGCAATAGAGCATCTATAGCAATAAAAGAGCAGAGGGGTCATAGATTCCAAAGGCAACACTGTCATTTACAGTAGCATAGTTTTACAGAACGGGGCTGATACGAGCCCCGTCTGCGTGTGAGTGGGAGAGGAGGAGACATAAAAAATTCATTAGAAGATGGAAGGAGATGTCATATCGAATATGTAGCCAGCTGCACTGATGGCCACAGCTTGTGAGCTGTGTGAGGTTGGTGAGGTAGCTGTGAAGTGGCACTGTGGACCTGACCTGGGTGAATTCTAAATTACACCATCACAGAGGTCTCGTCAGCAAGGAGATGCCAAAATGATCGCACAATAAATGTCCACAGATACTTGTTTTAAGTGGTTACATAAAAAACCTGATAAATACTGCCTTGATTTAACTTGCTCATTGATAAACAGTACCATAGAATAATTATATTTCCAAGCGGCTGCTACGTTTTGGCTTGGGGTTTTGGCAAGAGTTGAAGAATTATTTTCCTCTGTGCTGCTAAGTGACATTTTCATCCAGAAAAAATGCATAAAATATGCATTAACCCAAATGCGCAGGAACAGATTGCATTAATTAAATTGCATCAATTACAGGAAATGCAGTGAGTAATAGAAAATCAGGATTGGTCAGTATGGTAAATCATCATCTTTTCACCTCAGTATAAAATATAAAGACTGACAGGAAGTGGCTTTCCTACTCAATTACTTTCCAAGTGTAAAGGTGACAAAAGGCACATGAGCAACATACTTGGATCAGTGTAAAGGAGAGTATGATGTATGATGAAGTGGTCAAAGCCTTTCTTCACAATGCCAGGAATATCCACTCTAGATAACATCCTCCTCATCAAATATTTAAAGACAGGAGGGAAAAAAATAGACTTAAATGCCAGAAGATTCGCAGGGGGATTTAAAGACTAGGAGATTGTTACTCATTATCTATCTAAATGTCAGTGAAATGCGACAGCCTTGCAGTAAGCCTTAAGTACTTCAGTCACTACACAAATGTTGCTTTAGGGCTCCTTATTACCCTTTAATTTAGGGAAACATGTTGGTCTAGTTCGAGGCAGAATGCATTAAAACGGCGATACTTGAAGACATTTACTAACAACTTGTGACAGCTAGTCTTTTTACACACACGCTTATTTTCCTGTATATAAGCCAAGGTTGGTTAATCAGTAAAATAAGGCATCTCTTCACCTGGATAAAACACATTAGAAGGTCACAAAACAAAGCGTCTCTGTAACAACACCATGAATGCAGCCTTAAGATATTGTTAGATTTAGGTTAAATGTGAGTCACCAGTGTCGGATAAACACAGTCCAGAGATCTGATAACTGTGGCTTTTTGCTTCTACCCCGATTGTAATTAAGCCCCCAATATCTGGTTGTCACCTTGTTGTATCATTACTGTCGCAGGATCATTTCACTGTACTTAGTTATTTACTCAGCACCCACTAAATATAGCTTTCCCCAGGCAGCCAATGTGATAGCACTCTGCAGCAAAGCCAGCTGTGGGCTGTTACATCCCAACCACCCCCCGCCCACCCTAACCTCAGTCAGTCAAGAAGACTTAAATGGATAATATGCCACTCAGTGAGTTATGGTTTTTTCCTGAAGATTTATTCAACTAAGGACACTTAGGAATTGGACAGGAGTTATTATGCTAGTTTATTTTCTCTCAAACAGGGACCCTGCTGCGACACTGAGCCCCCACAGTCAATTAATATAAGCCTTATAGCTTTCGCAAGGACGCGCAGTGGGTTGAGACGCTTAAGAGGCAGATTTGATGAAATTGAGTGGGAGTTGACTGTATTTACTGATTATTTTTAGGGAATGCAGATTTTTTTAGTACCGGGTGGGCGAATGGATAGATTCCGGCCTCTGTCCTAACAGACACACTGGAATCTGATGACATGTCACTGAGGATGATGCCTTCAGGCTCCACATATTTAATATTGACTTCTGCATGAGTTTACTGAAATGTTAAACTTGAAAGAAACTGACCCCAGCAAAGTTCACTGTCCTCTGTATTCAAGTTTACGCTTGTTTATTGTATAGGCTATAGACCTATCCACAAACTAAGTCTCAAAAGCAAGCTAATGCCGATTTAGTTGCATATTTAAGGGGGTTAAGAATCTTGCCAGCCTACATATTCTTTCATACAATTCTGAGATTGAAGTGGATACAACACAATGTATAATGATCTGTAAATAGTAGAAGATAAGATCAATGGACTGAGCACAGAGAACATTAACAAGCAGTTAAACATTCCCATCAGCCTCAACTGTACTTAGTGCTTATTAGCAAATGTTAGTATGCTAGCTTAACATGGTGAACATGATAAACATATATACCTGCTAAACATCAGCATGTAATCTTTGTGAGCCTGTTACCATGCTAGCATTAGCCTTTAGCTCATAGAAATGCTGTGCCAAAGCAGAGCTGCTAGCATGGCTGTGTACTATCACAGTGAAGACCCACTGAGTGTAGTGCTAAGCACTGAGTGTAGTGCTAAGCTAGCTAAGTTCGAGCCAGGTGATGTGGGACTGACCAGCGAAGCGTCCAAAGAGGAGGGATTGAAAGTTGCCAGCTGTTGCAGAATTAGTTGTGATGACATGCTTGATGATATTTCTGTGTTGTGATTCATTTTTTTCTGACAGTGAATTTTACATGCTAATTCACCTTCAGCGTGTGATTTTTGGTAAATATTTTTAGGATGTTCTGTAAAAACAGAGCAGCAAATTCAGCAGTATGTTCTGGGAACTGTTCTGGGCAATTTTATATTTTTATATGTGTGCTTCCTGTTGCACTTAGACTTGCTGACACTTGATACAGTACGTCAGACAACAGTTCTCCATACTTTGTCTTCGGAACAACTTTTTTCAGCTTGCAACCCTAAACTCATCTGCAGCTGGTTTATTTTGGCATTTGATGTTCAGTGTTTACCTTTCTCTATTTTTGTCATTTGAATGTGCTAAAATAACAGAACAGGAAAACTATTCTGTGCAGCTGCTATAACTCATGCCTGTCAAGACACTCATTCACACCATGAACCCTCCAGTTCTTCACAGCCCCATAATGCAAGCAAAAGACTTAATTAATACAGAAATAATTGTTCTTTCTTCTTCCTAGTTGCCAGCTGCTTTCATTTCTTCTACAGACAGAAAATATAGTCAGTTTACAACATAAATTTGGAATGAACATAGATGCTTTTAAAACCATTGCTGATATGATTTTGCTTAAATACTCCACAGTATAACAATCTAGAGTAAATAAATACTCTATTTTATATCAACCATAGACATCCATGATCATCTCTCAGACACATATAGGATGGAGGCATCCTCTTTGCTGCTACATGCTCAGCTAGGATATTAGGTCAGTGAGGACATGTGTGTAAGTCTGCACCATCCACAGCCTGGCTCTGTCCAAAGGTAAAAAAAAAAAAAACGCAAACCGGCCACTCTGAAGCTCATCAATTAACATGTTATTTATTGTTTGTTTCCCAGCCGCACCTGGTAGGTGGATACTGTTACGTTTGGACAGGGCCAGGCTAGCTGGTTCCCCATGTCTCGTCTTGCTAAGTTAAGCTAAGGACTACTTTCAGAAGTTCTATATTTAAACACAGTTATGATCTATATTTTTATAAAAACAAAACCAAATGGCAACGTAAAAACAATGTGACCAAGTGAAAGGGGTGGCTCATAGTGATGAATCTACAGCTCCTCTCGACTTTACAGAGCTGTATGGCGTATGAGTTTCAGCTCATTGTTTAACTGTCCAGCCAACCACTCGCTGTTCTGGTTCGCTCTCATTGCATCATTTTCAGCTGCAGCAGGCAGCTGTTTTCAGAGAAGAAGCTCCAAAAACCCACAGCACACTACCCGCTCAGCACCAAACAGCACTCAGACACAGTTAGAGACCAGCTGGTGAATACAGTGGAGCATTAAGAAATTTAAGAATATTGCACTTGCAATTGCATTCGCCAAGAGGACACAAAAGTCAACTCCACATGGATGATATTGTTGCACTGTAACTCCTGGATGTGTAAATAAGCCAACAAGTTAGTCATATCAACAAAAACGTGAATGAGTCTCAGAAGTTTTGCCTCAGTAGCTCAGTTTTAGAGCCAGGAAAAACCCTGTCTGTGGCCTATAGCATTAAATGCAAAGCTTGTAGAGCATGGACAAAGGATATACTGCAAAATGTGTTTGTCTCTCTCTCTTTAAAGACATAATATATAGATGTCTGCTTCACAATGGCTGACCTGAGCTGAGTACTTAAAATACATCAGTTAAATACTACATTGACTCTGAATGCTGTAATTTAGCTTATTATTTAATCATCATTGTAATACTGCACTGCCTGTGTGACATGGTCACAGCTTTCCAGCATTATCTGCAGTTACATGAATGTTTGCATACAAAAAGATAAATAAGTTACTGTCCACTATGATGATGTAAAGGTAAGAAACTCTAAGAGACTCTCTTATGGTGGGCATATCATTTTAGAGTAACTACCAAATTAGGCCAACTCTGAATAATTCAAATTAATCTTCTTAATCAAGAATTATCTTGAAACGCCTCCTAACTTTAAAGAAGAGATTTAAGGGGATTTCATAAGCCATCGCCAATGACTGGTGACCTAATTCAGTTCTCTTTTAAAATCCACTTTACTTGTAGACCTACAGCCAATGCATTCAGGATTGCCTGGTAATTTCATTTAGAAAAATGTCAATGTTGACATGTTCAGGCAAGTTTGCACCACTGCCTTAATTAGTTAAAAGAGTACTCCACTGATTTAGCAGCACTGTCTGAGTCACAATAGACAGTAAAGGGGGATAAAAATCAATGCAGCTCATACCAAACTTTCATTCCACACATCTTTCAACTTTTTGTCAAACAAACTTACATTATCCACAATGCAAATTGACTGCTGACAGTTTGATCAGAAATTGGAGTGTGTTATGCTATTTGCAGCTCATGTGGCCTCAAACAGCGATGAGGGGCGGGCTACAAAGGTCTGGTAGATTTCTAAATCCAAAACCCCAGATTTTTTTTTTTTCCATTTTCAACCTTGTAGTCTTCGGCCCCAACCAACGTTGACTCAAGTGACATCACTTGAGGATATTTATCAGACTTCTTGCACCTTCCTCTGGGTCCACACAAATCTATAAACATTTTTTTTCTCCATATATGCAGTAGGCCTCCCAAACAATGCAATTCATTTCCCAACAATAATTTAACTCAAAATCAAGATACACTGATGGGTTCTATTTGAAATTCTTGTGGACATACAAAACAGCAGTCATTACTATTAAGGTTGTGCTGTAGTATAAGGTCAACTAACTAACCTCCATGAGCTGCTATATGAATACAGTCCAATAGTTATGACAAACAGATATTTGTCATAACTAATGACTGACTGTGAAGGTTAATAGATGATGTATGACGAAGGTGTCATTGGAGAAACTGATTTGTGGTGGAGTCAACACAGCAACGTCCCTTTGAGTAGGACATAAAACTGCTGGTCAGAGCTGCTGAATGAAATGTATCAAGGTCACAGTGCTATCAGAGATAATCATGAGAAGGTTCAATTTGGTTCAGTGAATAAAATAATTCACCACGTGGTATAGGCTGACGCACAGTACATCACATTATTGTTGTGGTTGAAAAAGCCTTTAATTCAGTGCCTGGGAGAGACAGTACAGCACGTTGTTATAAAAATGGATATCCACAGGTTCAGTCAAGATGTCAGTAGCACTAAGGCCAGGTTAGTCTTTAACGCAAGGCTACTGCAAAGAAACTGTCTCCTTAACATACTGGGCTTCCTGTCCCCTAACACCCGTGACAGTAATCACTCCAACAAAGATTAGCGGCAAACTAATTGCTTCCAGCTTACTCACTGGTGTTTTGCTTTTTATAAAGTGGTAACAGGGAAAATAATCATTTTCGATTCAAAAGGTCAAAATTGATCTAGAAGGAATCTTGCCCTCTGGATGTGGGATTATTCATTACAGTAGTGTCTGTATCTAACAAGGTCATTTAAATTTGGCGTGAAGTAAAAGCACCTGAAGAAGGAAAAATCACTGTAACATTTACATATTTGTAGAATAATGTGTACAAAAGAAGTGGTAGAATATATCAGCTTACTGTGTAAAACAGTCCTGGTTGCATAATAAGGCAGTTTCTGATCAGAAGCTCTTTTGAAAAAGAATCTGAAAAAGAATGTTCTGTGCTGTGTAGAATTGGGTAGAGGGTATTTTGCATTTTTTATTTTTCCTAATCATTTTTTTTTCTTCCTTACATAACTTCATTTAAAAATAAATATCTATTATCTTCTTTAAATTTAAAATAAAAGAAAAAAGTTTGCTGTACCCCATCATAACCCACAATTCTAAAATGAAATTGTAAAAAATGTGGAAATAGTCCATACCTAAAATAAAAAAAAACATATATATAACAGGATGGATATAACAGTTCAAAAGGTAAAACATTGATAACGTCAAAAGAAAAAAAAACTAAAAAAAAGAACACAAACAACAAGCATGTAATATACAGAATTTCTTTTAAAAAATGGATACAATTTGAGATCGTATTTAGCTTCTCCACTGTTGTTCCACCCCTTGAAGAAAATATGTGCCAATGCTCCCAAGAAAAAGGACCAACACCCCTCTGTTTGACCCATCTCTTTGGCGTTTATGGAGGGGAGGAGCAGACAATGCAAAGCATCTCTGCCAGGCAAAGAGCCACAGGGCCAGTTCACTGGATGCCACATGTTCACAATGCATGTTATCAGGGAATTTAAAAAAAGGGTGCTTGGACACTAAAACTGTGTTTAACTAGGGCCAGGAACAAAAAAGAAAAAAAAAAAAAGTAGGATGGACGGGATTTATTTTTTGGAGTGTGATATGAGGGCGTTCTCAATGCAGAGGACGATGTAGGAGCCGGAGCAGCTACTGGAGGTTTGCTGCAGGAGGTGGCCACTCTGCAGTGATGATGCCAGGCCGGTCACGGCACGGTCGCCTGCTCGCCATGTTTCACAGTAGTGGTCTGTTTCTCGGTGGCCTTTGTTGCTTGATCCATGCCAAACCATTTTCTCTGGCCTGTAGCAAAGCAAAAACAAGCACAGGTGTGTGGACACACACACACAGCCAACTGAATGCAAAAACTGTAACTGCAGATTATCAAAGGAAGCTAGATCTTAGTGCACAGGATGTGGTACTGATCTTTGTACAAAGACTCACCATGCGCTGTCCCTGAGGATATCTCTACCATCAAAGGAGTAGATTGGTACATTCTCCCTCATTTTGCTTGCATTGTCACCAAAGATAGATTCCCAGCTGCTAAACAACACTTGGTCCTGAAAGGAAGTGAATATAATGCTGAAACTTTCTCCTTCATACCTTGTCCTTCATAAAGCAGCAAGAGTCATAGAACAAAGGTTAGACAACAGTGAAAACACAGAAGTAAACCACAACATTTAACAAAGAATCCAAATTAATTACATTTATGCAAAAACCCTAACCCACTGCACATACACACAGGCACAGGGTCTGCATAATATAAATTTCGTGTTTCAGCCTATGCAGACATGCTGCTGGCCCTTTTGGACTGTATCTGGCTCTTTAGCAATATTGCCACTTCCTCAGCAGCAGTATCTCACCTTGAGGTTCAAGATGGGGAAGCTGTCCCTGTCCGACCTGCGGACGATGGTGTACAGGTCTTGAAGCTTAGAGGACAGGAAAGCCCTGTAGGTTCCCTTCAGGCCCACAGCACGAGCCTGCTGGAAGCACAAGAAGTCTGCCCCACGAATTCCTCGCATGTTACCAGTTTGAGGGGCGTTCAAAGCAATGAGATGCAGCTGTTGAAGACAGGTTTGTGTTAGAGTAACAGCCTTTCTTTGATCTGCTCCTGTTACACATTGGTAATAGATTAAGTGTTATAGTAAACAACAACAAAAAACCCAAACAAACAAACAAACAAAAACCCAACAGGTACATGGATCAGTAATTCCCACAAAAGAAGGAATACATTCTCCTTCCCAAAAAAATATTTGTGGGGACTTTATTCCTTCTTTTGCTGACATTTACCCAGTTTGTTCCCTTCTTTTTTAGAGACCATTTCCAAATCAGTTATGACCTTGATGGATAGACTTGATGGATTTTATCTCTCCTGGTTCAGCTCTACTCACTCCTGATCCTGACACGTCCACATGGCCACCGGGATGTGGAACAGGTGGGCTGGGTCGTCTCTGAGGAGTGACAGGGTATCTGCTCTCAGTCTGCTGGGTGGCTAATCTTCCGTCCGTCTGACCCGTGTGTCTGGGGTCTGGGAACCTGGGATCATACTGTGGGGGGTATCTGGGGTCTACAGGTGGCTGGGGTGGAGGCTCAATGGGGCGTATGACAGAACCACCCTGGGAATAATGGCCAGCTCCGTTGTTGTGGGACTGGTCCTGGGACTGGGGGTACAGGATCACAGGTGGAGGCTGGACCTCTGCCACCTCATTCTCCTACAAATGAAAAACAAAGATAAAGAAAAAAAAAACAAAACGGTCTAACAGTCAGTGAATGTCAAAAGTTAAAACAAGTTTATTCTATTTTGTCCTTTTGTTGAGATTAACCTACCAGATCTCTGAAGAAGGGCCTGTACTCTCCAAGCTGAGAAGGGAAAAATGGTCATCAATTACACACTGCACAATCACTTTATTTGTACATTTGTTGCTGCAGTTTTCTTAGACAACAGATACCAATATTTCTGTGAAAAAACAATATTGACCTCCTGGAGTATTAACTGTTAACATGTCAGACAGTAGTTCTATAAACCAGGCATATACCTGCAGTTGTGTAAACTTCTTTTGATGTATTTTTTCCCCTGGTGGCCAGAAATCGATCACAGCAGCAGCTTGGAAGTCAAACTGTATTAAAGCTTGATGTATGGTCTATGGTTTAAAAGCCTGTTTCGACCTCTATGATAAAATTCAAAGCCTTCCATTTGCATAAGTGAAAAGTAGATTGCTGTACCATGACTTGCCGCAGTCCATCGCGTACTCTTAAGTAGAGGTCTGCTCTGTCTATGATGTAGATGAGGCTGCCCTCTGCCTGACGTCTGGCAGAAGCAATCATTGTATCGTATGACCTCAAAACTGTAACCTGTGGAAAACAAATATACACGATACTGAGCCTTTGTCATGAATAAAATGAATACTTAAGAAATGGATGTTATATTTTATGTCAAATTCATCTCAGCTCCAACACAACCAGTTAGATCTGGACCAGTTAGATCTGGACCAGACTGGATCAAAGTCCCCAGACTGATCACTACAAGTTATCTGAGTTATGTGATGGGAATTAATCTGCAGGGTCTGCTGAATCATCACAATGAGTATTTCAAGTCAACAGGACAATTATTAAAATGCAGTGATGGTACTTACACCAGAGGAGAGACCAGGACTTCCTGGTGGGCCAGGAGGACCAGGGGGACCAGGGACACTGACAGCTTCAAATAAAAAAAAAAAAAGCTTGTTAATGATTTGGCTTGTGAACAGGTCCAGTGAACTAAATACTAAATTGAACTAAATATTTTAACTTACGGTGATTAGGCCTATATGCTCCAGGAAGTGAGCCTGGAGGTCCTGGAGGTCCAGGTGGTCCTGGAGGACCTGGACGTCCATCATAACCAACGCCTGGTGGTCCCTGTGGTCCTTGGGGTCCAGGAGGTCCCATTATGGAATCTCCCTTTGGACCCTAAGATTAAACAGAAAAATCTTCATTACTGGACCATTACAGACGCATTTAAAACAACAAACGACTTTTGTTTATTTAAGTGTAATAACTGATAAGGAGCTGTAGGTGTTTTTTTTTTTACTTCTTACACTTGCTGTATACATATATAACAGAAGTCCTGGGCTGCTTGATAAAATGGGGTTTAATGGGGCTTAATCTGTGACAGAACTCACCGGTAGGCCTGGTTTGCCAGGAGGCCCTGGTGGGCCTTGAACTCCTCCAAAACGTGGGTCATAATATCCACCACCAGGCTCTCCCTTTTCTCCCTTCACACCTGATTCTCCTCTCTCTCCCTTCAGTTCGTTCTGTTGGAAACAGTTTAACATTATGATGAAGTTTCTTCTTACAGTACATCCAGGATACTAATAAAACTGACTGGTGGTATAGCAATAAACTGCTTTACCTTGAATGCGTAAATATCAAAAGAGGCTGTTCCTGGGAAAACAAGACAAAGGTGATTTAGTAATCAAGTATTTATTCACTTCAAACGCAGAAGTGCAGGAGATTTGTATGTAATAACGGGACTGTGTGAATATTTTATGCAAAGTCCATGATTTACCTGGGATTCCTGGAAGTCCTCTCTCACCACGCTCTCCTTTTTCCCCTTTAATTACTACAACGAAACACATTTTAACACTGCAGCATAATCCACAGTATCCCACAGGTGTATCTGACGTTAGAACTGCAAAACTGTGACACCCTGATTCACTGACAGTGATGTCAACTATGTTTTATCAGTTCATTCGTCAAGTCTGGAAAGACTTGACAGCTTAATCTCTTAACAATACAGTGTATATCCCCTTCAGGCTGAGGCAGCTAGATCAAGCTGAAATTAAGATAGAACTATTTATCTCTGCAGACACTTTAAACCTTTTCTAAATCTCTCTTCTTTCACTGGCACGTTTATTTAACTTCTCCGTCTGAGCCCTTGCCGTCTTACAGTATTATGTGTTTGGAGCTGAAACAACAAACTGTGTGTGTTGGGAGGTCATACCTGGGTAATTCCTTGAAGTTTCATCATAGCGCTATGAACAAAAAGAGAAAAACGCTCAATGACACCAGCGACAACAGAGGAAGAGATCTGTCTAAGGTCTTAGCTAAACTACGCAATAAGCAAGTAACTCACTAGTTTCATCAGCGGCAAGGCTTAAACAACAGACCGGGTAATGACTGACAGCCTAAGTGATTCATGTATGATATACTTCAGCTGTCAGCCAACAGACGGTACATGACAGACTTTAACTAGACTACCTAGATCGAGGTACAAGGTTTGGGATGTTGTGTACTCACATTGAAGCGATCTAAAGGAATGGCTGGCCCAGGGGGTCCAGGTGGTCCAGGTGGTCCTGGTTGGCCAGGGACACCCTGATGAAAGCAAAGTTATTCACTCTTTGTCCCTTTTTACTGTGTTGATACAGAATGACTCTCATTAAGCACTGGAAAGATATCATCAGTAACTTAGATCGTATTTTATTATTTTGACACCAGCTGTGGCACAATGATGTAGCACTGATTTAATTTTGAACATTTTTCAATTTGATTCAGATTAAGGACATTCAGGAATGGTCTATATCTACAGTGTATATATGTTAATGTCTACCAACATTTAGAACAGCAGTTCAGGGGCTCTTTCAAAATTCAAAACATATTAATAGAGTTCATACCATGATTTTAGGACAACACCCAAATACAGAGCAGAGCAGCTCATTAAATTAAACAGTGGATGTATTTTTGAAAATCCATGTCTTCAGTCATTGTTACTACACTGGAACCTGTTCAGAGATATTATAATAGAATAATGTCTTCAAAATATAAGCAGCTTGAAAAGAGATCTCAGTGAGGCTGAGATCATGATCACAAAGATCATGATTATATGAAGGTTAATTAACATAAGATAAGCTAAAAATCTAGCCAACAAGGTAGCAAGCCAGCCATGCAAGACTCTTTTCCTTTCACTGAATAAGTATTCCACGACGACTTTTTTGATTTAGCATTTAACATTAATACTTACTGGGTAGCCATAACCAGCACCAACCCCTGGTTCTCCTTTCTCTCCCTTGTAACCATTTACACCAGGACGACCCTGAAGGAAGAAATTAGTTAGCATTAGTAAAATTTTTCCCACACTTGGAAAAACTGGAACAATGAGGTTAAAATGTGTCTTTTCACACTCTTTGTCACTGCCATTTTTGACCATCGATCTTCACTCAATCACTACACTCAATCATCCATAATGACAAAGTGAAAACCAGTCATCATGATGCTGCCACCACCATGCTTCATCATAGGGTATTATACAGGTGATGTGCAGTGCCTGACACAGGCCTGATGGTTCCAAACTTATTCCATTTCACATTTATTGAGGACTCCTTAATTATTGGGAACTTTCAAAGCTTTAGAAATAGTTTTATACCCTTGTCCTCATCAGTGGCTCACCACGATTCTAGCACAGAGGTCTACAGATAGTTCCCTGGACTTCATGAATTGGTTTTTGTCCTGGCATGCAGTGTGAAACTATGTCCAATCAGCTCAGTTTACCACAGGTGGACTCCAGTCAAGTTCTAGACACATCTCAAAGATAATTAAAGCAAACAGGATGCACATGACCACAGTCTGGAGTGTTGCAGCAAAGGGTCTGAATACTTCTGTAAATGGTTATTGAGTAAAGACTGATGGGCAAAAGTGAGAATTTTATTCATTTACAATTAAATCGACAATAAAGTGTGCAAAATGTGAAGGAGCCTGAATACTTTCTGAAGCCACACACCAACAGAGGACGCCAAGAAAGGGCTACTTACAGGTCTTCCAGGCATTCCAATTTCACCCTTTAATCCAGGAGGCCCGTACTGGCCCTACAGCAATAAATTGTGAAATAGGAGACAATGTGAGCTGAGCTGGAGAATGAAGCAGAACAAAACAGTTTTGGTATATTAGCTTGAATATCTTAGAGAGAAAACACTCAAACACTTACAGGGGGTCCAACAGGTCCAGGAAGTCCTCTGTCTCCCTACAAGCATGGGAAAAGAAGCAGATGAGCTAAATGTACAAGCATAATGCAGCACAGAAGTAGCAACATATGCTGTAGAGGAAAGGTATGTGCATGTGCATTTATTGGCATGTACAGTATGAGACGAACATAACAGACGACATCAGACAGTCAAATGCAGTGAGACTCACCTTCAGACCAGTTAACCCTTCCAGATGCAGAAGATTTCCATCAGGTCCGATTACTAAGCCTGGCTCACCTTTCTCACCCTGGACAAAGAACAGCAGAATGAGACAACGCACACTCAGTTAAAGTAGTTCCTTAATGATGTGGAGGAGCTAAATTAATGGCTGAACAAACAAATAACCAAGACTTTACCTTCGCTCCATAGCCAGGAGGACCAGGGTCCCCTCTGTCACCCTTTGGTCCAATTGGACCCTGCAGGATGAAAAAAGAAGACATTCATACACTCATGAGGACAGTCATTTGGCAGCAGAAAAGCCTTTGCTCCTCTAGATCAGTTAAAGCCAACATGATCATTCATCCTGTTTATACAGTGCAGCTTCCGAGCTGCTGAGGGGACCACTGTCTAGACAAAGTGTAGAAATCAGTGGACGAGATGCTGAGAGTTATTTGAGTGGATGCAGTGCCAATATTGTACAACTGTAGCAGAGAGGCAGCCAATGTTTCCTAAGTTTTATGGATGCCAAACTTTACTGTTAAATTATGTGCAAGTATCATGGGTATTTGAAAGAAATGAAATGATCCGAGTGTAAGGAAGAGAGGTTTTTTGGTTGGTTTTTGTGGGTTTTACTGAAAATGAGGAAAATAAAGAGTACATGTAAAATAAAGATGTATAATGTTAGTCTTTAAACTATCCTTTAACAGCAGGGTCAAAATGTAGCATGAAAAGGTTTGTATTTTAAATTATCTGTTGAGAATCACAGAAACTGCTCATTTATCATCTTTAAAATAAACTCTTCAATTACTTGTGCAGATACAGATACAATTCACATTTTACAGTTATAATAAGAGCAAGGTACATTAATTATGTAACACAGGGAGACTTACTGGGAATCCAGCTTGACCAGGTAAACCAGGTCCACCCTGTACAGGAAAACAGTACATTTTAAATGTATCTTCATCAGATCGGTGGTCTGTGTTCTGTTGACTTCAAAACCATTTATTTCGCTCAGAAGTAGAATGAGCTCATTCTAAAATGTCTGTGCAGCTGTCACTCAATGTAGATGAATGTTATACAACTGACTTTAATCACACATTAAAATGGAAAGAGATTTTAATTCCTTGTTTGTGGTTGTGTTTCATAAGGGTCAGAAAGTAATGACAACAATCCTATGTTCTGAGAAAGTCTGACATCTTCCAAAAAAAAAAAAAATCATACACTGATGTGTCTTTTGAACAGTGACTCCATAGTTGCCCCAACACAGTAGTTACACAGTAGTACGTTTCACCATGTGGTATAAATCTTGGTCTAAGATGTGTGTCTGTCATGTCTCAGCTGACCGTCCACTCTACAATTACAATGACAAGTGCACAATCAATGTTGTTAAGCATGCATTTGTGTGTTGTAAAAATCCCAATGGAACATTCAGGGCCCTATAAAATCTACAGTTATACTAAATGAATTTACATATGTGCTTAAAGGCGACCACACAGAATAGTGATTCACCTGAGATACTGATGAAAAAAATGCTATAACGAGGAGATAGCCTTTGTGTAAATCCCATAAATGTGTGTGTGTGTTTTACATGCATAAATTACACACGATATTACATTCACACAACCACAAAGACTAAGTTGAATTTGTACTAGACATGTCATATCTCAGTATGAATGTACAGATCTGATTACAAACCTGAGGCCCAACACTGCCCACAGTGCGGTCAAACTGCAGGGACACAAACAGAATAAATGACAGTGAATGAAGTTAAGTTTCACACGTTCACACTCTGGATTTCTGCCTGATACAAAGTATTGAATGCTGCTTATTTGCACGTCTGCCAGAGTGTTTGCTTTTAATTAGTTACATTGCCAGATGAGGAGTAGATGATTTGTCCTGGTGGTCCAGGTGGGCCTGGTGGACCTGGGAGTCCGGTTCCATCTCGACCTGGTTCACCCTAAAACCAGAACACACACCCCACAGCAAAAAGGTACATTACTTTCCCACCTAGTGAAACCAAAATTAATATAATATATAAATAAATAAATATAACACAATTTTGTGTTTTATAATGGTATTAAATATATCAGATATGGATCAGCATCTTACACACACCTGGTTTGAAGTGAACATAATGCATAAATAAACAGATTCTCAGGGTTAAAAATGGTACTCACCCTCTCTCCTTTGTCACCACTGTCACCCTTTGGTCCCTGTAAAATTCAAGAAGAGTGAGAGAAAAAAGATACTTTATATTTACTTTAAGATCCAAATACCTGCTTCATAACAGTCTGTCTAAGGATGAGAAGAACAAGCTCCTTATCAACTGAGAACAATAAAACACTATTTCTGTTTTGTTCTATTCAATTAGTACATGCTACACCTTTTAAAATGGCTGATAAATTAAAATAACATAAATTAAAAGAATTTAAAAATGCATTTGTGTGTAAAATTCATTCCATATTTACTGCAGCAGATCAACATCTTTCCTCAATTAAATATGTGTGTTTTTAAATATCAAATTGGGGAAATACAGTAAGTTTGGTTCAGTTGTCACAATAGGTGTAAGAAATGCAGATTAAACATTAAATTTACGTTTATTGATCCACAACTCGCTACTACACACAACAGATTAAACACCCAAATTACACCTGATATACTGCTCCAAAATATATTGACAAAATACCCTTAACTCAAGGTCCACTTACGAGCTACAGAGCTGCATCTCCTGGTCTTCATCAGTGGATGGAGTCTACCTTGTTGTCATCTCATGACCTAATTATGGATAAGAACTGAGCAACCTCCATGGCAACTGAACAAACTCCATCCACTGGTGAAGTCTCAAAGTATGTAAACCTTGAGTTAAACTAAACTAAACTATTTCCAAGGTAAAGAATGATTTTACGCTGATAACCTGTAATTGATCCCAATTTGATAATGTATTTTAGAGCAGTTATTGCTTGATAAGCTGAAGTGATGGGATGTCTTCTACTGCTAGCTTCATCATGTCAACATCTGTATGACTTGAATGCTACATACGACAAAACAAAAAAAAAGTCAAGCATCCTTGTTTTGACATCTTGCCCTGTTTAACGTAAGTGTAAGTGTAACGTGGTGAACCAAATCCTCTGTTGCATCACGCAGGTTTCAAACATCTAAAACTATGACTTTCCAACATCTGTGTGACCTGTGGTATCCAATGGTGCATAAAATATTCTTTTTGGTCCTCTTTTACCTGAGGTCCTGGGAAGCCATCCAACCCTGGTCGCCCGTCTCTTCCTACGAGACCTTCACTGCCCTTCTGACCCGGCAAGCCAGGCAACCCTGGTTTACCCTGCAGAGGTACATTCAAGTTATACCATTAAAAAAAAAAAGATCAGTGAAACACACAAAAAGAACATTATTGCAAAAACTCATACTGACAGTATACAGCAGGAACAGCAAGAAGACAAAACTGTTTCTCTTCCAGCAATTAACTTTACAAGGCTCTTAATAAACACACGGAATTCCTCGGCTTTATGTGCTGTGTTTCAGATTGCATGCAGGACTGTTTGTGTTAATATTCTTTCATCCTGTGCTCATAATCTGGAGATAAGAAACTGTGATTGCAAGTATGAAAATTACATTCTACTGGTCATTATCTTATATGTTGTTAAAGTTCCAATAAGCATTTCTGTTTGTGTTCTGGTATTGTTTCTGTTCCTCCACTAAATTCCTTTTTCTACACAATGCAAGGACCTTCTTTGCCCTCAGGGATCAATAAAGCTGTAGCTTTTTTCCTCAGCTCTAATGGTTTTAAAAACAAAGATGTGAAATGACAACACAGGGGAGCAGTAAGGATAAATCTACTGCCAAAACCCAAACTTGAATGTTAAATGAGAAAGAAACTTGAGGGAGCACAAGGCCTAAACACTTGCCTGTCACCTTAGAGACCAGTGTTCAGTGCCCAGTAGCTGGACCTCAGGCTTGTTTGTGCTTTTCCCTGGGCTGAGTTATTTCAGAATACATATTTAAACCATACTCAAAATAAGATTCTTGTTTTCCAGTTTATTTTAAAAGGAGAGAAACCATGTGAGATGAGTAAGGGGTAAGAAGACCACTCATGATAGACTACTGGAAAAAAAACGTATCCTTATTTACATACCGGAAGTCCAGGTAAGCCAGGAGGACCCTGAAAACACAACATTTGCCTTGGTTATTTTCAAGTTCATGTGCATCTTCCTCATGCATTTGCAACTTACAACTAAAACTTCTTGGAAAAAGTTTCAGTTAAATAAAAAATAAAAAAATAATCAAAAGACATGTACAAAATACATGCATGCAAGTGACGCTTTGTAATCAGATAATTTACAGTCTGTATGGCAGCCAGGACAAATAACCCATAGGATTAAACGTAACTAAAGAACAGTCAAACAATTCTGCAAGTTGATTAAAAAAAACAAAACAGGCTAGCTAGACCTGTATCATGATTAAGTAGCTTTCTGGTTTTCAGGCAACTTACTGTTGTCACCATTAGGAAAACTGCATGTCATCAGCCAATAACCAACTGTGTTGAATAAAATTTCTTCAAAACTGATGAACTAAAAAAATACAAATATACTCAGACTGGACTAAAGTAACTGTTCATTTTCATTCGAGATGAATCAGGTAAAAAAAAACTATATTAAAAAACTATATTCAAAGAATTTCAGCACAAGGATGAACTATTGCTCATTTTAAACTTTGCCAGTAATGTTTAGGGAATTTAAGTCTTCAGTAATTTACTACGCAGGACTGACCTGTCTCCCTTCTGGTCCTCTGACACCAGGAAGTCCATTGGTGAAGCCTCCACCAGAGCCCTCCATGTCATCCTTCAAACACCAGCAGAGATTTTATGACAGACAAATTGTTTCGAAAAACCTTTTGTAGTCTTTTTTGTGTATTTTGAGATTAAATTCTGATTAAACCTTTCTGTAAACAAGTGTGAAGTTTTTTTTAACTTGACATGTCAAGATTGATGAGATTTTTGTTGCACATCTTCACCTTCAGCTAAAAGAAAACTTACAAATCCAACACGATAACTTGGTCCAGGAGGCCCGGGAGGCCCAGGTGGCCCAACTGGTCCCATGGGTCCAGGCAGACCAGCCAGTCCGGGTTCTCCTGCAGGTCCCGGTAAACCAGGTTCTCCTTGAGCTCCCTGTAGGATGGTATGACAAAAGTGAAACGAGCGTTCAGAATAAACGAATAAAAACTAAAATAAAAGCAAACACAAAGGTAGGAGTCATGCAGCATTTAGTTACCAGTACTAGTGAGTATTTGAAAGTTCATACGATAATGTAACGGCACAAACACCCATGCTCATTTCTGTGGGATCAAATTCAGATGGCACTGAATGTTAAATCAAACCATAGCCAGCACTCAGATTAAACTTTAAGTCAAGTCTGCAGCTGACAATATATTTGACAAACATTTGCATATTGTTAGAAGACACAAATCCCCTTTGATGGTTGTACCTGCAGATGGGAAGGCTTAGGAGAGTAGGAGGAGGATAAATAGTGAGGCAGCAGATTGGTGAGAAAAGAAAAGTAGGAGCTTGGCTGGAGAGATGCAAGGGATGGAAAAAAGTTCAAGAAATAGTTGGACGAAAGTTGACATGTCATTCTAGTTATCAAGTGGACACTATCACACAGTTCTGGCATCCCCAAAAGCACACTACTAACTTACACTTGAATTCATGTATGGTACCTTCTCAGGATCATGTCTAACAAAGTCTTCTCTACTACCGGTTACAACAAGGGTAATTTGCGTTTGGGCGTTTGGGAGAGTAGATCTCACTGTAAAGTGGCAGCTACTTCAAAGTAAAAAACAAGTAAACAAATTAAGGTCATAAATCCACACCTTCTCTCCAACTGCTCCTGGAAGACCCAGCTCGCCTGAATCACCCTAGTGTAGGAAAAAAAACATATTATCAAACTGAAATTTTAAATTTCTGTATAAAAAAAAAAAAAAGTACCCATAATGAAATTGCATCTACTGTGCATATTTTTTTATTTTCAAAAGAGGACAAACTGTTTCTGGGTGTTTTGTGCAAACATCTGAGCTGCAGGCCTCTGGGTGGGTGTTTCTGTTGGCTGCAGGTAAGTGATATGTGATAGCCGGAGAGAAGGATGTGTGCTACTGACCGCAGTATCAGTTCTACAAAGCCTACAAATATTAATACAAGCAATTTTTCCTTTTTGGCCTATACAGCATTATCTTTGAATATTTAGCTATTAAAAACATCTTAGTCTTTTTTTTCTTTTCCTCAGCATTTGGGAGGACCAATCATGCTTTTAAGTTTGTATTTCACATGGAACATGGAAGCTACATGTTAGCAATGATTCCTACAAACATTCTTTTCTTAAAATTATTCTTGGGACATTTTTTATGCCTTCATTATGTAGTAAACATTGTGGATGAGCAGAAAACAAGAGTAAGAGAATGACACGCAACTGGCTGAGAGTCTAAGAGGGGACTCGCTGCTCAGGGCATTTGTGCCCAGGTGGTATGCACACTAACCATTTGGTTATTGGGTCACCCCACAAACACTGCTTTTGAGTCATGTTATTTCACCACCTGCTCATTTCAGTCCATATTACACATAAGAGAGGGGACAAATTCACACTATCAAAACTCTGAGCAACAGGTAGTCCTGCCATGTCAGCACTTCTTGTATTGTGTATTTTTAGTGCCGGTCCACACAGATATTACAGATTATTGTCAGCTGGAACCACGGCCCCAAGAAAACACTAATGCAGGGGCTGTGATAATTTCAGAAAAATAAATGAAACTTAAATTTTGTGTTTGGTCATTTTGAGCTAATATGTACACAAGTTACAGCACCCATTAATGATATGTACTTCATTCTTAATTTCAGTTTGGCTTCAAACAGTTAAATCTCTACACTAAGATCAGTATTGAACAGCTTTGTGGATAAAGCTCCAGGGATGCTAAAAATTAGATTTTGGTAGTCTTTAGAGAAGAAACAATCCTTTTCATAATGACATTACCTTTTCTCCCTTGGGACCAGGAGTTCCTGGGACTCCATCAGTACCAGGTAAACCAGACAAGCCCTGGGGGCCAAAAGATTTGATTCAGGTGTACAGTTGTTGATTTAGTTAAGACTGTGCAGATCAGTGCAGTTTAGGGAGTTATCTGGCCAGTGGTGTTGAGAGACATTAATACATACAGGTTGACCGGGTGCCCCATCCTTTCCTGGTGGTCCAAATGCCCCAGAACTCAATGCTGTGCCAGCTGTAGAGGGACCAGGATGTCCGGGGGGCCCAGGGGGACCTGGTGGCCCAGGGAGTCCCTACAACAAAAAACACAGATCGAAGATTTGTAGCTGCATAAAAGATGAATGAATCAAGAAACAGAAATGCTTTTCAACAACAACTCATCTTCATCGTGCTTTGATATTGACAGTCAGGACACCAGTCTTCCAGAAAAAAAAGAAAAATCAAACAAAACTGTCAATTCTCCTCACCCGAAGAGATTCCAAGTCAGGGAACCCTGAGCCTTCCATGTCCACGAAGGTCTGAAATACATTAGTTGAAATCAGTTGTATTTTTCAACAAAAGGTTCCTGGAGGCAGGCGGTTTTCTGCTGATACAAGTTGTGTGTAGATGTTGTCAAGCATGGGAGTGAGGTCAAGATTAACTCACAGATCTGAATCCTGGTCCGGGAGGTCCAGGAGGTCCTGGAGGTCCCCTGGAGCCAGGCTGACCCTCTCCACGGTCCCCCTGTAGGAACAAGACTAATTAAGATACGTTGTTCCTACAACAAATTATGTCCTGTTTTTATACTTTGTTCTATTTGTTTACAACCTTTTTTTTATGTTTTTCTGTAAATGTAACTGAGCATCTTACCTTCTCTCCTTTGGGTCCAGGATCACCTGGGGTTCCTGGGAAGCCTGGAGGTCCTTCAGGACCCTGTGTTGAAGAAATCCTAATGTTAGGCCACTAGAGATTACAGAGAGCTAAAAGTAAAGGTCTCAAACAATACGTCATCACATCACCTTTTGACTGTCAATAAGAGTTAAAGCCATTCATCAGACTTCCTTGTTTTATGTAGTGTAACAAAAAAAAAAGAAAGAGACTTACAGATTTTCCATCCTCACCAGGATCACCCTAAGAGATTGACATAAATAATGAAATAAATCCCCAGAGACACATTTGTGAATTATGATATAAAGACAATCAACTTGCTCGCAGCAATTTCCAATTTCCAGTTAACTATAATGTTTAACTTTATATTCCAACTCATAAAAGGAAAATATTTGAAACTTTGCAGTGAACATGACAAACACAGTAACTATTGGTTCAACAAATACAGCACATCTGTATTTAGTTTTGTCAAGTAAAAAATGCATCGGATGTCTACTAACTGCTTCTCCCTCAGGTCCTGGTGGTCCTTGGGGGCCCGGGACACCTTGTGGTCCGGGTGGTCCTCGGGGTCCGGGGGCTGTAGAAACAACTGAGCCATCACTGCCAACTGAAAATTCAGTTGCAGGCCCTGGAGGGCCAGGGGGTCCCGGGGGCCCAGGGGGGCCCGTGTCGCCCTTCTTCCCTTGGTAGCCAAAACCTGCACTGCCCTGGAGATGAAGAAGCATCAGTGTTAACTGACGCTTTTCCATATCTGTCAATTCAAGGTCCATTGGTAAGATTTGTCTGAGACATGACAGAACTTTACCAGAAACCAACACACTGAGATAAACACTATTCAGTTCCCCTACAGACCTGTTCTAGTCAGGGACCAGAATGTCAAGCTGTAAAACCAGTATCACATAGCTCAGTCCACTGTTTTTACACAAAGCCCATCTCATTTAAAAATGAAACGAGTCATGCTAATGAAGAAGAGTAAGTGACAAAGACCAAAAGTCATTGCTTAATTTTTAGTAACTTATACACGTCTCATTAACAGAGGCTCATAGACTCAAATCAAAGAGCCAAAAGTTCCCCCAAAAAAGAGATCATCTGTAACTTACCTTTGCTCCCTTTTCCCCCGGTTCTCCCTGACAATTGAAATAAGAAACAATGAAGTCAGTGCCAACAGTCTTCACCGGCTGTTTAATTTGACCAGAAACACTGAAAAGAGAGCAACGTACGTATTCACTAGTTGGAGAATGTTGCTGAAAATACCTCATACTGAGAGTACACACCATCATTAGTGGGGGCACCAGTGGAAATCAAATTCTGCTCATTTACAGAGCTGCATGCTCAAATGTTTAAAACAGAAAATTAATCTACAATCAAATCCTATTACCTGTAATACCAGCGCCTAAAACTATTACTAACCATACCTTGTTTACTCTCATCATCATCATCATCCTCATCTTCACATGCCTGAGCCTTAACATCTCACTCAGAATGTAACTTTTGAATGATGGAAATAAGTTATGTCTATGTCCTATACAGATATTTTCTTTTTCCTGATTGTTGTCTTTATTTGGGCTATGTTGTTGTATTTCAGAAGAAAATCAAATCAAGTCAGTGTCAGCCCAACGAGAATGTCCTCACTTTAAAGGACTTTCCTCACTGGGACACCATTTGGCCAACACAAAGACAAAAGAACAAGAATGCATAAACAATCATAAACACGCATTTTTCCTTTTACCAAAATAGTATGTACAGTATGTAATAAGATATATAAAACACAAAACATGCATTTCATGTGCCTCCATTAAAATATGACTTTTAGCTCCCCCTAGTGTTCCTTCGGGACATTTCACCAAAGCTCACAATATTCCAAGTACCCTCAGTGCACTCCAGCTCTCAAACCACATTTCACAAAATACATGTCTGGTACATCATCTAAAATCAAATTTAAAAAAAAGAAAGGGTCCAAACCTTCTCTCCATGGACTCCACCCCGTGAGCTGGAGCCAGAGAGTGATTCTCCCTTCGGCCCAATTGGACCCCTGTCTCCTTTCTCTCCTCTCTCCCCTCGGTCACCCTTCTCTCCTTTAGGCCCAGACGGTCCTGGACAACAACGACAAAGGACACAGGCATTAATACCCTGATGAAAAGACCTTTCAGAAATGATTAACGATTGTATCCCACATCCCAAACAACAAACGGGACATTTCCTGCTCCCAAAAGAAAAGGACAGAAGAGGAGAAGAAAATGACTTTTTGCTCGACGTAACAAAAATCCCAGTGTACATGGCTGTAATTTATGGGCCATGTCAAGGTTTAGAGGTGGTAACTGAGTACACCCTCCCATAACTGCATGCATCGCCAACCAGATATTTGTTTTCTGGTGTGACCCCATTTGACTTTACACTCATCCAACTGAACGTGTCACTTTCAGTGGAGACTGCATGAAACGCAGCCCACTTCTTCAGTTGTGAGCATCTCAGCGATGCTCACATGCACGGCAGAATGATGTCCACAGCAGGCAGGCTTCTGCAATATTTCAGTTTAGAATTTAGGAGCAGGAAAATCGATGCCATGCCTCTGAATGGATACATAAGCCCAGAAAATTCACTGAATAAATGAATGCCTCATATCATAGCATTAGTAGCCTAAGCTAGTATGCGATGCTGCTCCTGCCTGTTCCAATCCAAAAAGTGTTTCTCTATCCTTTTTCTAGAACCAGAAATCCAGACCATGCAACAGTCAGAATATTATATGCTTTAAAATACATCTGAAAAAAAAAATTAAAACACAAAACTCTTTCTCATTTTTTCTCAGTTGACGTCTTCCGTTTTCTCTCTGAGTTCTCTTCTCAGTGGATTACAGCCTGATCATCCTAACTCCCCTAATTGCCCTCGCCTGTAAACAAACATGTCCACCACCTTATGAAGGCGATAAATTCATGCATCCTTGTGCTTTTGAAATCCATGTGAGGTCCTGCATGACGAGTACACACATGAAGCAGGCAGAACACCAATGCACAGAACAGAAAGGAGAAAAAAAACACAGGAGACTGGGATGAGTGTCTCTGTGTTTTTAACTCCCTTGACCCACCTGGTGACCCAGGAAGTCCGGGCCTGGACTCCACAGAAACTGAAACCTGCTGGGAGTCGCTTGCTGAACACAATGCAAAAGACAGTATTAAATTAAGTCTCCAGATTAACATTGTTTTCAGTCAATCACTCTGATTTTCAGCCACATGAGGTAATCTATTTTGTTATTTTGTTGGATTATTTTCTTTATTGTAATCACTACTGTGGTAACACTACTGCAAAACCTACATACATGGGCAACAGAATACTGACTAATATACTGTAATTTGTGCTTTTATTATGTAAACACACATTGATTTAAACCCTATTTTGTAGTGGTTCAGAGTTAAATAACAATAACTTCAATGTGTAAATTCTGCACAAACAGAAGTGCAGGTAAAAAGCTGTTACAAGTAACACCTTATCCTATCTGAGCATCAGGTCCAAAACAACACCTAATTTTTACTTATGTCGAGATAAGTTTTCAATAAACCAGAAAACCTGACCTGTAAACATCCTGGCAGTCTCGGGCATACAATCGCAAACACTTCTCATAGACTGACGCACACACATCCCTCTCCCTACCCGCCCCCTATCTACTGTCTGCCTCCGCACCTTATCTTCACCTTATCTAAAAAATAAGCAATGCATGTCCAGAGTACTCCACACAGTGCATTACACTTGATGTCCACTAGATGGAGACATATGTCAATGAATCTACTTGCTCTGAATAGAATATGACCTGTGCAACACCATGTGCTGTTATAAACACCCCCCTCCATACCCGACAGGTGAGGTAAGTCACGTGTCAGCTTGTGGAAGTTCACCATCTACTTCCCATCTTTTAAAGTGAGATTAAAAATGTATGAACACTCATTTGAAAATCAGCAAGGGGAATCCAAAGGCATCTGTGTAATCACTCTGACGAGGACTTGAGTCAAACAGAAAACACTCATGCAGAAATACACTGAACTTTTCAACTGACAAACTTATGTCCCATACAAAAGAATAATAATAATAATACTAATAATAATAATACAGAAATATAACATATATTCCATCTCAAGTTAGTGTTGAGCTCTCTCTGCAAACATAATGGCCAAAACTGTGTGTGCTTTTCAAATTAAAAACAAACCAAATTAAGTCTCTTTTCAGGAAGTGTTGACTGTATCCAGATAAACTCACCTGTATCTCTTGCAATGGACACCTCCTCTTTCGTGGTCAGTGGCGGCTGCTGAATGGGTCGAGAAGATGGAGGTGTTGTCTGCAGGAAAATAATCATGCAGACAGAGAGAGATACATATTTGAAAAGGTCAATCGATGACATTTATGGAAAGCTGCACTGAGCTTGCTCTAAATTTTAAGGCACCATTTCCACTGGCATAACCCCCACCCACCCCCACTACATTGTATTGCACTGCATGGGAAAATGCTGTTCTTGTTCACATTAATGCCAGACAATTCCAACAAAAGTGACTCATGTTTCCGCTCTGTGTTACCATTCAACTGCGCTGTTTACAGTTTGTGCAGCCAAAGCTCTCTTCTTAACTAACCAGAGTGTTTCCCAGCTCTACAGCAAGCCTTTTTTAAACATGACCCAGTCAACATGTGCATGGAGAACAAAGGACTGAGTATAACTTTTTCCTTTTTCTTTTCTTTTTTGATAAATGGTTATTGTTTTCAGTACTTCAATAATTGCCTTTTTTGTTGATTGTGTGTTAATCACTGTCAGACATCTTACGTGTGGGTCCTTTTTCAAAACTCATCTCTATCTGAATCTTATTAAGGCTGTCAGGGAACACATCCCCAAGTCTATTCACCTGCAAAACTGAACTAGTAAAGCCCCATGGCCAAACAGAAGAGGTTGAATTCAGGGAAGGTTTCGCACCGAAAACCAGTTTTTATTTTTGTTATGATATGAATTTTTCATATACCTGCAACACCGGTTTAAATGGCCTAAACATGTCCGGAATGCTGCACGGTGGTAAATTGTTTCACAGGGAACATTTTTCATTGCTGCGCCTGCCTTAAACTAAAATCACTGACTTCCACACCATCGGGTAAAAGTGACAAAGCTAAAAGACAGGCGAGTCAGACTTCACTTGTTGAAGCGTTTGCTAAAGGTACGCCGTACGAGAGAAAAAGCAAGCGGTGGATGGAGATAACCAACTCCACAACAATTCATATATCTAAAGACCTCGCCATTAATGTGGTTAACATGTCATGCATGGGGGAAAAAAAAAACGTCAAATACCATGAAACCGATATAATTTTGAAAAATACCGTGATATAGAATTAACCTTTAACCATTCAAATTCATTCTTGCACATCAAAACAGCTTAATATATTTAGAAATGATACTACGTTTTTGTGTAGGCTTTATAGCAAAGTTTTTTTGTTTGTTTGTTTTTTTTTTTTGTGAGTAGGTTTTGTGGACAAAAGAAAGACAGGCCAGGCCTCAGTGTGCCAACAGTCCTCAGTCACTAAAACCACAGCAGGACTCATGCTGGGGGGTCATTTCTGCTTCCCAAAAACTCACTTAACTAAAAAGAGGGAGGGGGAGGAGATACTGCAAATACCCCCGTCTGTAGGTCATTCTTTACCGGTGACACACCTTGGATTGTCACCTGTGGAATGAAGAATGTAGGGGAGGGGGCAGCAAAAGGGGCAACGTGAAGCCGTGGTGTTCGTTACCCATTAACCAGTTTCCTTTCTGGGAAATTACCATCCCCACTGTGTTAAACAGCACTGACTATGCTAAGAATTTGGCCAGACCATTATTGACTGTTCTACGTTGATATATGTATTGATGTGATAAAGAATACCCTGCCTGTTCACTCCTTCACCTATCCATCATTGCCGGGGATGATCGGTGGGAGGCTCTCCTTTTAGAACATAGTGTTGATAGATTTGAACCACACAACCCCCTGACTTTAAGAGCAGGTATGCAGCTCCGCTGGCAATCTACATGTTCCACCTCCGCAGGAGTGTAGGGGTTTTTTTGTTTTTTGTTTTCCCAGTGCATGTCCTATGTAGTACACAGAGTAAATGTACTGGAATTTGCACATTTTTGTGGTTTGCCTGAGGATTAAGGAAAAAACAGTCCAGCTGTTTATAAAATGCACTAACAAAGATTTGACTCTCATTTGTCTGACTCTCACTGGCTCTTGTGTAATAGAGCAGAGTCAGAGTTAGAAAAAAAAAGAGCTCGTTTGAAAAGAAAACATCATCTCTATGCCACTTTCCCCCCAAACATTGCTACAGATCATTAAGATCTAAATGCAAACAAAAAGAACAGTTTGCTTATCTGTTTGATATTTTATTTGTTGGTGTTTTGATCTGGAAAAAGTAAAGAGACTTTCTTTTTAATCTCCTTTTTGATGTCTCAGCACTTTCGCCCAGGCTGTTATTATGAAGATGAAGAAGATTAGGCAAACTCAAAACGCTCATTTGGGCAGATTTCATCCATTCTCTTCTATCTAATAATTACTAAATGAATCAGTTTTAATATGTTTATTGTATTCTCTGGATAGATCCTGCAGATTTAAAGAAAGATCTGAGATATATATATGACCTGTCATATAATTTCACATATGGGAGAGAAATAACTGCAACTCAAACTTGTCATATGTGTTAAAAATATATAAATAAATGTACTTTCATATGGTTCATAGTCCTTTGCGGACATTATGGATATTAGAAACAACTGCTGATAACGACTAATTGGTTATATCAGAAATAATGACGCACCACACCAAGTCAGTATTATGCTCTGGAAACATTTCCTCTTTGGGCTGCATGCTGGAGGGGGACGCTTCAGCAGTGACACTGTTCGGGATGACTGACTGGCTCTGCCATCTATCTCTGAGAATTCCAAGATGACAAAATGGAAAGTTTGACTTCTACAACTCTCCCTCTCTGACTCGCCTTTGCCCAGACTTGCCTTAATTGCACTGGTTGGACAATTGTGCAGAGTGTAGGTTATATTTTCTGTGAACAGACATCAGGTGGAAAAACAGCAGCAGGTAGGCATTAGATGCCAGCTGTTGTCTTTTACATTATGTTGCATGTTACATGATGCTAATAAATGCCTACTGAACAGATGGAAAAGCCCCTTGTAAACCTTATAGAGCATTAAGGCAGAATAAGTAGGGCAGTAAGGATGAAGGGACTTCCAACTTGAGGTGCCTAACCCTGCCCTCCCTGTCTCCCTCTCTGACTTTCTTTCCACCTCTGTCAGTTCCTGTACACAGCTGATTGAGAAACCAGTCTGAAAAGCAAAGCCTTGAGGAGTGGGTGGGTGAGGGGGTCGTCTCTGACTTGGATCAGATCGAGTCCAAATTCACATCTGGTTTTTCTATCGCTTCACTATAATTGTGAGTGGGAGTGCACGCACGCACAGAGGTGGTGGTGCCGGGTGAAGTGTGCGCTGCAGTGTGTTTCAGCTTGCGTAGCTATCTTTGAAGGTGGGAGATGTGAGTGGGTGTCTGTGGAATCTGATTGTGTGTGTGAGAGTGAGAGAGACAGAAAGCAGACAGAGGAAGACTGAAGGACAAAGGGGAGAGGAGAGAGAGTAACAAAAGGAGAGATGAAGGAAGACACAAAAAGACAAGTCGATGCGGTTTATTTAGCGAACTTGCATGGGTGACTGCAAAAAGCATAATCATCTAAGCATGACAGTGTGAGTGAACTGAGCAGTGCAAGTGCATGGCTGTTAAGAGACTACTATCTTGTTTTCCTTCTAGCAGTATTTCTTGTTTCAGACCTTCATCCAAGTGATATGTATCCAGCTACATCTACACAGAGCACACACACCTCACCCAACACCAGGTGACCCTCCTGAGGTTTAAGCATGAGCACTTTATTCTGAATTACTATACTGAAACATTAAACGCTCAAAACTCTTCTGAAAAAACTCTTCTGGCCTTACTTGCTTTGTGGACTGCTATTAGCAAATAAAGTGTCATTTAAATTCAAAATGTTTGAATCCGTGACTCTTAACCTTTAGAATAGGCACGTTTTAACTCACCAAGGTCATTACCTTTCCAGTCAGATAAGAAGTAACTCTTTATGTAAAAAGTCTTTGTCTCCAAATGTATAAGACAGAGGCAGCTCAATTTCCAGACATCAACTCAGCAGTTTTTAATCTCTCTTGAGGGACCAGTGTTCACTCACTTATATCCAGTAACTTGAGACATTAGTGGTATATCTAACACTGAGATGACTCAGTTTGCAGAAGCATAGTCTGCTGTTAATAATCTCTTTTGGCCACTTTTACATGTCTGGTTTGATCAGCTGTTTGAATCCTCACCAGGGAACAAAGCATTCTTCATCCATTCATTCACTCTCCTGACTCTCCTAAGCACTCTTGAGTTATAGTTGAACATCAAACTCAGGAAGGAAACTGTAGACCGACCCATGTTCCATACATAATGTATCAAGGCAGCAAAATAATTACAAGGAACAGTACCATTATCAATGAAACACCATTTAGTCAAGCTTTAAATGATGAGGAAAACCCAAGGCAGCGGCAGGTAAACATGGTCAAATCTTCATAAGTAGTAGTGCAAGTAGAAGAGTTCAATAATAAACAAAAGTCGTTCCATACCGTCCATCTATGTTTCTCCACAGCTGGTTTTGCAGGTCTCTTTTCCTCATAGCCACTTCCTTCACCTGAAGCCTGAGGAGACCAACCATACACTTAACATTTGATTTCAAGCCCACAAGATATTCCTCTTTTTTTAATTCAGTCCACACAAACCTGTAATATCTGAAAATGTTCATTTAACTGTGTGTGTTGTATTTCCACAGAGTCACCTCATGATCTCTTCTCTTGCATTCTTGGTAAAATTCAAGTCAGCTATAATATAATTTAGCAATTTGAGGCAATATTTTTATTGAATATCTGTCCAAATATCTTAATTACGTAATCTCAATGCTGTTTGCGCTCTGTGTGACAGTATTAGTGGCTTATTTTGGTTGTCTGTGTTGTCTTTATTGGTGTCCATCTGTTTTATATGTCACCTTCTTGGCAAGGTCCCTCTTGAAACAGATGTTTTAATCTCAACGAGTCTTTTACCAGGTGAAATTATGCTGTAATTCAATACTGAACTCCCCAAATTGTCAGTATTCTTTGTGCATGTAAGTCTCATACAGTATACTCCTGTTAGAGTCAAGGCTTCTTAGTAATTCAATATTTTGAACATGTCCTCTGTACTGTTAAACAGATGTGTGCGAGGTTATCATTTCAGATAAAAGGTACATCCTGAAAGCTGAAACCTGTTATTTCCACATTGGGAATGTTATTTCCCCATCTCTTCCAAACAACATCTAAAGATCTGATGACAACAAGCAGTCAAGTCTTGAACCTTATTCTGTCAGTAAGGACAAGGTTTTGGTGGTCTCAGCAAGCAGAACAGCTGTGAGGGCAATGTTTTACTAAATAACAGTTAAGGCTGCTGGTGGGCTGCAGAGAGGCACCTGTGTTTGTGTGTGGGTGGTCAGGGTCAGTGGTGAAAAGGATCCCCTCACCCTCTTATCTATTACAGATTTAATGTTGGCAATAAGTGATGTAACATGCCGAATAAGTCAACAGCCCAGTAAAATTTCATTACTTGTGTTACCTTAGGGCATCTGTCCTAACTTAGACACTTGATGCAATGTTCAGTTAGTTATAAAGTGCAATTAAATGATTCCACTATGACAATGGACGATTAGCTGAGTTAGCTGCTCACTAAGTAGACACAGTAGATCTGTCACAGTTATGTGACAGATTTAACACTGAAATTCTTACGACGTGATTTCAGACAGGGATAAACAACTTCTCAGCCTTGGAAGTAGGTCCTTGTAAGTAGCAGCGTAAGCTAGTTAGCCAGACATACTCATGATTGGAGCTTTTGTTAGAGCAGATTAACACACTTTAATCAGTTCCTAATGCTTTTGCTTTTGTGTTTTTGGTTTTGGAATAACCTGACCAGCCTGCAGTGCCTCAGTACTGTTCCTAAGCTTTGATTGGACAACTGCTGTTCAGGGGAGGGGGTTTACTAACAGTTATCTCCTCATCAAATACTTTTTAACCTTGTAATCTGCAGTATCTCTTATTTCAGTCACATGCAGTACTTATTATTACTTGTACATGATTACTATTATGTCAGAATTAAATTAGCTGTCACTCACCATATCAGAGTCATCCTCTTCCTCTTCACAGTGTCTCTCAGCAGCACGGGGGTCTCCCACCACCCTAAGCTCACCGATCACCCCCTGTTACAAAACAAAGACATGTTGTCTTGATGTCTGATGATATATATATATACAGTAATGTCAGAACAGCATTTGTTCTCACACACAAAACATGTCTTACTTTCAACATATAGATATTTATCTCTGGAATTGCCGTGAAGGGTTTGGAAATATTTCTCAGGGAATCTCCCTCTTTCCACAAAATCAGAGGGGCTCTTCATGTCTCCAGTTTTAGCCTCTGCCTGTGAAGTGCCATTATCTCAATCTGATACATGTTCCCACACATGATGCTCACAGATAATATGATAATGGGCCTATCAAAGGCCCATTAGCTCTGTATGTAGAGGTGGTTTCTCTGCTGACTCTCCAGGGCACATTCATGTCCTGAGAAAAAAAGTCTAATGGCTTTTTTAAGAGGACTTTGAAGATAAATGGCAAACGCTCTTTGACATTTTAACCCCGTCTCTACACAGACTTTTAATGTTTGTACTAAAGGGCCTTTTCTGTAATTTGTACAGTTTTTAGTTGACATGTTATGGTCTTTTTCTAACAAACTGCTTCAGATCTTTGCAATAAATAGTAGAGCCTATTCACAAGGCTAAACTGTAACTGCAGCATATTTTGCCAGTGATGGATAATAAGAAAAAGGGACATCTAAACAAATCATATCTCAGAATGGAATGTACATTTTATAACTACATACTGTAAATATTTAGATGCCAAAGAAGGTTGCAAAGTCTTAATTTGATTAGTTAAATTAAATTCACCAGACCTTGGGAGTATAGGGCCATACAAAGGTCAACAAATAGCAAATGGTCAACAACTGTTTTTTTTTTGTTTGTTTATTTTTTTAAATAAGCACTTTCAAAAACAGCTTGATGACAAAATACCCAACCAAAAGGAAATGCCTTAAATGGGCTTATGTAATAAAAAAAAAAAAAGAAAGAAGGAAAAACCTGAACAGTGCTTTACAACAAAATAAGCGGCAGTCTTCAAACACAGCAATAAAAAAAGATTAAAATGTAACAACTGAGAGAGGAAGCAAGAGATGATGTTTCAGCTGGGCAAACACTAAAAACTTAACTTCAAAGGCTTGGAGTCAGAAGGGAAGTACTCATTTGGAATTTGGACATATTTACTAGCGTAAATATCTCCTTCTTTATATTAGATTTATTTGTCATGAAACAAAATAATGATCATTATTAAAGGACACTTTTGTTTTAATCAAGGAAGATCCACCCTTTTGGGCTCTTTATGCGTTTCTGGCTTTGTGGTTTCAGTTTGGTCTTATTTACAGAACAAGGTCATTTATGTCCATGTAACCGGCAAGACTCCATATTGAGAAATGCTGAACAGTGGAAAGTGTAAGGTAAAGGATCACCATCATGTTAAAGTTTAACACAAAGAACCAAGGACACCAAGGTCATAAGGTCACGCATGTCCACTGGAAATATGGCCATTATATGCCTATTAAAAGTGACTGAATTCCTGAATTCCTTTGTTTTCCTTCAGCATCTACAAGGTGTTCAAGGTGTACACAAAGTATTATGATTTTTCCCTACTATTTTGATCTGTACAAACAGAAAAACTGACTGCACATTTTTGCTTGCATGTTTTGTCTGCAGGCTGCCATGGGTGAACTACTATAACCCATTAACAGCTAAGGTCAAACTTTGTTGCAGTAAAGCTGACATTCACTGCAGTCGAAAGGCTATCGTTAATTACATCCCACCTATGAGGTTTTCCAATTATTTGCAGACGACTCTAAGGAGAATGTTGAGGCTGTAGACATTTATGTTATGCCAATTTGAGCAATTATATCATATGAGGGTTATTCAGCCGAGATGTTTCACATGCCTGACTATGGAAAATCAAAACACTACACTGCACATTTCCAAAGATTCTTCAGCATCACATCACAGTCAATGTCATGGTTAATTTAGTGCCAAAGCATCATGCACAATATTCTATATCTCCTATGAAAGCTTTTAAAATAAGTACAGTATAACTTTCTATGCTATACATCACCTAAATTATTGATTTCCTAATTATTGTTTCCCTCAAACCAGACAAAGTTTGTGTACACACCAGGAACTTCTCAGGATCAGCCCCTCCAGCTTGCCCGACGAAGACCCCAGCACCAGCCTCCAGCTCCATCTCATCCGGGGACCTCTCAATGCGCATCACTTGAGGGTCTGTGTCACAGTTGAGGTAGAACATCACCTTGTCATCCCTCACAGCGATAGCGAAACGGGTCCAGGTATCCCTCAAGGAGGGCACAAGGAATTTGGCTGCTTCATATGACTGCTGTGAATCAGGTTCTGTGTAGTACAGGATGACATTCTGGTTGCCGCCCTGCACATCTGTCAGTTTAACACCCACATACATGATCTGCTGTGAGGCATCAGTGACAGAGAAGATGACTCCACCCCTGTCCGAGGTGGGTTTCAGGTTGAAGATGAGGGCGAAGTCCCGGTAGAACGGACTCGGCAGGTGTGCGCGTGCCAGCTGGCCCGTGTTGGCATCAGGGCCAAAGACATATCTGGGGCTGCTGTCGGGCCCATAGACCTGGGTAATCTCACTGGGAGGAGGATCCCCAATCAGCTGCAGCAGGGAGACTCCACTCTCCTCTAGAGCAGGAGAGAAAAAAGATGTTAGGCCACAATACGCACAAAATAAACTCTAGGTTAGAAGGGAGGGCAGCATGGCAGGGTATAATGTTAGACCAGGCTCCATTAGGCTGTTGGTGGTCGACTTAACGTGAGTGTCTGATCAGTGCAATGGTCATATTTTGAATCTTTGTTGCACTAACAAACTGAGCTGAAAAAAAGATCTGGTCAATCATTTTTTCTCGTCTTCTACAGTAATGTGAAGGACATTAACACATTTCACGAAACTAAAATGGAAAGTAACCACAACTTCCTCCAACCAACCTATAAGCATTTTTGAGAAGCACTGGCAAAGCAACTCTGCTCAGGGGACAACAAACCATTTTTATTACTCTCGTCCACAATATGGGAAGGCAAAGAATGGGTCATATGAGACTAAGAAAAGCAGATCACTTCAGCAGACATTGTAAGGACTTCTATTCCAAAGACAAGACCTGCTAACGCTAAACTCCAGCTTCCTAAACAGAAGATATAATGCACGGCTTGAGAGTTGATTGATTTAGCTCTCACAGTATATGTGCCAGAAGAGCTAAAATCAAGATGAAAACATGCAGAGTTATAGCCTCTAGATACATTCTCTACAAATCTCTATGGCAGAAAATCACACCAGCGGACAGCAGAAAATTACACATTTAAAAACTTTTTTCATACTTTGTTTGAATCTTATCCATCTACTGCATGCAAAATTGGGTGAAGATGGATATGTATGCATTGCATTCCTAAAGACTCAAAAAAAAAAGAGGCAAAGCTCTTCTGACTTGTGTGACATCTGCTAAATGTCACAGCTCCAGGGCACACAGGGACCAACAGCTGGGCCTCCTGCATATCCCTGCTCACTCTTCCATCACCCTGGGTGACTCTGGCGAGGTCAGCGCATAATTATTGGAGGCGTTTAGGAAATGCAAGGAACACAAAGAGCAATGTGTATTCATTCCCACGCATAGTAGAGACAATTTTTGTTTTACTATAGCGTCAAACTTGAGACAATGTCTTTCTGCTCGTTCAAAAATAATGTTTCCTAATGTTAAAAGCAAAATCGTTGTTTTCGGAGAACACTTGAAGTAGTTTCTGGTGCTTTGAAGAAATGCTTTGGCTTACCACCTGGTGACTAATGTGCGAGCTCTATTGCTCAGTTCAAAGCCTCCCCACTGCCCTGACTGCTAAAGATCAGTGGGGTCGGCAGTTGGCTTTGTTGAGAGCTTAAACACGCAAGGTGTTTAGCTGAACCCGAGGTCCTGCGTTCTGCTGTACAACCATAAACACCAGTCTGAATATTCTGCCTGCTGTCTGAGGACTAAAGATGCTTTAATTTGAATATGAGCTAACAGAGAACCCAGTCAAGCTGTGACAGGACAGCAATAAAAATACTTTCCAGTATTAATTATGCAGTTCCCCTCTGAGACAATCGGACAGACACTTCTAAATAAGACTCATCACTAGCAGACTGTACATTTTGGTATGTACTTCTGTCATGAACATGTCATCAGAAAACATAAATCAAAGTATAGTATCAGATGTGCCAAAAATACCAACCCAATCTGGAACTGCCCATTGACTGTAAAAACGATACTTCTCAGTTCAATTTCCAAACAGGATCTTTCAGGACATTCACTACCTACATCTGAAAATGTTAACCACGAAACAGCAGATTTAACAGACAACGAGAGTCCCAGGTTCAGAACCACAGATAGACTGTGGGTCCTTGACTGCTGCATGGATGGCACTTAACAATAAACTGTCATTTGCATCAGACCGACCAGATGTTTACTTAGTCAGAAAGAGAAACCTTAAGGGTCTCTTCAGTGGGCCTGCGCTCACATGTCTGAACCTGGCTCCCTCCTATGCACAATCTCTGCTACAGTCAGGCTGAGAAAGGCAAAACTTTGCAGTAATGCAGTGGTGAAATCCATCATGTGGGAAAGCACACCACTTTAATTTGTAAATTCTCCTGCTGCGGGTGCTGAAGCCAACGTGAAGAGTTTTTAAAGAAGAAACACATAACTCAGCATGTATGGTAACTCTTTTTTCCAATTAAAAAAATATTTTTTTTTTCATTTTTTTTTTAAATTTTGCTCTGAATGACATTGATTGTACTTAAAAAACATCTCTTCTAGCTACAGTTCACTTTCCTCTTCAATTTGCAAGAAACATGCAAGCTGTTAAGCACAAGTTAGCTGCTGGTCGTAAAAATAATTTGATTTGTGTACAGATTAAACTTGAAGGTCTGTCATAAGTTGGAATGTGAGGCATATCTCTAAAAAACAGAGCCTGCTTGTCCCTCAGCGTGCAGCATTCCTCTAATGTGCAAACTGATGCTTCAGCCTCACTCTCCTTGCTCCACAATATCACCACAACAAAGAAACTTCAATGTGAACCGGACTATGACTAAGCACTAAATTCAAAAAGTATCACTATCTCTTACAAATCTAAACTCCTAATGTAATTGTGCCAGATGTCAAAGCAGAAAAAAAAGTTTGGGACTGCGAATAAAGACAATTTCATTACCGGATGTAAAGCAGATGAAAAGGTTTGACCTGCTTTAGTCTTCCAAAGGAATGCTTTTCCTGAAGCCTGTCCAATGTGCCTGCATTGTCAGCAAAGGGCCAGCCAGTTATTCCTTCTCAGAGATCAAAAATTGTTAGGTATACAAAGGGTTCACCATTAGCATTTTAAGTGCAATCTCAATTCAGGTTTTCCAAATAGCTTTTGTTATCTAATGACAGCTTCAAGGCCAATGGAGCATAGAAAAGAACGGCTGATGAATGGAGCACTGCTGGGTTTATGGTGCTAGTTTGTCTTGTCAAGAAGACCACTTACTGACCAGGACCACAGCTCTATTTCATTTCCTAACATTCCAGGATGGGGTACCACAGTTTGTGATACCCTGTTGATAAAGCTGTATATACATTGTGAAACTGTATATACAGCTTTGGGAAGTATAGGATCCTGTATAATCCATGGGAAAACATTTGAACATCTGGACAGTTCGAGAAGAATTTGTGCCTTTACTGACTTTGCTTCATCACCATTTAAAACATCCCTTGAGGCCTGCTGACAAGGGCAATGATCCCCCCCCTCACTCTGCAAAGAGCTGGTCAGTGGTCTAACCTTGTGTTTTGAGTGTCAGAGTTCACCTCTTGAGACGTGGAAATTACAGGGTCATGACTGTTAAAAAAAACACAAAAAAATGTCTACAATCCTCATGCATTTGCAGCATAAACTATGTCTGCAGTTGCTGGTCCACCAGTTGATTTAAAAGGGAAGCTAATTAAATTTGATGGTAAAGTGGTTGTGTTTGCTTCTGCTTCTTAATCCCTGTTTGATCTTGTGGTTTCAATGTGTTGTCTGGCTTCTTACAGGATTGAAGGGAGTCATTTGTAATGGTTATAATGTCAATGTCAAGTACTTAGTGGAATCATTTTATCAAGGGAAATAAGACACCATAAGATAAGATTCAGTTTGATACGACAAATGCATTTATCTGTAAAAGTCTGTTTTGTTTCTTAAGAGAATGTAGGCATTGACATACAGTCTTCATTATCTGCATGGAGATATGGTACCATGACTACTTTATAGAACGTGCATAATACATAAACTATAGCAGCATAAAATCTATAATGGCATATATATATATATATATATATATACACACACACACACACACACATATATATATATATGCCAATCGTTAAAACCAGGTTCCACTACAAGGTGTCTGACCTGATCTATCTCTAAACAAGTGTGTTCTGTAAACCGCTGAGAAAAACTTGCAGGATCTTTAACCTGATGAAGCAGAATGTCCTGAAAAAGATATCAAACCCAAAAACCACATCACAGTCCAGGAAGGAGATTTTATGTTGGCCCACACTGAAGACTGAGCTGTAATTCTCAAACCACAAAGAGGAAGATGGGTCTACCACAAGCTATGCACTTCACTCTTTGGTGAATGAGTAATATGAAAGTGTTCAAGTTTTGTACCTGCAAGTAAGAAACTTTTGAGAAGCACACAGGGTGTGCACAAACCCCTTGCTACATACCACACTACCTTTATAAATATGTGTTTTTGGAACTTTGGAAGAAAATAGTAGTTGTGTATATATATATATATATATATATATATATATATATATATATGTATTTTTTTTTATTTTTTTTGGGGGGGTGGAAATGCTTCTAAATGGGTTTACATCAAAATCATGCAAAATGCTGAGACAGCACTACTGTCCTTCAGACCTTCAGAGACTCTTACAAACTTTTTAAGAGTGTCACAAGTGGGCCATTATCCATCTCACGACATCCCTGTGCTTCTGTACAGTGTTTAGCAATACTGCCTCAGCAGTTCCGGTTTTGTAATAGTGCAACACAAACCAGAAGGGGCAATGAGTTTCTGGCAGCAAAGAAGTTGGACAACACTGTGCCCATAATTGGAACCCTCCTGAGAGCCAAGTCAAAATGATTCCCTGGCAAGCAGCACACAGAAGAGCTGGAGCCAGCTCTGGGCCTTCCTGTCATGAGATACAATATCAATCTCAGCTCAATGGAACCATGGTGCTACAAATCAGTGTCAGACCACCAAAAGGGTGTACAAGCCCCAAAACACAGGCTACACATACACAGACACGGAGATACCACCAGGAGTGGTCAGGGACAGGGTTTCATTTCATTTCAATTAAACAGCCTAAACTGACACAGAGTAATGGACTTTCTCATACAGGATATAGTTTTACCGTCAAGAACTAACCAAAATAAATTGCAGTTGACCTTTAGACCCTGATATGAATGACTGCTCATCTTTCAAGCAGGAGACTGGTAACCATGGAAAAACATCATTAAAAGCCCTATTGTGCCCTAACAATTCTGTCTTACCACAAGGGTAGCCCCCCTCTCGATGTAAAAGGATCACATCTGACAGATTTCTTAAAGTTTCCATGCACACACCGATATCTCTGCAATCTTCCCACAGTAATCTCCCACATACACACTTCTATAGGCTACATTCAAATATTTTTGTGTATAAACTCTCTTTGTGTATAAGACCCTTTGTGTTTTTGCCCCATGCCGATGGCCCTGTCTTTAATTCATCCAAAATACCCATTCAAAAAGATGTAAAAAAGTAGATCATGAGACATTCTTTCATGACAGGTCATAGTTAAATGATGTAGGAGTGGGGTGGTATTAAGGCCCAGAGCAAAAAGAGCATATGAATGCCCTCCTCCCACACATTAAGCCAACAGAGCTGCAGATAGTGAAAAGCCTCTCAACCTTCCCAGACACTGCATAATATGAGTTCTGATCAGTGAATCTGAGAGGTCAAAGGACTTGTAAGGAAGTAGAAGAGAGCCCAAGATAAAGTTACTGGGCTTATAAACAGGGGTAAAAAGTGTTTTTGGCTTGTGATACATTATCTCTGACATTTATGTGTAATGTCATTCAGCTAAAAGCCACAGCCCACCAACTGGTCAGCCACTTTCACAAATTTACAGGTATGATCACAGGCTGCTGCAGTGAGACACTGGCATAAGCATGAGGAAATTTGTGGAATAGAAACCATGTGGAGTTAGGATGATGAAGTTCATCAGTTATCCTCATAATCTGGGGGCAAAGACCTCACAGGGACAGTGGTAGCTCAGTAGTAAATGAATCTGTTACATCAAGTCTCTTAAACATCAGTGTAATGAGCTGTGTCCATTGGTAGGTTTTTTTAAGATCAGTGTTTGAATCAGTGTTTGAAGTGATACCAGATGGTCTTAACGGCAGTGACTTTCTGTCTGAATGATAAGAATGATACCCAACACAAATGCCTTGGTTGTGAACCAGCTTCTGGAGAACCTTTAAAAGTTGCCCTATGGGTGTAGAGATGGCAACAACATCATACCTTGCTAACTATCTATTTGCAGTGTCAGGACTGCTGGGTCTGGCACATACATACAGTATATCTTGATCTCTTTTTTCCAGCTTTCCCAAACATGCTATGCAATACATGCCAGAAATCGACACTATGCTTCTGTATAATGAACCCTAATCGTGGTCTTAACCCCCCGATGTAGAAAACCACACTGTCGCCTTGCATGCCAACACATTGAAGGTTAAAATAATTCAAACAAATACAAATCTATTTGGGCCCATATGTTTCACTTAGTTCTGGAACCAGAAGCTCATGTCCACTCATGTCTGTCAACGAAGCAAGCTGTCAGAAAGATAGCAAAGCTGTAAAAAGACACAGTCTTGAACTCTCAGTGATATGAAGTGAGAGTGGAGGGCAGGAAAGTAGCCCAGCAAAAGGGATCTGGATTGTTTGATGCAGGACCGAGATTACAGGACGTTCTCATGTGATTCAGAACTCATTAGTAGCAGTCAACTTCTGAGTCATTTTCTCCGTCATTTTTAGTCACCAGGGGTAAAGAAAGTATTTGTTAGTTTAAATCCTAGAGAGGATACTGAAACGCACATTAGTCCTTTTGATGTTAAGGATTATACCATAAATCCATTTAACCATAAACTACCACATAACTATTAATTTACTGCTCCTGTTTCAAACAACAAATGAACTGTTATTTATTTTGGTATGGTATTTGACATAGCCACTGAATCTAAACACATTTTTGACACAGTAATTACAGGCACATGAGATCAAAGAGTCACTGAATTAAACCACAACAATGTAGATTATGCACATCACTCCACATCACAAATACAAAAATGCCTTGAATGGTGATTAATTTCTTTTACCTTAAAAATTTCACCTGTTACCTGAGTACAGTAACCTCCAAGCTGTCAGAAATATTTTGACTAGCACAGCTGTACAAACTGTCATCCCACTGAAAACCACTGATGCAAACATGACTGCTTCCCATGCATGACAACCTAATCTGTCCAATTGTGGACAGACAAATGCACATCAAGTTGCCTGCAAGCCACTCACTGTCAAGAGACATGCGATTCTGTAAGTCAAAGTATCTACATTATTTCATGCACAAATTATTTACAGAAGAAGGGCTTCTGCCTTGCAATTTCAGATGTATTAATGCTAAGAGAAGACACAAGCACAGGTACCAGTTACCTCATTTTTACAAAAAGAAAAAACAGGAAAAACAACAACCATTCCAATGGCATAAAAAATGTGCATTTATAACTCTAGTTAAACTAGAAAATGGAAGTTCTTTCAAGTCACATTTTATTTATTTTAGCATGTCATGCTTTAAGTTTGCACACAACACAATGGATGTAATGTATATCTGTTGATGTTATGTCTGCAAAATGAACAACACCAAGTAATGTCTGTCTGAGCAAAACATTACCATTTAATTTAATCACCTACAGAGGAAATACACATCAGCTGGTTTGGTAATGAACCATAAACCTACTGAACTGTGTGTGTGTGTGTGTGTGTGTGTGTGTGTGTGTGGTGGGGGGGAGAGGGGGGAGGGGTTGGTGTGCGTGTGTGTGTGTTATAATGACCTTCAAAGAGTAAGTCACATGCAATCCAAGGGAAAAGGGAAACACGTACATGCGTAAGGTTAAACACTGAACAGCATACTGGAACCATGCCTGTTAGGCTGTAGCCAGAACTTTGTTTTGGCAACAAGATTAACAAATGTGAAGCATGCTTATTTTTCTTTTAAAGTCAATTTTCTGTGTAAAGGGACCAAGACTTTGTTAGTCTCACTGACTCAGTTCTAATAGGGATAAATTACAATTAACTGGGCGGGTACACCAGACAAACTTGGGAGTACGGATTTTGAAAACTGATTCAAAATTAATCCCAAAATTAGGATTAATTTGAACCAGTGATTACCTTTCTGGTTACTAACTGACAAGCACTGATAACCATCATCCTCCTCGTCTGGCAGAGTGTGGCACTCCACAGGGAGGTGTCCCTCATCCAGGAGCGTCCAGCAACTGTCCCGCAAGACTTCACAGAAACTCTGGCAAGGCAACACCGGCAGTGGACCCAGAGAGCCACACTTTGGTAACAAGAGGAGGCAGAAAAACCACTCCAAACTATGGTGGCAGCGTGACTTCAGCAGCCATGCCCACTTGTTCATGAGTGCCTGGACTTCCTCCACACTGCTCTGGTTGAGGTAATTGGGCACAGCAAATCTATCTCCAACCATGGAGGAGCAGAAAGGAAGAGCAGTATCTAGCAACAAGCACTGTGGGGATTCTACGACCAGTGCTGATTTAGCCACTTCTGTGTGGTTTTCAGCTGGTGCCTGGCCATCTACAGCTGTCTGGCTAAATGAGGTTGATTTGCTAGGCTCTTGCTCACTTACTGATGTTTGTGTAGCATCTAAGATGTGACTGATTTGGCTGGTTGCCACAGTCTGTCTAGTTGCTGGTGCAGAATTTATCTCTTGAGGTACCTCTCTTGGGGTATAAGTTGGCATTTGAGTTGTAGAAAATGACTGGCTAACAAATGAAGCTTGGCTAGTCTGTAAAACTTGGTTAGCTAAAGCTTCCTGAGAAGCTGTTGACTCACCATATGGTAAATGAGTAACTTCCACTTGTTGGTTACCCATAGTTACTTGGGGAGTCTCTACAAAGTTGTTGTTTGCTGGAGCTAGTAAATCGCCTGTGGTAGAGTTTTCATGAGAATACTTTGTCAAATTAAAGCTACTGTTAAGTTTTCTACTTCTGCTGGTGTTATAAAATAAATCAATGTTTTGTTCTGATTTTGTGCTACCAAGATGATGGCCTGCATCTTTTCTGTTACGAATGATCGAGTCACTGTTTTGAAAATTTTGTTCATTTGATTGGGAAACTCCACTGCCTAATCCCCTGTGATCAGTGGACATTACTGTTCCTTGTTGGTTTCCTTGTGAAAACCTTTGTATTTCAAAGCTAGATCCCCAGCTAGTTTCAGCCTCTGTTGCAAACCCAGATTCAGACCTGAATCCAGAACCAGACCATAGACCTGACCCAGTGTCTGCTGCCAATTCAGACTCAAGTCCTGATACATTTCCTGTAAATCTTAAATAATCAAATCCTTCAGAACCCATGCCTTTTAGTGAAGATGTGTCATTACCAGGTTTACTTATGCGTGACGATATCCCTGTTGTGTCCTTTTCTGATGCCCGGTCAATCCCTGCTTGTGTTGTGGGTGTTAGAGTGGTCAGTAGTGGAGCCACAGTAGTCTCATCCAAAGTCTGCACAGTCTTTTGAATCCCATGTCTTTCTTCAATGATCTCTGCTCCAACCCTGTCCTCTGTTGGCTGTTCTCCACTACCTGGACTGCCAGACCCCTCACGGTCCACTGTTGGGGCCAAAGTTGTGGTACCAGTCCAGGACCAGAACCAAGCATCAGAGAAGACTACCCACTGGGCCAACAAAAACAAAACTCCAACCTGGGTCCTCATTTTGGGCATAATGTCAAGTTTTGACCACGTCCAGCTGCTTGATCAAGGTCCCAGAGTGGACTATGACATGTCCACACAGCCACTACACTCCTCACACACACTTTCCTCCCGGTCTGTCCCCACACACACTTCACTAGGCAGAGAGGAAAAGTGAAGAGGAGTGCCCCATTCAAAACAGTAAAGGGGGAGAGCAGAAGGAGGTGTGCACCGTATTGGCTGCCCTGCCAATATTTCCTTTCCTAACTCCTCCTTCCTCCTCCTTCTCCCTTTGTCACAGCAGTGAAAAGTGATCTCTCCTGCTGACTGATACCTTAGAATTACGGCAGCCTTGCCTTCCAGTGTACAATACTGATGCTTTCAGTGTTTTACACAGAGGGGCAATTTGTTCCCCTTGACTCGTTCTCTTTGTTCAAGCATGATAATAAGGAAAACTACAAATCTAGATTTTAAAAACTGCAAATTGTGTGAAAATGCAATGGGATCAAAAGTTGTAGTCATGTAATTGTCTGATTTCAGTTTTCAACAAAACGAACTGGATGCTGTAACTGTGGTGAAAGTTTGAAATAAAGGGAGCTGTGATTGTCCCTGCTCTACATGATGCCATTTGTTGCTCAATCCAGTTTAGACCCCTGTCTTCAGTGCTCTGTGGTTACACAGTAATCCAGGCGTCACTTTCTTGTCCAGACTGGTTTCTCATACTGCCTATGGGATCAGTTGACAGAGACCCTCGACATCTGCTAATCGGAGATAAGAGATTAAAGGAATAGGAGGTTTGTGCAAGTATCTCTCTAATAGCACAGGGGTTTAAAATAAAGGCAGGCTTTTTGTGCATAAAACCTCAGTTGCTGATAGAAGGAAACTAAGGTCATTTGTGCACACCACGCCTCCATCCTTATTAAAGGCTCCATGTGTTTATGCTGAGACGCAGAAATGTCTTGATGTAAGCTTGACAATTCTATCCTTTAGTTCTCTGTCATGGCCTTGGGTCACTGATGATCCAAGTGACCCATGTCTGCAAGATTGTTAGTATAGTCTAACAAAAGGGGAGGGTGAACAACTGAAATAACAAAGAAATTTATAGCCCTCAATATTTTATTTATTTTATGTTTGTAGTTTATGTATAAAGGTAATATAAACAAAGACTAGTTAACAAGTTGGACATATTAAAGAAAATAAGGTGGCTCACTTGCATATCACAAGACCAGATTTTTTTATTTTATGAATTTATTTATTTATTTATTTTTTTTGCACTTTCTGCCCTGATGAAAACTTTCATGAAAAGAAAACATTGTGTTAAGTCATAGAAGAAGAAGATTCCTTTTGGGCAAACATGACTAAGGCACTTTTTTTTTTAATTAAAAAGAACATTTATTCTTCAAGGAACAGAAGAGAAAACAAGTTTATTTACCACTAAAATCATTGATGAATAAAGCTGATTCAAGAGTAGAAGATCTGTGGCTTTCTATACCAACTTCAGTGACACACTTCTAAGGGGATGGGGTGGTTGTAACATGATTACAGTAAATAGTTAACCCTCTGGGTAAGAAGGAGTTAACATTCTTGAGAGTGTTACTAAGCCATTGTTCACTCTAAAACTGTCAAAAGCAGACAATTTAATTATGGTCACTGCATAAGAAAAAATGGCAAATGACAACTTTCTGTGGGAAAAATAAAATACATAAATAAATAATCATTTTTTGGGGAACTTTCAAGCCATGTTATGAAAAAAAGGGAAAGCCATGAGAAGTTTTAGAACAGGATGCTGACGCATGCTCAGCCACAAGCCCACTGTTCTGTAGTCTACAAACTCAGTTATCAAAGTAATTGCCAGTTTCAATTTGTCAGTGTGTAAACCAGAATAAACAATAGCAGGAACTTTGTTAATAAACCCCAGGGTCATAAACAAGGTAATGATTAGCCTTAAACATTAGAAACCCCCTCTGATGGACTCATTGTATTATCGCACAGGTTAGGATTAAACAACAACATCACAGCAGATGCCTTTTGAGAGAAAATTAGCAAGTACTTTAAGAAGAGCTGTTCAAAACCAGATCACTAATGATGGCAGCTGTTACAATGCTGAAAAGCAAAATTCAGATAAAAAACAAAAAATAGTCTGAAAGAGAATGTATCATCAGAAGACTCCAATCAGAGTGTTATTATTCCAAAGATGACAGTGAATTAGCCTGAGGAGATTTTACAGAGTTTGGAAATTTTCATTCAAACTGGAAAGGAAGGAAACTTGCCAAACAGACTTGGGTGGCCAAGAATACTCCCTGTCACCTTGTCAAGAGTCTCCTTACAAACAATCTGCTTCTTTAGCAAAAAAAAAACTGACAAGGAAAAGACTAAATTGCACTTAATGAAGTCAGTACATTCACACTTTTGGAGTGACAGTTTTTTCAGCATAATCCAAAGTAATCTGCAGATATGAGCATATCATGAGCTTTGGCAAAAGTATGTGTTCCTCTTTTCAACATCCTTTTCATGTCTGTTACTAGAGTTGTTAGAGTACAGTCTGTGAGGGTTATAAAGACAACACAGTCAGAAGATTTCCTGTGGCATTTATAATTGTGGAAGAGGTAATTACAGTCAGGATGGTTGAAAAGTTTCCACTTTACTGCACATCGAAGACAAAAGGGAGACTGGAAAAAGGGAATGCATCCTCTCTACTTGACTGATGGGACATCAAACTTAAAAAGGTCAGATGATGCCATGTCTACACATGAGATGTAGCAAGAGCAGCAAGTTATCACCATCATCAACCACAGCAGCTTCAGTCCTGATTCTCTGTCTACATATGATGCATTCAGGCACAGTGCTGGGTACAGGTCACCTATGTTTTGGCAGCACTCAGAATGTAACACAATTGCTGTAGATGCACACGTAAAACACACTGCAGGACATCGTTACAGGCGTATAATGTGAGTGAGACGCAAGGAGGAGTGTATCTGTTCTGTCAGACGAGTGTGAGACAGACGACTGAAGCCACAGCTGATAAACATCAGCTGTGGCTTCGGTCGTCTGTCGTTAAAAAGAAGACGCATTTGTAAAATCTATGGGTAAATATCAATATTATACACACAAGGCCAAGATTTGAGAGAAAAGCTCTCTTATCACAAGTAAACATTTGTATTGTAACAGTAATTAAACATCATCTTCCTTCCATTTTTTTTACTTGGCAAATTCAGTGATTCCCATTCTGAAGCAGCAGACATACGGCTAAAACAGGCCTTTCACAAGGGTTTAAGAGCTTCCCTTTACCCAGTTCACAAGCTGTTCACCTGTTGTGCTGAAAGACGACCATAATCTCAGCAGTGATTTCTAGTAATTTAAAGGGTCAGTTCTCCCAAATTTAGAAAAACAGAAAAAAAAGATAAATAACAATTTCCCTCCATTGTATTTGGGGGGTGGCGGAAATCTCAGCAGCAGATAAAAGCTCAATACCAAGAGATGTTTTCAGTGATTCTGGTGATGTAACTGTGTAAGTCGGCAACTAGAGACACAGGAGCAAATTTAAATTTTAGCTAACATGTTCCATGTTTACAAGAAGAGTTAGAAAAAACTAAAGTGGACTATAAAAGTTCTGAATTCATGCATTTACCGTTTAGCTTCTGAGTCAGTTGTGACTTCTTTGGTTTGGCCATAAATGTAGGGTAGCTGCTTCCTTCCACACAAACAAAAACTGCACTTATAACAAGACACTGCAGATATTGCACAGCACTTACTGCTTATACATTTCTGTATTGTCTGTGACCTGTGAAATCCTGAGATGTTTGAGCAGGGTCTGAACTGAAATTCCAGGCCTCCCCAGTGTCTGTCCTCATAATACACAGACAAAGGCATGAAACCTAAGACCAGGAATGAGTCTGAGGAGCTGAGACCATCAATGGGAGGATGAATGATCAGCTAAATACAACACCAACAAAACCTGCTGAACATAATCCACGAGGGGCCGAAGGCATCCAATTATCTGTCACTGCATGGTGGTATTTTATGTCACACTGACTGTCATTCAGATATCAAATTTCATATTCGGAGTGCCAGTTTCATCGGTGCTAAATTTAACTTTTGTGAATAATTAAAGAATATGAGGTCATACACATCCCACACAACTGGCACTGCAGAGAGTCTATCTTTAAAATAACCCTTCACTGCAACTATACGTTAACCAAACACTTGGTTAACCATGGTCAGCTTCTCAAGACAAAAGATATATATGCATTTAGAGTTATGTTTTTTTTCCATTCAAAGGGCACGAGTGAGGATTGTACTGCAGGGCAGCTGCAGACAGTGCGTCACTTTAACCTGAGGTATAACTGCTGTATAAACAGAACGGGCGTATAACCAGACGCATGTTACAACAGAGGCTGACAATTCATAAACGTAAGGGTCAATTCTCTGTAGCCTTTAGAGCAGCTAGAGGGCCTTTTGGCAGCCCTCCCTCCACCACCACCACAAACCTTCACTGGTGTTATTTCAGCAAGTGGGGGTCGTTGACCTTTCGCTGTGACTCATAGTGTAGTCGTAATCTCAGTGGTTATACAAGCCTTAAGCTCCAAGGCCCTGAGAGCTGGGAGTTTTAAATGACACACACAAACTAGGACATCCACAAACACTCATATGAACAAACCCACATATGGTTGAAATACATGTGCAGAAACACTTACAGACACACACACAAACTAACTTGGGCTGCGGTTGCACAGCATGTCACAGATGAGAAGCAGTGTAAACAGTAAAACAAACATATAACTTTAAACTCTAGTGAACATATGGTTGAAACACACACACGCACACTTACACACACACACACACACACACACACACACACACACACACACACACACACACCATAGAGAACATCACACTGAGCAGCAGTGTAAACATATCTCAATCTGAACCTAGTGCAGAAATAAAAACACATGAAGAAATGCCTGTAACACGATCATCTGGTAATGTTCATCTCTGTGCATCTCTCTCTACATGCTGCATGTCTCTGTTCACAAAAAGAAAACTTCCTCGTATCCCTGAGCAACAGGTTAGAAGACAGCAGTGAATCACTGTACAGTAAAGGGACTATTTAGTGGCTTTCGAATAAATTCAAAGTCACCTATTTTATCCTGTCTTTTAAAGGCACAATCAGCAGTTTGTGCTAATGTACCCTTGTTGTTCAAGTCTCATGGGAAGTAGTGTGATATACAGTATGTTATGTAATTTTATTTTCTTTAGAGTAAAGGTTAGCCTTTTTGGTAAGGATGGTGGCACCAGATAGTAGGTCCTTCCAAAACCGATCCAGTGCTGGGAATGTAGGAAAAACTGCATTTGTGTCAGATTCAGATAACAAAGTTTGAGCTCTATATATTGACAGTGCATATGTATGTTATAAGGTTAAACTTTTTTTAATGGCACAAAAAAAAGCCTGTGCTCTGAAACATTGACAGCACATCTACACAACCACACCACACTGGGCAAATTCCACGTCAGAATGAAAGGCCCTAATTCAAAAGATCTCCAACCACTGAATGTGTGTCTGCGAGACAGACAGAGAATGAGAAGTGGGGGGTTGGCTAACAGAATGGAGGTCAGAGGGTCACAGCTATCAGATTAGGAGGGAAAGGGATCCTTCTTCCCACAAATAGACTTATCACAGTCCAGGAGGGGCCTAAAGGAGCAAGCTGAGAGTGGGTAACCTAGCCTGCAGTGTAAATGACTCTCAGTCAGACACAATAACTATTGTAAACCCCAAACTGTTTAAGTTTAGAAGCATTCTGATTAACAGAACACAGTGGGCTGCAGAGCTGTGGATGTTAAAAGATGAATATAAATCAGGGAGTCCGGTTTAAAGTCTCCCAGTTTGATCCACTGCAAAGAGGTGGCACAGTTTCATAGAAAACAGTCAAAAAATAATCAGCAGATTAACCAGTAATAACAGTAATTATTAGTCCAGGTTCTAGATATTAATATGAAGTATTAATAAAAGCCTGAATTAAAGAATAATGGTGGTGTTTCTCTTTAAAGGGATATTACAGCCTTTTAATTTTCTGCCAGTGGCCAGCTACAACCACAACATTGTGTGAGACAAGTCTCCAGCTCCAACAAGAGTAAGATTTAGCAAACAGAAATCTCACCTCACGGCAAAGTGAGCACTAAGCTGTGAATACAGCCCTGTTTATAATGATTCAGTACCAACTCACCTAGGACCTCCAGAAAACCCGTGACATGAACTGGAAAAAGCTCTAAGTTCTGGATGAGTTAGAATGGAGTGGCCCTAATGGTAACTACTGTATGTGCTGAAAGGCAGCAAAAATGTCTTCCCCTTTAGAGACTGCTAGAATCCTTCCACTGAGAAATCCAGTATCCTGTAGAAAGACACAGACCGTCAGACAAAGCCCTGCAGGGTTCCTTGCAGTCCTGCTCAGGCAAGCAGAAACAGCTTGGCTGTCACTCTGAATAAGACATATTCCATCACAACAGGAGAATATGTAGCCTGTGGTGCCTAAACTACAGTTACAGTATATGAAAGAGGTGGAGTGGTGTACTGTACTGTGTATGGGACAGAAGAAAGACGTTTTACCATATTTGATGTATTAAAGAAACACAGTTTTCTCAGAACACTATCAGATCAAAGCTAGGTTACTGTTCTGAACATTAATTACTCCCTGAGAATATATGAATCATACTTCCCACTCAATTTGAAACACAAAGAAATTCCTTGTTGACCCTGTGAGCGACTGTTTACTCTGTTTTTTGGGTTTTAAATTTAAAACCCAGGAAACAAATGTTTCAGAAACTACTACCCATGCACTGCTTTACGTCGATTTTATGTCAATAAACTCCAAAGTCTGCTTTTATAACTCACAGTCATACAGCTATCAAGATGAACTGGGTGCTCTAACTGGGAACAGACCATGACCTTAAAAGAGGTGTGATGCAGGAAATTACCAAAGAATTGAAAGCAAGCTGCCTTGCAGTCATCTTTAAAAGACCCACTCCAAAAGGACTTCTTGGAGAGTTCTTGTACCTGTAATGACTCCACTAATTAGTGCACTGTCAAGACACAGCATCCGGAAATGTCTGTAACTGTAATTGGCCCACGATGCCTGGGAGGTGTTATCTCAACTAATGACAGACAGTATTGATTCTTCCGCCTGAAACAAAACCTCACAGACTGCAATACATGGGGAGATGAGCTGAAACTAGCATGGAAATGTACATTGGCTAAGAAAGAGTACCTTTTTACACTTTGACATTTAAAAGCTGCGTGGCTGGTTCATAGCTGTTTTGTGAGCGTCGGTTACCACCTATTAAAGGCTATAAAACGGAGGTGTTTTCTGGTAAGGGAGAATATTTCTACTGTTCTGCAGAAGCTTCAGGACACAGTCTTTACCAGAGATCTACATACAATGCAGACAACTACAGAAAGACCACAGTTAACAAACAGCAGCTTAAGAAAATCTGAATGTGCTGAAGTACTATTTCTGCCTGGAAATACTACCTAGAGAGATGAGGTGTAACAGTGGGGAACAGCTCCCTCTGCTGTGCACAACTAGAGGTAGTAAAATACAAAACGGGACAACATTCAGCTTTAATCACACAGCCTTGCCTCAGTTGTCTGTTATAGACAGTAAACTGCATCTAAAAGGAAGCCACACTAGAATGAAAGCAGTTCTTTGTGCTCTTTCATGCCATGGAGCTGCTAAGTACAAAAATCATATTGTTAGTATAGATGTATTTACTGTCTCATGAAGAATAAGATATCAACAGATGTTTAAGGTTCACAGTGATCGGTAAAGTTAACTATGCTTTGACATGCTGTCCCACGTCCTTGCTGCTGCAGACTCAACCAAATGACAAAAAGCAAACTTCACTTGACAGGTGGTGCTCTCCTAACAAAAACACACCTGTGGAAAATCAAACACAACATCCATAAGGCCTGTCAGCAGCAAACTGTACCTCGTGGCAGATTAAGCACGTGGTCAGGAAAAAAATGGAACTTCATACTTTTCAAAAAGCTGTGAAAAGAGTATGAGTACAGCTGTTTTCTTATATATGTTCGTATGTAGCCGGAAGGTGGGTGTGAATGATAAGCACAATTTCTGTTTAATATGAAGCTCACTAAGATAATAAACTCATTACATGTGTTTATTTTCATCAGCTACACCAGTGCAGAGGCCCAGCCTTTGGCAAAACTCTCAACACACCTGCACTGTTGATGTCACAGTACCAAAAAAAAAAAAAAAAACACAAACACAAACGTGTTAACAGATATCATGTTTCCTGATGATGGGACTCAGAGATTAAATCCCTCAAGGTGTCAGCTCTTTGGCATTTAAAAGCGCATGAGATGACTTGCAAGGAGAAATTTAGATAAATTATAGAATTACACTCCCAGCTAAAACCTCTTTTTCAGTCAAGCAAATAATTCAAAACAGAGTTTCATCTCTGTGCCAAAAATCCACAGAATATCTACATACTCTCCATGTACTTATCAAAGATAAAGGGAGGAGTTTGTTCACACACCCATGACTGCTGGTTCATTTGTGCTATTCACGCTTTTCATCAGTAGAGGGCGACCAAATCACTGTCAGATTCATTATGGGGTTCAACAGGACACCGACCTCATTACAGAGCACTTAGGTCACAGGACTGTCATTAGCATGTACACACACGCATTCACACACACATGTCAAATGCGACACAGGTGGGGCAGACAAACAGGATGACAAAGTCTATCCAGGTCATCATAGGAAACAGAGCCTAAATATTTAGCTACACTAACTTGCAGCGAAGCCATGTTGCACACAGAAGTTTTGGATGAGTAAGTTCCTCCAACCTCTGTTCAACAGCATCTACCTTTATTGTCACCACTATATATGACTATAACTATTTCTTTTCTTCAAGTAATGGACTCAAAGTCAAATAAAGTTTACAAGACAGTTGAATTGTTTAAAACAGTGACACCAGTACTTGAATTGAATAAACTCACAAATTCATTTTCTCATTCCCTTCTGAATCCTTATCATCACTACTATGTATAGTACCAACACAAAACAAGAAGCAATAAAAGGAACACAATACAATACAGAGAGAAACCTGTACAAATACAGTAAAATCTATCAAAAATGCATTTGAGGAGGAGCCAAAGAGCCCAGCATACAGCCTGGTGGGTCTCTGAGTGAACTTGAAGCAAAGGGTCATCTCACTCTGACAAATCATTTACCTGCCTTTCCTAGACCAGAAGAGAATAGAGAGGGACTCTCCCACACCTGGAATCCAGACACTGCTTGTCTAATATGGGCAGGACTGGAGGGTCACAGAGTTGAAAATGTCCATTCAGGTTAGCTACATATTTACCACAGGATATCTGAGTCTGACAATTCATATAAAAATATAAACCTAATGGTCTAACTGTGAACATTTGGGGTGGAAGAAAAGACACAGGATGTGCTATTATTAATGACTGGTGGATACAAAAGTCTTATTCTTACAGTAACTGCAGGACCGTTCCTCTCTTTCTAAGAGAACAGGGTCGTTAGCGGGCACCAGGTGGCTACAGGTCAGAGGACTGGGACTTTTGACTGGAGGACCACTAGTTCGACTCCAGAGACCAGCTGGGAAAATCTGGACTGGGAGGCCTAAATGAGTGACAGTGTCATATCCTTCGATGAACTAGCATGGAAATGTCCTTAAGCAAAGCACTTCAGCACCCACTGGAGCGGCTCACTGACTAATGATGAATGACTCTAAGAGCTGTTATCAGGTTGTGAGTATCGTTCAGCCTCTTTAGTTTAACTTCAATCTGTTCATGTATTGAAAGGCTTCCTTTGGTAATCTACAACCCACAGGCACATTACAGTTGTGTAGTGGCGCACAATTTGACTGATGCTGCATTCATGCAACCTATGTTCTGTTCAAATGTAATCTATTAACATTTCTGTTTAGGAGCACTGCAATTGGTACACCACTGAAGAAATGAGAAAGTCATTCATAACTCATTTTTTTTTACATCAGTTCACCATTTGAGTTGAGTCTAGAGGGGTTAGTAGAGGAATTGCACATACCAGCTGTTTCCCTGCGACATGACAGTCCACAACAAGTCTGAACTGTTCCTCCTGCAGACATCTGACGCACATGAAAGAGGCTAAGGGGTCCAATTTGGGGCCAAATACCGAGCCATATTTTGTCACCTCATAAAAAATGTCAGATTCCATTCAAGAGCCTTGTTTACGAAAATCAGCTAAACAAACACACTGCAAAACTGAGCATCCGATTTGTCACTACCACTAAAGAGAGATGAAACCACTGGCCGAAGATCAGACGGTAAATAATGTCAGGTTTTGCACTGATCATCACCAATCAAAGGGGAATCCTGACAGTTGCTACCTGATCAATTACAGTGTTGTGTTTAGGGAACGGATGGCCAGCCGGTGATGACAACGCTGTCATTCTCACAGAGATAAAAAAAAATGTGGAGATCGGAAGTTCGGAATTAGGAGTGTTGACTTTGGGGATTAGGATCCATAAGCAGATGGGCAGAAAAAAAAGAACAAATTATCCAGATACTACTTTGAGAGGCATCTGTATGTGACTGCAGGGAGATGGAAAACAGAACTGGCATTCTTAAAAGAATCCCTTGACCTTTTTGTTTTCTCTCAGAAAGGCCACGTCTGCTGCTCTGTGACATGTCTGTGCTAAATACACTATATCTGTCTCCTGAGGATTCGTCTGTATACATATTTACTTTTGTGTGGGTGGTTGTTGCTTTTACTATTATCCTTTCCCACATGAGCAAAGGCAAGACGAATGTGGGTTATGAGAATTTCTGTTGTATGGTGTTGTGTCAGGGAAATGGTGCACAGGGAGAAACTCCTGACCCTGAAGCAGCAACATCAAGACGAACCCAAAAAGTCAACTAAACCCAAAATTCAGCCTATGTTGCCTTTGATGCAGAGTAACACTTCATTTAGGTAACAATCAGAAGAGGCTTAGGAATTAGAAATATTTATTTAACTGGCAAAATCAATACAATTCTCAATAAGTAAGCAGTACTTCAGGTGCTACACCTGAGGTATTTTGTGCCTACGTCTTTGCTGAAGTCGCTGCCTTTAATCAGCATTGTGGCAAGAAATTTGACTGATTTGATTGTATATAAAAAAAAAAAAATGATGCTTAGCTTTCGGAACAATTCATGCCCTCATTATCTGAGAATTCACACACACACACTGAAAGTCTTTGACTGGTTTTTAATGTTACCTCTTTAATGTTTGTCATCCACGTGATAAAACAGACAAGGTAGACAGGCTGGTAAACTTGGCTTCAGTACAAACCAACCATCGTCACTTTGCCAGGAAGGGATGGAGACAGTGATGCGCTGAGACATGAATTTAAAGGAGTGTTTCTTTTTTTTCCATTCCTTTTTTTTCCATTCCTTTTTTGTGTAATTTATAAAGTGTAACTTACTGTTTACACACACACAGATACTGTCAAAGTCATGCTACTACATCTGCTACTATCCAGAGTAAAACAGGTTTATCTGTAAAGCTCAGGATGTGAAGCTAAAGTCAGCTCATATGTCATGCATACTGCTCAACAATTAAAGTGAAGCATTTTGGACTCATTAAAGATTACATCTCCGTCTCAAAGACTCAGACAGTGTTTATATCCGCTCACTGACTCATGCCAAAATGAGTAAAACTTTGCTCTGTGGTTTAAGAGCATGAGTCAGGATAAGCAGGGGTGAATCGGAAATTTCTCCTACATGCTAACAGATGGAGGGGAAATCCAGACATCTCTATTACCAGACAGACAATAACAGCAGGGACTGGTCTTTCATGCAAGCGGGATTTGCAAACATGTGTGCCTTTACAAATATTTATGCCATGTTCACTAGGATGCCTGCACTAGACAACACGATATCTGTGCAACCTGTCCTGCTTTAAGATTTGGTGAAAGTTACTTCACAGTCTCTACATCTAATGACATTTCAGATGCAGATTTTTGCACAGTTGTTGTGCAGCACAGGAACCACCCAGGTGGTAATTCTACCTAATTGCACATGTCTGGTTTTGACACTTTCAGTTACAGTACCTGTGTGTGTGTTTAGGTGTGTCTCTGTGTCTGTGCATCAACAATGGAATAACCCAGTTAAAGAAGCTGAAGGAGCAGGAATTAAGCCTTGGACTTCACAAATCATTGGCCAATTCCAGCAATATCAACCACGCCATTTCCTCGGCCTCTTAATCCCAAAATGAATGAAGCATGTGTTTAAACATCAAAAGGTCTCTGGCCTGTGGCCGTTAGAGGAGCATTCTTCTGTGACCATGCCAATGTAAGGGAGTCAGTTCCAGAAGCCTCACTCAGCCGAGCAAGCATTAAGTGCTCTCAAGTAGTTTATTACAATAAATAAAATAAAATCAGAGAATGTGCAGGTTTCTTTTTAGCATTTTGATTTTGTGGACAAGTGGAAGGCAACAAGCAGTGTCATCTCCACATATAGTGTAATTAACATTTACTTAAATGCGTCCACATACATACAGTGCCTCTCATGTATAGTGTTGTAGTGGGAACGACTGGTCTTACAGATAAATGTGATGATGGATGATGAAACTGACGAAGTTTAAAAGACCCAGAAGGTCATTTAACAACATTTACCCCTGTACTGAAGGTGTTTCCTCAAACACATTGAATGAATAAAGAAAAATGGATTCTGGAAATTCCTTAAGAACATCCTTACGTGTTGTTAAACCACCTTCAAATGCCATGCCACGTGAGTCACAAACTGGGGCTATACTCACCATATGACTCACTTTCTTTAGGGGAATATGTGAGAAATACAATGCAATGGCACTAAGCTCAACACAGAGCCCTGAGGTGCACAAAACTTTCACCATACATACACACAAGCATGGCTGATGTATGTAACACACATTACCCAAAAAAAAGCAAAGGGATTTCAAAGGGAATTGTTATCTTATTTAGTTCAGCAGATCTGTTCTAAAGTAGAGTTGTGGAGGAAGAGCTGGGATAAAAAAGAGGAAATTCTGTGGCTTCGCATGCTCAGTGGAACATCTCCATAATCCACTGTAAGCAAAGAAACCGTTAGCAGATGAAAGCCCTCGTGCAAGACAAGACAATACAAGCATGCAAAGGCAGTGGTAATGAAACCCTAGAAAACTGCTGACTCATTATCAGAACACAGCATAATGTACCAAGCCACAAAAAAATCATGGTAATGGATAAGGGTAACTGCCACATGTGTGCTTAGCACCTCCAGAGCAGTGAGCCAGTGTACTAAAAATTTAAAACGTCAACGTTGGGCAACATACGGATGCACGTACACATCAGGCAACTTTGGTTAACATTTTGATTCAAATTCAAATCACAGGTTCATGTTATTTCAGACATTTGGGAACGCACCTGGAGAACCAAAGCCAATGACGTTCTCCACTTTTGTTCCTCCCTTTTGTGTTTTATTCCGTCAACTAATACAGTAGCTCACGATCCGCTCAGTTACATTAGGACTCCCTTCCCTTAATCATACACCATTCAGACCACTAGACAAAACAAAGTCAAAGGACACCAGTGTGAGCTTTAGGTTTCCTGTTCTGAGAGGAAAACAAAACTACATTACAATACTACATTTTCAATGGTTGAACAGTTACACCCTCTACTAAATTTGACTAAGAATAAAGGAAATGGTAGTAAAACATCTGAAGTGGTGTTTAAAGTGGTACACCAGCAGTTTATTATTGTACTTCCATAAAGTTTGGGGACCCACATGAGACAGATTAAGAAAAACGAATCTTTCTTTCTGAGATGTTCTAGATTCAAGATTCAAAAACACTGGGTCATTTGTTTCTCATAATGCATTTTGATAGCTCATTCACCTTCATTTTTCAAACTGTATATCCACAGTTTTTAACACAGGATTTCTGTTCTAAATGTGTAGACGCAAAATGTTTTATTTGAAATCATCAGGGTTATTTTTTCAAGCCGGATGATGGTTTCAGGGCTTAATGAGAACTAACCATGACTGTAAAAAAAGAAAAGAACTTTATGTGTAAAATAGCAGGAAAAAAGTAGGTACTTCACTGAATCACACAACAAACTGAGAAACACAAACTATCTCTGACCAACAAAGCTCTTTCTACAATGTCCATCTTTTCAATCTTCACTCACAACCCTAAACAGCCCCCCACCCCCAACTCAAAAGCCCAAAGTGAAAACATTCCTACTTAAATTAACCCATTAGAACAAAAGAGCCTCTCTACAAAAAAGGGGACAAAAGAGGGAAAAAAAAGCATTCCAATGATGTTGGTTCAGGCTTTGCAATACCAAAATGCTGCATGTGAAAGGGGAACAGCATGCAGGCACACCAAAAGTATCGCCCCGGGGCTCTGGTTTTGTGTGGTCAGTGAGAGAGGGTGGGGTTTTCTCCCACCTACAGCCTCCTGGAAACAAGACAGTCTGTCTCAGTTCAACTGTAGGCACATTAACAGTGCTACAGTTGGTAATTCAGCCTTTTATACCACATCACATCCTAAAAAAAACAAATGTATTTGATTGCCAAGCACAAAATAACAGTAGATTTCAAAAACTATGGCCCTGAGTCATAAAATGAGAATATCAGAAAGCAACATTAGTCATTGCAAGAACCTCCTATTCCATTTAAGAAAAAGAAGGTGCTCCAAATAATGAATCTTTATCCTGCACCGCAAATTTACAAGTGGGGGAATCACAGAATCAAGTATCAGTAAGTGATAAAGCATGTCTAAATGGTTTCTAAGGGATTTGGGAGAGGGAAAAGATGGAGGTGTTTTCAAACCCCATGTGATTTACTTCACGTCCGCAGTACTTCCATGAAGTATTAGGAGAAATACAGCTGACGGTGTAGGAGGAGGAGAAAGACACAGAGAGAGAGAGAGGTTGTGGCAGAATTTGTGATCTTCCAGCGACTGGATTACTGTGGGCCTCAATCATTTAAACAGATGTACAGGGATTAATTTCATCACTGCTCTGCATTAGTTATGTCATGTCTCATTGGAGACAGATGGCTGCAGAATAGTTTCTTCACTGCATATAAAGTGATGTTACAGTGGTCTAAACTAAAACAGAATTTTAAAACTTTCTAAAATGTGCCTGAAGTCACGAAATGCATACAATAAAAAGGATAAAAAGGTCAAAGTCAAAGTCAAAGACAAAGTACGCTTTATTGTCAAAAAAACATATGTACAGGTCAAACACAGGATTCTGAAATTGCAGTGCTCCCTAGGCCCACAGTGTTACACTAAACTAAACATCTTGTATAAAACTATATTTTAAAAAAAAAAGAAAGAAAAAAAGAGCACAATTTATTTTCACTGTGTAGGATTAGTAACCATTTTTATACATAGTCCTCCAATTTAAGGATAATTCAATAGGCCAACAATCCTAAAAATATCTACAAGGAAAGCTTTTCTGGCTGAACAGTGAATTGTCCTTACTTGCCTCAACTAGCCTAGGTCAGTCAGCTGCCTTCAGTCCCACACAGCATGTGTTTTATTTACTTTTTTTTTTATTTATTTAAGACCAGATGGAAGGCAAAAAGCCCCCAAAACATTGTGACAAGAAGTGAAGCTGGCTGCAGTCCAGGCCTGGCAGAACATCACTTGAGAACTTGGTTCAGGATTTGCAACAAAAATATTAAATGTGCTGACTTCATTGAAGTTAATTTCCACCTGTGCAAGTCTGTTCTGTCCACTAAGAATGGAAGACTGTGAATAAAATTGTGAACAATAAAAATCTGAACAAACATTCAATTTCAGCTTTTAATACTTCCCAGTTTTTAATACTTCCCAGTCTGTCCCCAAACAATATATAACTTTTATATCCAACCTTATTCTTGAAATTGAGACTTTTAACCTTAAATACATGCTTCAAGGGCACTAAATACACAGTACAACTTGTAAAAACTGAACAAAACAAATCAAACATCACCAAAAACTTACAAGGTCACAGTGGTCACAGCCCTAAAGGACTGTGTCATTTAGACACAATGCTACCACACACCTTTTAAAGTCTGGGTGGGGCATACATGTCTGGCCATCTGAATACCTGCTCTCTTTACTTGTCCCTCTTTCTGTCTCTTGCAAGTTGCAAGTTAACTTTTATGACCTGGTCCTAGGAGAAAATGCAAGGTTCCAGGGGTGTGGAGGACACTTAAATGTACACTTGCTGTCCTTGCAGACGAAAGACAAAACGGGAAGCCTTCCTACATCCTTTCATCCCCAGACATCAAAGATTTGACAGAACTGAGAAGACAAACCCAGGCCCACAAGTACAGAGTGGAACAACTAAAATGTTGAGTTGCTCTCACACTCATCAGTGTATCATTCAGCAGCAGTGGGCCACCACAGTGAGGAAACTGCCACCACTGCTACAAACAAAGAAGAAGGCAGTTTTTAAGAAGGCCTTCATTGTACTGTCACCTAACAAAGCACACAGTGGCCTGTGCCATGGTTGACATCATGCTCATTTTGTATTTCTACTATTTCTGCTTCTTTCAGTTTCTTCTATTTGTAGGTGCCATGGAATTTGGTGCAGGTCTCCAGAGGATAAATCCTAATGACTTTAGGGATCCACAGACTTTCTCTAGCATCGCCCTGACAGCTCAACAACCAAAAATTTAGGTACAGACATTCATGCTCCCTTCAGGATGAGCTGCAATCTCTTTGAAGATCCCCAGACTTTTTCCTTAGCGTCATAATCAGGTCAAAATTTTAATTTCTCCAATACTTGGGTTTCTGACCAAATACCTGCACACTACTAATTATCAACTATTGTCATGCTACCAACCTACCATCAGTTTGTCAACACTGATGCAGTTGCCCCAACTGCAAATGGGCCAAAATTAAGACTGGCATTTATTCCTTAAAGTTCGAGGCATTTTCAGGTTTCATGTCTGCTTTATTTTGGTGTCACGTGTCCAGGAAGTTCAGATTACAAAGGTGTTTCTCAGTGAGCAACAGCAACATTTAGATGTTCTCACTGTTTAGAAATCTGCGGTGTAGGTCCACTTAGTCACTCAGATCTGTGTCACAAGAGGAAAACCAGTCAGACTGGGCACTTTGAACAGAGGGGGGACCACGGACAAGATCTTAGAGTCCTGTAGTGTTTCAGTTGGATGGTGGGAGATGTTAAGTAAGGATACACGGCTATTGTCTGCCCTGAAGCATTCCCCACAAGCTGTGACTATTCACCTAGGAGACTTCACTGTGTGTGTGTGTGTGTGTGTGTGTGTGTGTGTGTGTGTGTGTGGTTGTGTGTGTGTCAGACGGAGACAGGGAGCAGAGATAAAAATGCAGTCAGGACTTAGGGATGGGGTGAGGGAGAGGACGTGTATGGGACCATTTCATTGTGGGTGACAGAAATCCTTAACCCAACACACACACACACACACACACACACACACCAGAATTTGGAGCTACACACACACATGCAGCTTAACACCATGGCATTTCTGGCAGCAGTGGAAGGTAAACTCCAGTTGTGAGAAGGAGGTGGTGAGGGTGTGTGTGTGTGTGTGTGTGTGTGTGTGTGTGTGTGTGTGTGTGTGTGTGTGTGTTTGTGTGTGGCCTCATTTTCTTCTTTCTGACAAACAATGCACCATTCAGCTGGGGAATAAATACAACAAAAACTACAAAAGTATGCCACAGCAGCTACAACTTGTTACAGGAAGGCCACTGAAAGGCCGAATTACATGAAGTCACAGATGAGATAAATCGAGATATCATGAATGATTCAACAGATTCTCTCAGCTCTTTTATGAAGCAGCAGGACATTTGTCCTTCTTTATGTTTCAGCTTTCTTTTCTTTGTTTCAAGCCAAACATTTATTACCAAGTGCTGGATGAGAACTACTTCAACAGTCCAGGATGAGTGAAAAACCACATTTCTGACCTCCTCCTTCACAATAAGAGTCCAGGAAACTGTCAGTCGTCTTGTTAGTAAGTGATGAGCATTTAATAACCCCTGGGACGACTCTGGGATTCCACTCAGATATATGATATCTTGTCCCGTCAGTGGATCAACTTTCACCTTTTGGGTTTTTATTTGGAAGGAAATCAAACAGGTCTCTGGTTTCACTGAAATAACAGTCTCAGCATTTAATTTGCAGGTACAGTAGGTGTAAGCTTTGGTCTGCGGCATCTTAACCTCCAAAAAAAGTTAGAAGTGCAGACTTTTCTGCCTCTTTGACTTAATAAGGAAGCCAGTCTTATAATTATGCTGCTTTTGAGCCCAGATCAGACCTATTAGGTAGCAGTGCAGTAACCCAATAGCATTTCTCGGCTGTATGGGCTGTTTGTATGTATGGCCGGAATGTGTCCAATTGCCAGAGCGTTGGCAGGAGGAAAAAGGCGTATGGAGGGTAAAGAGCAGGAAGTGGATGCAAATGCACACCTTATGTGAGTCAACACATCCTGAGAGCTTTTTTTTTTTTCCTGACACAGTTCAAACACTATTAACACACTCACACACACTGAACCTGTTCAAAAGCCCCAGATCCACCTTACCCTGTCCTGGTAAGGTGGTCACCTGCCATCAGCTCAGCTCTCCACTGAGTTTATCAAGCAGTAATTTGTTGCCAGTGTACTTTTCACCCCATTGTGAATTTCCAGTGATGTATTGAAGTATTGGAAAGCAGCCAGCCACTTAAAACAAGACCCCTGCCCCCCACCACTCGCACAGACACACCTCACTAGCCCACTTTTTTTTTTTTCTTCTTTCTTTTTCCTGGCCTGAGACACAGCCAGGATCCTGAGGCAAGACTTGGGTTTTAGAGGGTGGGTAAGTGAGAGGTCTGACTTGCCCTTAGGGTAAGCATACTGTGCTGGTATTGGGGATAAAAAACCCATTCATCAATGCAGTGTTACAACAGGGCACTCCCCATCACATTCTGTAACTCAACAGTCTTTCTTTATGGTTTATTGCTCAATATATCAACTCTAATTGAGTTGTTACCCTCAAATACAAAGTAGATATTGAGCTGGATCATTGTCAGTAAATAGTATTTACACACAATAACTGTCATGACTCTGAGAAAAAAACATAAATTACAATACTCTGAAACTATATAAGAATGTATATCATATCATCTTGTGGCTGAAGGGAGACTTATACAGTTGCAGACCACAAAAAGCAAAGCACTTCAGCATATACAGAAGTCTTTTAGTGTTTTTTTTTTTTTTTTTAAAGCTGTGAACAAGTCGAAGCCTGTAAAATAACTGAGGTAGGAAGTGTGCCTCTAAACTGATGCTGCACCGATACCTATTGTTCCTTATGCTATGCCGAAAACATAGGGATTCTAATCAAAGGTCGATCCAATATCAGGCGACAGAAATAAATCAGGCGAGCGGCCTTGTCACCACATCTTGAGCAAATCTGAACAAACAAAATGAGTGAAATGGTATATTTTGTTTTCAAAGGTTAAAAAGAACATGACTAGCTTCATCTTGGCAACAGTGCTATCAGGGTCAAAGGCTAAGTGGATCAAAATATGTTCTTAATTATCCATATTTTATTCTTTAAACTTTGCCTTAGGGTTATATCTTCAGCAATACACTGTTTCCATTACTCAGTTTGAACTGTCAGACTCAGATTCTTTTCTGACTGCATGTACCTAATACCTGAAAGTCTTGATCATCTGACAGTGAACTCGCAAGGGCATGCCAGATTTCAGCAACTAAAACATCCATTTTAATACATGAAACAAAGAACTCAAAGCAGCTTCTCTAAGACCAGCCTGAATTGCAATAAAGGATGGGAGAAGGATAGGATAGTTCTACACAAGTGGAATGAAAAGAAAATGTACACAGTCTAACCAGAAACTGCTGCTATAAGATAAACCACTAAACAACATGAGTGTAAACCACAGACCACTGGGTTCACACACTGTGTGCTTGAGCTCTCTAATCTGCCCACTTGACCCATTTCCACAGCAGCTTCGTAGCCCATTTTTCTCAAACACAAAACCACCAAGAAAATACCAGCAAGGGAGTGGTGGAAGACAAATTCCAGTCCCTGTTCAGGAAGGGTTAGGTTTTAGTAAATGCAATAATATGGCATGTCTGTAATCACTACTTAAGATGGAGGAGGGACGCTAATAAATAAAAGCATAATGAGTTCACATTATGTTGGCACATTCTAATACACTTCTGCATCACAGCAGTCACCATAATCAGATTCATCTGCATGAAGGGTTTTAATTATTCAGCAGCTGCAGAAAGTGCTGAGTTTGCATCATACTATCAGCTTTTTGACAGCAATTATCTGCTACAGAGAGTGTTGTTTCATTCCAGCCAAGGGAAAACCCTTTGTTGGGGAAATCTACCAAAAATGGTGTTGACACAAAATAATGGCGGTTAGAGATGCTTATCCCCTGCAGTACATCTTACTAGGTAGCATAGCAGGAATCTGTCAGTTTTAAGAGCAATTATGTACCTACCGATAATATGACAAGGAAATATAATATAATATAATATAATATAATATAATATAATATAATATAATATAATATAATATGACAAAAACTGTCTTAACACTAAGGAACTCAAAGGACTTGAGAAGTCAACCACTTGCTGATGCTTGTTGGCTCTAAGAGTCAAAAGGTACACTATGGTCACATTCCAAGACATGCTCATATCTAATAAAATAGAGGCCCACCTCTTTGCAGTGTAGACTGTCCACTGACAAATTTCCCAGGCTATCAGCATTCTTCAGATTCTCCTGCCAGTCACACGGGACAATTTATTGACTGACCACCTAACAACCTTGATGCAATGTTTCAACACAGAAAAGCTCTTATATTACACATTGAAAATGACATCAATATGATGTGTTGCACAGTAACCGTCAAGCTAATCAACAACACTGACACTTGTGGGTTTTGGTTAGACTAGGTAGTTTTCATCAGCCTGAAGGAATTAATTCTAGCTCCCAAACATCAAGCGTCTTCGAGACAGTCTGGATCATTAGCTCCAAATTGTGAAGCCCATGTCTAGGCATGTGACTAGACACTGATTGCTCAAGCAACTGTTTCCAAAATAAGGTGTTTGTATACTGGATAAATTGTTTGGTTTGATAGAATAATCGTTAATAACACCGAAGGTTAAATTTACTGTGGTTCAGTAAAAACAAGTAACAAGTAAGCAAAAGCACAGCTATTTGTTTTTTCTTTTGATAAATAAATTTCATATGCATATTTGGGATAGTATCAGATCAAACTTTAACATTAGATGGAAAGTAAATGCATATAAGCTTTGAAAATGTAACTTTTGTAACCACTGTATTTTATGGCATTGCAACTCCCTCACTCTTTTTCATGGTCCATCATATCCTCACATTCACCATGAATGCACAAATTACCTGCCTACGCAGGTCTAAGATTTACGAAGCAGCCAAAATGCTGGCAAACGTGCAAATGCATATGCACATGCTCCCAGCATTCAGCATAAGCCAAGAATGAATTTCCGTCCATTCCTGTTGTTGTAGCTGAATGCATAAGTAAATGACATCCTCCAGTGAAGACGTGGGCTTCATGTGGAAAGAATGTGCAGGCAGATCTCATTTCTGCACTAACTACGCTGTGTAAGGAGCAGTTTGTTAGATCGGTCTGTTGGCCAGTCCCGTCTCTTTGTCCTTCTGCTGGTTCTTTGAACCCACTAGGCCTCACTCAAGTGTTGAGTTTCAGCTTTGCAAAGCACTTCATGAACATGTCAATGCAGATCAACACTTTGACAGTAAATCCAACCATGAAAGGGGGATAAAACACTTTTGTTTTGTCACAAAGCTTCCTCTTTGCATTGGAGGAAACCATAGGCCCAAACCCTTGACATCAGAAAACTGACAGAAATTTCACAAAAGGAAACATCAAAAACAAATGCAATAAAAGTAGGGTGAGTGCGATCCATTTAAAATACATTTACATATGTAAATGTATTTTAAATGGACAATACACTGCGTTGGTTCAACTGGTGCTCAAAATTGTCACCATATTTGAAAGAGCCACAACCCATTCTTCAGCCCAAGTCCTCACTGCTTGGCTACTGAGCATCAATCACATTTAATTCACACAATGAGAAATGTAGACTTTGACCTTCCCCTCAGACGATTCCCTCCAATCTCTAAAGGTAAAGTCTCACCCTCTACAAGGAGTGTTGATGGGTGCACAAACTTTTAGCTTATGTGGCACAACACCTTCAAATACCCCTCAGTGAATAATGTTGGGCAGCTTATGCTTCACCTTCAACTGACACTTTAATCCCCTGTAATGAATGGAGACAATGGCTGGAGGGAAATGACGTTATGCCTATGGCTATATCAGAGGCCTGGGAGATACAGTAGATGAAGAGCAGTAAGTGGGGACAAAGGGGGCTTTCATCAACAAGACAATATCAGGGCCCTCAATTAGCACAGGCCAGACTAGGGTCCAGGGTGCCAGTGTTCTTTGTTCCCCCCGATGGGTTCTTTAGCACAAAAAGCCCACAGGTCATGGTCTTCCTCTGTTTCAGCTTAAGCCAAGCAAAGGCATGTTGCAATCCACGTGATGGGGCTTTGGTGAGCTGGTGCACCAACCTGATATGAAACAAATGAACTTAGTGAACCAGCGGAAAAATGTTTTTACCCCACAGCCACAATATATGACTTATACATTGTAAAGTTATTGAATTTATTTTGATATTCTTTTAGCTACAAAGATGATACCCTACATAAGAGATAAGACAGAATAATCTTTTATCATGCAATATCAGTATCATATCTCTCATCCAAAGTAAACTTGGACGACGTTCTGCCAGCTCTGCAGACAAACAACAGAAAACGTTTAGTTTCAAAGCAGAGTACAGACACAAAAATGACACAGATAAAAATCTAAATATAAACTGAGGTTAGGGAATTTCTGCTCAAATACAGTTTCTTCCTCTGATCTGATCTATCTATGGTATGCCCAAACAGAAATCTGCTGTTATTCTCAGCTTATGGCACTCAGGGAGCAGTGACCTTTTCATGCTTTCAGAGTTTCATGAAGTGAAAGAAAATAAGGAAGGAAACAGGAGACTGAGTGAAAACAAGCACAAAATCCGCTAAGGCCCAAGGTGAGTGTGGACCTGTTTAAGGGCGCTGACACACCAAGCCAGCAGTGGACCACCAGGTATCTGGCTGGGTCATGAGGCAGTGTGAGGCGAGGTGAGGTGACATGAGGCAACTGAGGTTCGCCAGCCATCATGATGTGCACTGCTCTTTCACTTGTCAACCTAGAGCAAGTAGCAGTGGTGGGTGGAGAACAAGGCCTGAATATTCACGGATCCAGAATTTCTTTTTTTTTTTTAATGTGGGAAAACCAGCTGAGTCTATTACCAAGTTAAAATAATAAGGTTATAAACTGGAGCTGTGAAACCATGGGGTTGCTGAACATGGCAGTAACTGAGTTTTGTGGGATGTTTCAGCCAGTCAACAGGCCAATGAGAAAGGGAATTTGACTGCAGACCTTGGAGCTCGTCTCCCTGACTGGTAATACCACTGTCTTAGTAGATGAACAGCCTTGCAAATCTTTCACTGGACCTCTAAATATTTAACATCCCCGAGGTTGGCCTATGTTCCTCTTCTCTAAACCTCTCAATGGATGGCACTGTGCCACCTGGCCTGTAACAACCAGCGACTGAATAGAGGGCACCCTTTATTGTCTGCAAGCTCATGATTCACACAACAATTAGCAGCTTTCAAGTTATGAGCAACCGAGGCATTCACTTTGTAAAAATCCAGACTCAGCACATGATGCAACAAGAACCTATGTCTTCTATCTCACTATACCATCAAGAAATGATCCATACACAAAAGCTGATATCGGGAATGCATGAAGGTTGGTGATCTGAGGCACAGAGCAAACAGATGCAACGAAAACACTGGTAGACTCAACAGCCGAAGGCAGAAACAGATGTTGCTTTCTTTATTTTTTTTCTACATTTTTTTTTTTAATTTTACTATCCAACATTATATCCAAGACAGAGAACACCTGGAAAGTCTCCCTCTCATTTTCTGGCAGGTACAAGGAAGAGAGCCCATGTCACTGAAACCCATACTTCACCCAAAGTCCTACTTCCAGCAAGACCATACGAAAGTAGAGGACGGAGGTGCAGGACTCAGCAAATCCCTCTTTTGTCACAGGAGCTAGGGTTGATGGTAATCTCCCCGTCCCCTGGGATTCTCCTCAGTTCACACCCCCATGGTGTGAGATTTGTGAGGGGGTAAAAAAGAGAAGTGCCTACAGACGTGGCAGCTCTTGAAGGATGGGTGAATGAGTGGAATTCAAGGATGCCTTGAAAAGCAGCCTGAACATCATGAGAGTCAATCGAAAGATAAGAAGACATGGAGAGCAGAAAGAGGAATATAACGGCAAGTGAGGTTTGAAACTCACAATGACATTCCCGAGAGGGGCCTCGTGAAATGCTGAATGGTCTATTCATTCTTTAAAAACGCATTTGGTGGTAGCTGGGGCTTGTACGAACAGTGTACACATCTGAAATTTAAAATATTCTTATTTCAGGTTTTAATCTGCAAGGTATCCTTAAAATAATTCCAGGGGATCACATGAGCCAGTCTGCCTCAGGGGGCAGACATAAAGCAGGCTACGTAGGCTTGGTCACTCTGAACCAGGCCTAGTTCACAGAGAGTGAAAAGCTGATGGTATAGATTTCTTAGGACAAGAGAATGTAAATGGGTGGAGGGGGGTGGGGGTCTCCAGTTTCATGCCTGCCTGTGTTCAGCAGGCTGTCAGTAAGGACAAGTGAACGCTCCCTAAAGCTGGAGACTGGGACAAAGTGCCAGGTAGATAGATCCGGTTTCCTTTGCTACAGCCAAATACGGCTTTGTGGTGGAAAAATCTGCACCTGGTGGCCATGGAAACCAGTGTTCACCCAGGCTACAGCCTACAGTGCTGACAAACTGACCACATAGAGAAAGTAAGCCTGGCTGCGAATGTAATGGTTTCTAAAGAGGCTAAATGCTTTTTGCCAGGGTAGTCGGGGCTCAACAGGTCTATAACAGGTCTTTTTTAACATTACAGAACACCACTGCAACTGCTGCTACTATATGTTCACCCATGTCACAATCCATCATGGGGTTTGGTGCTGCATGAAGAGGCTCAGCGGCTCACTCCAACACACTGTAGTCCTCCAACAAAGTCAATGCAATCACAATCTGCATGTGAAGAAACAATAGATCTCTTGCCACAACACTTATCTCTCTTTTGTGTTATGATGCAGAGAGTAGATCTGCATGCATAAAGAAATCACTGTTCATTCTGTCCAGATGTTGTGAAATGTTTTTCTGACATAGGAGGTTCAGTTTTACTTTTGAAAGTGGTAATATGTAGCTTTTCCATCCAGCTCTATGCTCAGCTCTTTAAAAGAAAACCTCTACAGATACTGTAGAGTCCTGTTATTTGTAGAGTAAGGCTTCACACCTTCAACTAACTCTTACCTGGATTATGGCTGGGAAAGACAAGCAAATAAGTGAGGGTTTCACCGCAAACAGGAAAGAGGTGCTGAGAGGTAAGAGGGCACTCAGTGTGCCATTAGTGCTGGAGATAGTTGGGTGTACAGAGCAAGTGGCCCTACAAATCCTCTTCTCTTGGAACATAAGCAGTAATTATGGTGTCCCTCTGTATTTTGCCTCTGTCAACCCGGCATTTTGACATCAGGGACAGCATGAGAGAAGAGCCGAGCGCACGTTAAACACTGAGTGGAGGGAGCACATAAAAATACAGATAACAGCTGTCAGCAACATTCAAAAGGATGCTCTGTCCTGAAAAGATGATAGGGATCGTAAATACAGAACAAATACTGAGCAAAGCCCTAAGAGTGAATTACTTTACACATGACAATACTGACAAAACTGCATTGTCCAAATAATCAATATCCGATTTCTGTCATGTTGATGGCTAATGGCTCTTTGGTGATTATTTTTTATTCTAAAACAAGGATCACAATGTCACTTTCCTGTAAACATCATATGTTTAATGTCAGCTAACATTCCTTTAGTTTCTGTTGGTTATATGACTCACCCTAAGAACTACAACAAAACAACCACTAAGCATGAAAATTTCTTATAACCAGGTGATGAGGTAAATCATATATCACATAATTAGCCTTTTCAGACTGTCCATCAGTCAAACTGAAAACGATTTCTTTGTTTTCTGTATTATGACAAATCTGCCATTAGCCACAAATGCCTTCCTTCAGTTTGATCAGGTGTCCTACTGGTTATTCTAGGACTGTGGCCAAATTCACTTCCTCCCTTCTTCACCACATAATGAAACAACCATGATCTCAGTAGGTGGAGGATCAGAGACATTCAAACGCAAAGGCAGCAGGTTTAAGTTTTTTCACAGGTCATAGAGGTCATTGTTACATGTGGGTGAAACCAAATACAGGTACATGTGTCTGTGGTGGGGTATTATAAAAAAAGAAATCATAACAAATATAAAAGAATCATTATTAGAGTGAAGGTTATACACGTCATACGATGAAATAGTCTAAATTCCTCAGAAATTGTAAGAAACAAAATATTTAATTGGTAGATAGAAATAGTGAAAAACAAAGCATCAGTCACATTTGCTATCATGTTTCTGTTGGGTAAATACACTCTAATTCAAACAGTGTGCCTGGTGACGCAAGAGTGATTCTCAAACTGGGCCATGTTTTTCAATGTCCAGTACAGATATACAACTCTTCACATTCAACACAGGCTGCAGATGTGTCTAATTAAGTAATCAAAGCAGGATGTGACCACCGTGGTTTACTTACAAAAACACATCTACATTAAAGTAAACTAAACCGAATCTAGAATTACCTTTCAGCCTCTTCAGTAAGTGTGTTTCTCATATTTTTGTCCCGGTTGTTGACAGCTGTGCTGTGTTCAGAGAGTGGTCCTGTTACACTGTGTGAGTTTTAGGGGACAGGACAGGTCCGTTCGCTTGAAATTACCTTGTAAGCATTACTGTGACTGTCTTTATGAAACACAAAGCAGCTACATATGGAATTTCAAATGTTTTTACAGCATCTGAAACTTCCGACTGATGTTATCAGCAGCGATTGACAAGCTAAAGATAGTGGCCAGAGCGGCATGTTTGAGAGCATAAATGCATAAAGGAAGTATCCATCAATGTCAAGTTTTTGAAAATGCAGAAAAAGAGGAGCCAGACAGGGATACCCAGACATCCACTTGACATTCTGAATGACCCCCAACTCCAACCTAACACACACACACACACACGTAAGGTTACACTGAAAGTCACAAAGTTATCTCCACAGTTAAAAGATAAAAACCATCCCCCTAAAAGAGGTTTAAGAGTCTTTTGAAATGCTGGTTTGCACAATACGACAAAACTGATGCTAGATGGAGCGTCAAACCTTGATAAGGGGAACCTCCTAAGATGTCGATCATGAATAAGTAGGTTTACTGACTAGAAAATCCAGGGATTAGACATCACAAGGTTCACTGAGTGAACAGAATCTCTGCACAGTCGGCCCATTTATTTCATTAAATAGTTCCAATGATCCTAACAGAGGCACCAGTCCAATAGCTGTTTACCACAGAAAAATAGACTAATTAATATTATTGAAGTGGTGGACTTTTGCAGATTAGTGTACACAAAGTCTGGAGTTTACAACAACTGTGGGTTTTTTTTTTAGAGGCTCAGCATTCCTCCCTGTCCTCCACAGAGCAGCTGAGTTTCTATTATTTATTCAAAAAATACAAAGTGCAGAATCACATTTACCGTATGAATAGTTTTACCTGTTGTGAATCAATACTTATATGACGTCAGTGCGTATATAAGGTTTTCTCTGATGGGAAGGACACACAGCATCTGTTATCAGTTCCAAAATCACTTTACAAGATTTTTGTGTGTGCAAAATTTGTTGTGTATGTTGTCATGCCTGTAGCATCTTACATCAAAATGTGTATTTATAGGCTCAGGGTTTTATACTTTAGGATTGAATTCAGTTTAATGAAAGCCAATAAATACTTTTGCACAGTTTGTAAGCTTTAATAATAATTAAATCCAATAATTAGCTTTTTTTATTGCCCAGAAGAAACTTATGCCCCCCGCCGCCCCCCCCACCCTCCCCATATAAAAATAATATGTATATAATAATAAATATAATATATAATATTAAGGCAGATATTCTGCATATTTCAGTGCTGTTTCTTCATAACGGAGTGCTTTTACTTACACTGATATTCATTCAATTGGTCACACTGTGGTCACTGCAAACTGAACACAATCCATTCACACACATAGATTAAAACTTTCCGTGCCATAAACACCAGGAAAGAAATGTAAATATGTCAAAAAATACAATAAACAAAGAAGCTGAGCTTCAAAGATTGCAGATTTTTGCAGTGACAGGAAAGTTCAGATTGTTATTCTCAGAACATGTCTGAGGTATGGAAGCAGATGTTTTCCTGCAAAATCTGCAACTATACAGTACATGACACGTCAACAGATGTTTGTCAAAGGGTGCTCTGCTTCAGACATACTGTTTCCTCGAATATCACTAGTATCAACATTTTCAGATGGAAGTTGTAGAATCACTTCACACAGGAGCCATGTCAGTCAAAAAGCTTGCAAACAATCTTAGTCAAAATAGAAAATGTATGTTTATAGCATCAAAATATGAATTTTTTTTTTTTATCCTTACCCAGCACATTCAAAGCCTGTTCCATTTTTTTTGTAATGTTTCAAAGAGTTTTCCTGTCTCTCTGGCCAACACATCTCTGCTCTGAAAAGGGAGAAAACCTCAAGCCAGCTGTGATTTTTAATGTGGCATCTAATTCAGCCATTAAATGGCCCGGTGGGGTGTCCCCTTACAGCCGTTCCCCTCCCCCCACGTCGTCCTGCTCCCCTCAGGCAAAACCACGCTGGGTGCATGTCAAAGATCACATGACAATAGGGATTCCTGACCCAGCCAGAGACTGGGAATGAATCAGACCTAATTCAACCATGTCGCAGGCGGCCAAAGGCACTGCTCTTGAGACAGAGTGGCAGGCCTTTTCAGCCTGGACACACACAGACAGGACAGCATTCCCGTGAAAATGTCACACTGTTTAAGAGTTACTTGCAAAGGTTTTACCTTACAAACGATGCTTGATCAAACCTGTTTTAGTGCTAGATGGGATATGCTAGTCAGAAAAGACTCGGGACTAGGAGGGGACCAGTCAATTTGACATACAAAGTTCATCAAAGCTCCCAAAATGCTGTATCTCCCTCCGTTAGTGATCATGGTCAATCAAATATTAATTGACATCCTCTCAGTTTCCTCTCCCTATCATCTGACAGCGACGCAGTTCCCCAACTGTACGTTTACTAAATTAAACGCAGGACATCAGTCAGGTTATAGATAAATTATTCAGGAACAGAAGAGAGTTCTAGTGGCTCCTATGGCCCCTTAACACCATTACTATTGTGTGTCGAAGAAACACTCCATTGTCTTTGCCTCTTGTTCAGATGCACATTTTAACATCTGGAAAGATACAAGTTAGGAATTTTGCTTGTGCCATTTGGGTTAAGAGGTCATTACACAGGAGGGAGAGGACAGGAGAGATAAAAAGCCTCTTTCAGAAGTGAGATGCAGACACTACAGGCCACAGCCTCTGGTCAGACAGGGTAAAGACACAGGACTAACAAAGACAGAATGTGCATTTCTGAACACTGCAGACTTTGGACTTGAGAAAAACCTGTAAACAGTCTCAAAGCCGCTTTGACCTTCTAAGAGTAGACAAACTGGTGTGTTGTATCACTGAATCATAACAATGTGTCATCACAGCTTTGCAGCAGCCATGCTAGTTGGTCAGCAAGCAGTACATAAAAGGTTGCTGTTGAAAAAAGAACAAGCAGTGAACTAAAGCCATCCAAACCAAAGAAAAGACAACCATGAGCGGACATCATGCTCCACACACACAAGCAATTAAGCATCATAAAGGAGGGATGTGTTGGTGCAACTCTGCAGTTTAGATTGGTACTTCATGTGTAAACTTAGGGGACATATAAAGTAGCTTAAAGTTTTAACAACCCAAATCCTCCACTCTTTCATAAAAGTTAGACAAAAATCAAACTGGTCATCTGCTTCCATGACTCCACTATTCCCACAGACTGGTGCCAAATTGGGCAGACAAATTCCAGGAGGCTCCCAAAAGGGATATTTGCCCATGTAAGCCAGAAGTACACTATCTTAAATATTCACTGTCTTGAAAATTGGGGAATCATATGATTTATCCACCACAGGCTGTTTGCAATGCACAGAAGATGCACTCTTACAGAAAACTAGGCAGTCAGAGGGTGTTATGACTGTAAATGTGACCACAGACAGGTATACTAAAGTGTAAGCATGTCACCAGAGCCATTTCATTCATGTTTCAGGTTTTTTTCTTTCTTACCTGGCCATTGCGATGCCGCCGGGCTGACAACAATAAAGACGCAGCAGACAAGGCGCTCCAGCCATGAAGAACACCTGCAGAGGTAGCAAGCAATCACATTCAAAACTTCATCGCTTTAGAAAAAACAAAAAAAGTTTTCACAAAACCGCGAAAAGTACCTCATCTTCATCTCTTCTTTCCCTGGTACCGAGAGATGAAGCTACATGGATTATTCGGTGGAACGGGGGTGAAAAACTGTTCACAGCGTCCTTGGCCCAGCACCGCCGCTGCACGCTGCTCGAACAGCTGATGGAGACGCAGCGTTTTGCTGGAAACAGTCGAGAAGTGTGGAGAGGCAGAGAGGTGACCTGCAGGGGTTTACATCAGGGACTTCCGCCAGGTCCTAAAAGGGAACTATTTCCACAGTTTTTCAACTTAAAGGTAGTGTCTACCATCATGGACTCATGTCATTCCAAGATATAATCATAACAAAAACAAAAAAATAATAATAATAACAATGATAATAATAATAATAATAATAATAATTATTATTATTATTATTATTATTATTGTTGTTGTTGTTGTTGTTGTTATTATTGTTATCGTTTTCTTATTGTGAGAAATTGTTTTACTTTTTTCCATTTATGTGTTTTTCATTATAAAATAAGAATAGTGTAATATTACTGTTTTGCCTTGTTCTCACATTTTAACAGTGCAGAGAGAAAAGGCAGCGTGACCACAGCTCGTATCTTTTCTGACAAACCTGACAAGCCTTATGTCCCTTTATTGACATTACCTGGAGTTGATGTGAATAGATGAGAAACTGCAGTCTGAGCTGTGTAAACCCAAGTTTTCCGCTGGAAAATCTTCTGTCATTCATGCAGAGGTAATAGATAATAGAAGATAATGACCACATGTAGTTTGAGTGAAGGCTTATTTACTTTAGTTTATGTTGCTCAGAGGTAAGAGGAAGGTGAGACCTACCTGAGAAAGGCAGGGTTATTTTAGGGCAATGTAAAAAGAAATACAAACAAATTTATCCTCTATACTATTAAAGTGGATTATCATACTGGTTTAGCTTGACATGAAGTTTAACATCAAGCTTTCAAGATCACGCAGTTTTATAACTTGATAAACAACTAAAGTGCCCAACATGAAGAATTTCTTTATTATTACTGTTATTATTATCGTTGTATCTGTAAACCTCCTGAAACTATATATATTTCAGTTCTACTTCAATCTTCAGCCTCAGTTCTGAAAAAAATAATGATAACAATAAAATCATCTTAAAACTCACATTTAACCATTCTTGGAATTTGCCCCGAGAAACGTGTGAGCAGTTGTTCTATGTTGCACTGACACAAAATGGCCACCAGAGGACGAGGTTGGTTTTCTTTTCAAGTACTGCCGAGATAACGTTTGATTCTGGTCCTGTGCCATTCATTAATGCACTGCTCTCAGCTCACAGTAAACACTGTGGATTGTGTTTGGTCATTTATTTTTATTGTGTGACATGTTCTTTTCTTCTTTGCGTCTCGGTGTTAGAGAGAGAGAGTCTTTTCTTCATCATCAAGATGACTGAGAAAGGCAGGGTTATAACATATATAAGTCATGTGAATTCATCAGCTTATTGTGCATCATTTACATGCTTGAGGTACTGCTAACTTATTTATTTTTCAAGAAGATTTGTTACCAAAGAAAAAGGCACTGGGTTCAGTCCTCTGGCACTATAATGACTCAAATACAGCAGAGTCTACAGCTCTATCTGTAGGCCTTCAGACCACTGTCTGAACACGTCCACTGCTCTGTGAATGTCTGCTTCACTCACATTCCAGTGTCAGAGGAAAGAAAGGTAAAACTGTCTTAAATGCTATGTTGGAGAGTAACCTTACAGAGTGGGACTGCTCCCACAGAGAGTAATGTATGGTGCACCCTGCAGCTCTATAATGCAAACCTAACTTCACTCATCATCATTTGACATAAGCAAAGTGTGACAGTAGTAACTTTGTGCTTTTTTTTCAGTATTGTGAGCAATAAAATCCTAAACCCATGGAATTATAGAAAAACAAATTAATTATTTATTATTTTAGTGAACTTATACATATGAATTTTTAACACTATTTTTTTTTTTAAATAATTTGTATCCATTTAAATTGAAGTCAAACAAAGTTTTCTTTTTAAGGTGTCGTGCCCAGAGGACTAACAGCCACTTGTTGATAACAAAACATTTGGTTTTAAGGTATGTAGGGTCACAAGGTCAGTTTTAGCTTAAGGTTTCATCTCATCATACCTTACATTTTTCCCGACTTACAGATGATTTGATATTTGATGGGTTATTTGACCACAGTGGTATCCGTTAAATACTCCAGAGTCTACATTGTAATTACAGTGAACTGCAGGACATGGGTTGAGTTTAACTTCAGGAGTTTGAAGCATAGAAATGTGTTTCTGTGTTAATTTACCTTAAAGGGTTAAGCACTGAGATTATACCAAGAATTTATGGTGCTTTTACGCTTCTAAGTATTTATGTAGGCTTTCAAATAGAAGTCTTACAATGTTACCTGTTTGCATACACATTGCACATGGGTATAACATATAAAGTAATGTTTTCTGAGAATGATTTATTCACAACAACACTTCAAAGATAAGTGATACACTTTACCATGTGTACATACCAGCTCACATGACAAGGGTGTGGTTCTTACTCAGTAATCAATACGTAAAACACAACTTGACATGGCTATTGTTCCCATCCATGTTAGGTCATGACCTGCAATAGACTCTATTGATTAATGGTCCATCCTGAGTGAACCACAGTCCAGATCCTGAGGGCCAAAATTAACCGTCATTTCTCGACAGAGTCACTGTTGATGAATCAGAGTTTGTAAGCAGGTGGCTGTTCTGCTGATCCTGTCAGCACCGTTCAGATTTAAAAGCTTCACACCCTTTTCTAGTCCAGTGATTTACTGGTCTTGTGATGTTAGTTGACAGTCTGGTCCAAGTTTGTTTTCCACTGTATTTTCACTCCAGCTGTAAAGTGGTTTATCTAAAATGAGCGTTGCACACAAAGCAGACAGACAAAGGCAGAAAGTGTTCTCAATGTGCATGACTTTTGAGGAATTTAGCTAAAAAAGTAAACATTAATAATAAAAAAAAACTCCTCAATGTTTTCAGTGTTTGTCCTGTAGAACAGTATAAACCTCTTCAAAGGAAATAGACTGAAAATATTAATAAATATCCTAGTCATGAAAACATTACTTGACAGTTTTCCTTTATTTTGTAAACCCCAATCTTTTGTGCTCTAAGTCAAAATTTACTCATACTTAAAAACTCACTCACTCACCCAGATCTGATACAACATAGCGAGACAATGTTTCTGCATATTGATTTTTTTCCAGATCAGGAAGTTTGAGTTCAGATAACATAACCATTGAACTCAGTTGTAGGCACAAAGCATTTCATAACCAACTACAGGAGTCTGAGTTATATTAGACTTACTTCCAACAGCTGAAATCAGGGAGGAGGGACTGTGGGGCCGTGGAGCCACTAAACAGCTGAAGAGACAATGTGGCCCATGCTGAGGCCAGGTCTCACAATCACACCACATACTGAAAACACACAGGCCCACGTGCTGTCCAATCCTCTCAGTTCCACAAGACACTGGATCAGATACGGTCTACTGGCTCCTAATAAAAGAAAAAAGAAGTAAAGTTAAACAGCATTAACAGTAGATACTGGATAGAGCACAGTAGCATTAAAGCAAGTTTGGAGTTTTAGTTACACAAATGACACACACAAAACTCAGCTGTTTACTAACTTTTCACTGCAGCCTAGTGGATGATAATAATTTAATATTATGATACATAAAATAGCTGATTCCAACAAGGAAAAGGTGAAATCTAAAACAGCTACAGCTCCAAAAAATGACCACAACAGACATGAATTAAACAGTAAGTTCTTTCTGTTTGTTTCATTTAAGATTTTGGTGAAACTTCAGTCTTTGCTGGAACATTTTGACTAATAATATCTCGACAGCAGCTCTGGCACATGGATGTTTGAATTAAATAAAACCTTAATTTGAGTCTGATTATGCCACATTTTGTGTTAGTGAGGTTTTGCCATTTTTGTTGAGTGATGCACTAGTAACATAGATAGGCCTACTGAGTTGCTAGTGAGACTGACAATTCAGACGCTAACTGCACACCTATGCTAACTGAAACAAGTGAACATGTATTTTTGAAGCCAGCTTAACAGCCAGTAAGGATGAGCGCAACCTTCACTGCACTTGGCAACAAATGCAGGTCTTTACTGTATCTCGCCACTGTGGTGAGATCCTAAACCTAAAGTACTGTATTTGCATGGAATGAAGATGGTGTCCATATTCCGATATTGATAAATGTTAAATGTGGACATCAACACGTTATCATGGTTGAAAATGCTATATTTGTATTCAAGATACCTTGTCCGAGCATGAACCTGGAAGAAGACACACACATGGTAACAGGTAAAATATGGTAAGTGATGAGGGCATCAGAGCATGCAGCTACACACAGCTCCTTTACACATATTCCAGTGAATTAGTCTGTTGGTGTTGCAACAGGTGTAGTAGAGTGCGTATGAATATTAATAACCTCTTTTTCATTCCACACATTCTTCTTCCTTGCCAAACCCTGGCACCCACATTCCCCTTGATGCAACTTCAACCATCAGCAGTTTTGATCAGAGATTCTGGTATGTTATGCTAGTAGCAGCTAACGCAGCACTGAGCCACTAGTCTCAAGCGCAGAAGATGATCAGGCTACAGAGGTCTTGTAAACGAACTTCTTTCTAACTCCACACCCACAGATTTTTTTTCTTTTTCAAACTTGTAGTCTTCAGTCCTAACCAATGACTTCGTGTTCTTCCCTCTGAACAGCAGAAGTCCTGCCCATTGGTGCTATGGTAGGCTCTGCTCCATGTAGTGGCTTTCCATTTTCATTGATCACCTAAGGAGATAACTTATCTTGGAATGAATGAATTGGTCCCTCCCCCTCACAGGTTGAGCTTACTAGTAAACCAACCATAATGTGCATCAAGGAATAAGGATGTGTGTGCAAAATAATTACCTAGGTTGTTTCATCCCCTACAGATGTAGCCACGCTCAATTCCAAACAGCTTTTTTTTATGAATTTAGATAAAACGTTAACTACTTTCTGTAGAAGAGAGCATTACCATTTCTGTCAGCATTTACTGATGATGAACATTTTTAAGCAACAGACACTGGTGTTTAGGGCTGGCCTCGCTGTTGCCACCCAGCCAAAAATTTTGGAGAGAAGTGAAAGATGAGATTGTTATCTTGACTGGATGTGACTTGGAGCTATCACCTCTTCAGTGTGTTTTGGCAGCTAAAGCTAAATTGATTGGAATACTCTTGTTTGGGTTCTGAGAATACTCCCTTTGGAAAAGTTGACCTACACCCTTCATGACAGTGTTGAGCGATACATTAACATATGGCATCCAGTCCTGGACATGGTGGACTGCTCCGGACCTCATTCTGCCTCATTAACAACATTGGAACTGACTACAGCATACCCTATAATTACGTTATGTCATTCGATGGTGGGTGGGTGTGTCTTTTCTGTTTTGTATCATGTTTGTAAAGTTATGACTTCTTCTGTTTTTGTGTTTTGTTAAGATAGTTCATAAATCTTTGAAAAATAGGCAGTCATCATGAACCATCATATCAGTGTGTGCGGAAAATGCCTTGATGCTGGACTCTGGTCTTTTCCCTCAGGAGCAGCCCCACAGGACTGACCTGACCCACCCTGATTGGCTGACTATGTGGCAAACTTCAGTGCAAGGAGATGACCCAAATTACACTTGTGTGAATAAGAACTTACAATACTAAAACACTAATACAGTGCTACTAACAAAAATATGTGTTGGTCTAATCAGCAGGTATTTCAACTTTATATGTACAAGTAAAAAAAAAGAGTTTACCATAACCAAAAGGTAACCAAAAGCTTTCCCCTCCTCTGTCCATTGTAATTAGTAAATTATCAGAAGCTTGGCAGTTTTCCAAACTGTCCATGCTGGAAAATATAGACAGTGTTTAAAACCAAAAAAAATCACCAGCTCATAATTTTATTTTATTTTTTGCTTCTTGTTATTAATTAATTAGTATCTGTTAATATTTACCAGTCAAATGAGAATCCACCATAAGGTGGACCTTTCTGAGTCCCTTTAACTGAGCTGTAATTTCTGATACAAATAGCAGTTGCTTTGTTACTGTCGGCACACTGTGTGACAGTGTCTCCTGTAAAAGACAACAGACTGTATAATAACGTGAATGAAAACAAATATGGTCGATTTAACGAAGGTGAGCCTTAAAAATATTTAGAGACCTGAAGCTTGCTCCTCTCCTTAGATTTTTATTGCAAAGCCTCAAATAAGCGAAGCAGTCCCCCCTACACTGGCCACCTGAACTATCTTTAGCCCCTGCTGGCAAGTGAATGGAAGTGCCTGACTTATCTTCACTGCTGTCATCGAGGCAGCCAGTATTTTTAGGGGACAGCAGCAGCTGCAAAAGCATTTAACGGTATTCCACGAACAATGACACTTGGGGTGTCTAGGGCCTGAACGACACAGAGATTGGGGGACCACTCTGAAGTTGTTAAACGGGAAGCTGGGGTGGATAGTGAAGTTCTGTTTTCTCTCCGTCCTACGGGACAGACCGTTACAAACATGTACTGGAGTGGAACCTGGGACCTCTGAGGAAAGCATGTGTCTGAATCTGAAGTCAACTTAGGACATTACTCAGCCTTCAGGAAACGGGTGGCATTGCTCCTCAGCTCAAAGCAAGATTGCAAGTGCGGAATGTATGTTGACGGTTGTTCCTGGCGACTGAAGCGAGGTAGGTCATACGAGGGGTACACAGCACAGCTTCACAAGGGGCAGGGGTCATTCCAATTAAATTAGACAAGTAAACACAGGGGTTAATCTCCTCTCTTTAAACCTCCAGAGGGAATACTGAAGACTCTTCCAACATAATCTCCAAACATTTCCAAACAATAAAACATTTCGCAATGCAAAAAAATAATTTTTATGCAACTTTTATCAAATAATAAATCTTATACAAAATATTTTTGGATCAATGTTTAGTTGAATTTTACGTTTAGAAAATTATTAACAAATCAAATCGGTTATTTTACAGTTTCTCCTTTTCATCACTATTTTGACCAGATTCATTTTTACCTAATTTTAGGAAAAAAAATCTCTTTTTTTAGTCGGCATGCATCTAACATAAGGATTTGAAAGGTGAAAAGAATACAGCTTCAGTATTTGCCAATTACAGGTTGGACTTTTTAGTGTTTGAATTACAACAAGCTTTTGTTATGATTTTTAGCACTGATATGTTGACGTAAAATCTTTCAGTAGAGACTATCCTTTAAAATCAAGCATGAGTGATATTATTATGGATAACCTGGTGACTTCAAAAGTACTATCCTGACATTGTCTTCTTTGAGACCTGACACTTCGTTTCCTTTGTCCAAGAGGACTGAGGTTTAATTCAGTTAATAAATATATTCTGTCAAATTCAAAAGCTCATCAAGGAAAGGTTTTAGAGATAGGCAAAGGATGAAATTACACAAACAGTCAAAAGGGCATCATTTTCAATGGGAGAGAGGGAATTCCAAACTCTAGTGTAAACAAAATTTCTAGGATAGCCCGCCTGATATTTATTTAGGAATATAACAGAAAATAATTATTTTAACAGTGACATTTAAAGAAAGAATTCCCTATCAGAGCTGTCGACAAAGGGCGTGATAGGGGCTCAGCATATTTTGACTGCAAGGTCTCTTGGGTGAGCAGACTATGATTTCGGCCAGTGTTTGTGTGAGCACGCGGGTTTCAGAGCTGTCTTTGTGATACCTGACACACACTCCCTCGCAGGTCTTTATTTAGGGAGTGCTATATTAAGCACCTTCCCATTGAAATACAGCACCAGCTGTACTGGCTATGTGTTGTGGCTGCTGTTGCAATAGGGCTAGGTTGTTCCCCCGTCACTGCTAGGCTGTGTTTTTCTCTCACGCAGACAGATCAAATTCAATTAGCCCTAATAATCACACCATCCGTTCGTGCTTAAACGCATGCATGTAAAAGGGGCAGGGGCTGAATGTTGGAATGATGGAAGTTTTCTTTTCTTTTCCAAAATATATGGGTTCATTTCCTTATTAAAGGAAGGTGAAAAGTATCATTTTATATAATTATTCCATATACAACATGTATTATCTGAAACACACAAGCTGTTTGATATCAAAGTAATCCATCTGTTCTTTCTTTTTCTTTTCAGCGCAGAAGTTGGACCATCTTATTCCAGAAAATAACTACCATTTCTTGCTCTCCTGGACTGCTTAAGGTGAAGTGAAGGTAACAAGGAAGTAGGAATGGATGTGTTTGGCGGTGCACCACGTTTCTTGGCCTATCCAAGACCTGTGGTGGTACAAAGTGGGACTGATGCAGTCCTGAAGTGTCAAATTGGTGGTGACCCAAGGCCTGCGGTTATCTGGGAGCGAAGCAATGAAAAGATTGACCCAGAAGGACGATATAGGGTCTTTGAGGATGGAAATGTTTACAATCTCATAATTTCAGCTGTGACCACAGAAGATAGTGGCCAGTACATATGCAAAGCAAAGAACAGCATTGGGGAAACATATGCAGCGGCCACACTGAAAGTGGAAGGTGAAGCACAAGAGATGGAGCTACGAGAGGAAAATAAGCCACGATTCCTCATCAAGCCCCTCTCCACTCGCGCGGGTCGTGGGGAAGATGCTGTCTTCTCTTGTAAGCTCTGGGGAAACCCACGACCAGAGGTTGTCTGGGAGAAGGATGGCAGGAAACTCAATGAAATATTTGAAAGCACACATTTCAGTGTGGGCTACCAGGACGGTGGATGGTTCCAGCTCAAAATCTTTAAGACTCGTGCACCAGATGGTGGTGTGTATACATGCAAAGCCAGGAATGAGTTTGGGGAAGCGTTGGCAGGAGCTGTGTTGCTAGTTGATGCAGGCCCAGGACATGAGGAAGAAGGAAATCGTAATGGCTACACAAATGGCCACTGGAAAGCCCACCAGGGAAAACAGAGGAGTGGTAGGCAAGTGACAAACCGACTCAAAGACGACACCATGACCAAGTCAACTAAAGTAAAAATGTTTGCAGTGACAGAGGGCAAACATGCCAAATTCCGCTGCTTTGTGACTGGTAAACCAAAACCAGAAATAATTTGGAGGAAAGACGGCAGGCTGATACTGTCCGGAAGGCGTTATTTGTTATATGAGGACAGGGAAGGATACTTCACGCTCAAAGTTCTGTACTGTAAGCAGAAGGATAATGGAGTTTATGTTTGTGCTGCATCAAATACTGCAGGACAAACCCTCAGTGCTGTACACCTCTCCGTAAAGGGTAAGTCAAGACCATTTTCAGTGGGTTTTTTAATTTTGTAAAGTGTAAAGAAAGTTAAGAAAGGCTTTGAGAGTGAATGCAGACACAGTTCTAGCCTTAGGTGCTTAGAGTGAGTGACTGAGGGTGTGGTGTGTGGTGTGATCACATTTCTATTCATTTGATATTACGATGATGTCAGGGTGATATCTCCAAAGAGGGTCTCTGAGGTCATTTATTGGGGTAAGGCCAGAGATGCTTCATTTTACAGAAAACTTAACATAAACTAACATGTTTATGAAGTTTAAGAAAAAACGCAAGGTAAAAACCTCCATATTGTTAGTATTTGCCCTCTTTGATTTTCTGGAAAAGGCTGTGCTTTAAAAAAAACAGTTTAGTCAAGTAAATGTCACGTATATAAAATTACATCATCAGTCCGTTAAATTCATAAAAGGACAGATCAGCAGGCCTGTGAGCTGCAAATATAATTAGTAATCAAATTATTTGACGTCAGCTACATTAAAAGGACTTCAGTCATGGATTCACTGGAGGATTAATGAAATGTATTAACGATCTGAAATTTGACCCGAGAAATATCCAAACAGGCAAAGTTCATCAGCTCGAGGTGGAATCCAGCAGCAGTGAGATGTCTGCAAAGTCACTTAGCTTGTGAAAGGTCTAGGGAGGCATCCATGTGATCGAAATCTTTGGGAAGGGGATCGTATTTCTCACATGGCCCAGAGAAGTCCAAACTCATGGCACCAACATAAAGTATTGTACTGTATCAGTCAGAGACAGAGAAAATAACACTGACATAAGATTAATGGTCAGTGGTAGCACAAGGGTAAATTTAAAGGTCATTTAAATGGAAGATTGTGGATGTATCTCATCAGTTGTCTGTGTGTTTAATTTGATTTGTTAAAACAACAAGATAAGGAAATAAAGAGCTTTGCACACAGAATACTAAATATAGTCCACATTCTTTTGTTTACAACTGTCTGGTACTGTCTGATGGTATCAGTTACAAACAGTTTATTTCCTATCTAACACCCTGATGTGTTAATGACCTTTCCATTCCTCTACTAAATAAGCCACTTGTCTCATGATTTTGCTCATCTTGTTTGCTTCACTGGAATTTACTGCTAAATATATTTCAATTTGCAGTGTTTACTACGAGGACATAGGGCTGACTTGAGAATTTATACTCATGAAGTGACACTAATGTCATTTCTTAGACATAAGCATCTACAAATACCACAAGCTTGTTTTTTAGAAGAAGTTATACAGGCTTAATCAAACTGGTGTTCTTCCTCTTCCTTGGGTCCCAGAGCCACCTGTGCGGTTCAAGCAGCCTCTCATTGATCTCGAAGTATGGGAACGAGATTTGGCTGTTCTTGAGTGTGAAGTTCCGGAGGACTCTGTTCCCATCACATGGTACCTAGAGGATAGACGACTGCAGCCGGGGGCCAAATATGGAATGGAGGAGTGGGGAACAAAAAGGCGATTAACTATCCGTGACATTGGAGTTGACGATGATGGGATTTATCTCTGTGAGATGCCCGATGGGGGCAGAAGCATTGCAGAGGTAGCTGTAAAAGGTAAATGAAACACAATACAATGCATAAATATATGCAAAGTGATTCACATGACAAAGTGACAGTATGGTTTTGTGTACAGACTATGTACATGTGTGTACAGTAAATGAAAGAATTACAGCTCTTGTCCCCCCAGGGACAAAGGAAGAAATAGTCTGCCACAGTTACAGAGGCATGAAGGGTGCTGTATGGAGCACCAAAATATTGGACCCTGACAATGGAGACCACTGTTCAGTTATCATTTCCTACCAATAGTCAACATTGGTTCTTTTAACCAAGACCGCAATTGTTCATCCTTAAGCAAGCAGTTTTTAACTTAACCATGACAAGGGAGGTCCCCTAACCTTAATGAAGTTATGTTAACCCAAAACATGATTATTCGCTAAACTTAAAGTTAGTCCAAACCTACCCTAGCATAAGTCAGCACAGATCAGAAGATGTTTTTATTTGTACATTAATAATTTGTTTTGGAAGGCACTGACAAACAATGATATCCACCTGGGCATCAGGTCAGAAAATTAGATATCCTGGAGTGCATGTTGGCATATTTGGTTATGGAATTTTTAACCCTTTCTGTTAAAGTGCTTAACAATCACTTACTCAAGTGTCCCCTTGCAGGTACGATTGTGCGAAAGCTTCCAAGAAAAGTGGATGTCTTGGAAGGCGAAAATGCTGCCTTTTGTGTTGAAGTGGAAAAAGAAGAGATGGACATACACTGGTACAAAGATGGCACAGAGCTGCGTGAAACCCATCAGACCATTCTTAAGTCCTTTGGCCGAACTCACATCCTGGTTTTCGTCAATACAATGCCGCAAGACTCTGGCCTGGTGACTTTTCTTGTAGGCAGATCCAAGACTTCCTCTCAGCTCAGAGTGAAAGGTAGGGTCCCTTATCTGTAAATTAAAGCTTTCCAAATGCACAAAATTTTACTTAAGATCAATTAGTTACCTTTGAAATTACATGTTGAAAATAATCAACATGTATCAGAGTTTCCAACCAAAGGGATGTTGATGCATGACGGACTTTTCTTGTTTCAGCGGCCAGACATTGTCCTCCCAGTTGTCCAGTGGGTGTGCAGATCAACACAGAGCGTGCCAATGCTGCTCTTCTATCGTGGGTTCCTGCTCAGGACTCACGAAAGAACCCTCCATCTGGATATGTGCTTGAGCGACAGGAAGTGGGCACTGGCTCACAGGAGTGGCTACAGTGCCTGACCACCGACACTGCAACCTCTGTGGAGATCCTTGGTGACAGTGTACCATGTGAGGCTGATTATCGATTTCGCATTTGCAGTGTAAATAAATATGGAAAGAGCAACAATGTTGAATTCCCTAGAGCTGTTCACCTGGGTAAGTTCAGTTTTACTGAAACAACTGTGCTTTTCTCTCTACATAAAACTCAAGATGGTTGACGACATTGCTTGCTAAATGATGTACAAACTGATTTTCTTTTATAGTTCCAGTGGCTAGGATACAAGCTCCCTTACAGGATGCCTTGGTGCCTGAGGGACAAGATGCCATCTTCTCTATTGAGCTCTCTGCTTCAGTTATTGGTACATGGTTCTTAAATGGTACTCAGCTTCAGGAGGATGAACGTTTTTCCATGCGTCGGTCAAGAACACACCAGTCTCTTCGCATCCGAGGAGTACGTGACACAGACAATGGAGCTGAGATTACGTTTATTGCCTACGGCATTCGGGACTCTGCAGCACTGTATATTCAAGGTATGTTCAGGTCACTGTCACAGTTTGCTCAAGCATGTGTCTTGATCTGCCTTTTTGTGTTTCTGTTTGTTTCTTTTGCTTTTTTTCTGGAACTGGGCAAGGCAAACAAAAACACAATGACACTAACGTACTGTATCCCACATTCATTATCCTTTGTGACAAGACCCAATGAAAATTCTCATTGTTTTTCTAATATTTGCAGCTCCTCTTGTCAAGTTTTCACCACTGTCAGAAATGGATCGAAACAAATTTGTAGAAATTGGAAACCCCATTGTGCTCTACTGTGAGCTGTCAGACCCTGCAGCTCCAGTGCACTGGTACAAGAATGGGGTGGAATTACAAACAATGGAGGGTCTTCATATCCAATCAGAGGGAACCATGAGAAGAATTGTCATCCAATCAGCAGAGTTCTCACATTCAGGAGTGTATTGCTGTGATGCCATTGATGATGTCATCAGGTTCAATGTGGAAGTAGAGGGTGAGTGGAGCGAGTTTCTTACAATACGGGTGTCTTTTACAGAAACTAACTATCTTTATTATCATGCTGACCCCTTTTTCTTATCTTTTTTATTTTAAAAAATTTTAATTAGTTCTCTTTTAAAGTCTGACTTATCAAAACATGTCATCTTTACAATTAAAATATCTAAATATCCATAGCCCCACCTGTGAGGTTTTCAGCAATTCCAGATGCTGAGAGGAACAAAACCATCCACACAGGCTGCCCCATTGTTTTACAATGTGAGCTCTCAGATCCCTCTGCGCAGGTGCACTGGTACAAAGATGGGTCAAAGCTCCATCCTCAAAATGGAGTAGATATTCTAACTGATGGCTTGGCGAGAAAACTGATTGTGCTTTCAGCAGAATTTTTCCACTCTGGGTTATACTGTTGCAAGACAAAGGGTGACACCATCGCGTTCAATGTGGACATCAAAGGTGATTTTTTTTTTACCTTAACTGATGTGAAACATTAACAAGCTCCTCCTCAGCAAAGCAACTAACTCTTATGACACCCTTGTGTGTTGTCTGATGCCTTTCTTCTTAACACTTATTAAAAGCGCAGTTAAGCTGTCACCTTTTTTTTTTTCCATTGCCTTACAGCATGTTAGCAGTTTAGTTGTCAATAGACAGATCATGATGAATAGTCTAAACGGCTGGAATGAGGTTGATTTAAGGTTGACATGAGATCTGAACATATCTGTAGCTCCGCCTGTGAAGTTCTCAGCAATTCCTGAAGAAATGAGGACCAAGTCGATCGAAGCAGGCTGCCCTGTTGTACTCCAGTGTGTGGTGTTGGATCCTGAGGCCCACGTTCGCTGGTACAAGGATGAAATGCAGCTCATTTCAAACTCTACCATAGAAATCCACTCAGAGGGCAACACAAGGACATTAATTGTTCAGTCTGCAGAGCTGTCCCACTCTGGTGTGTACAGATGCACCACACAGGATGATACCATGGAGTTTCAAGTGGAGATCAAAGGTGACTTTACACTTTTTTATCTTGTGCGTTTATACTGTAACCCCATCTCCTCTTTCTAGACGCGACTAATAATCTCTGCTTCTACTCTATGTGGTTTGAAGGACTGTTTCATGTACATAAGCTTAAAGAACTGAACACACCAGGTGATTACTATTTATGATCATTTGTTTTGTGACTGCTGTGGCTCTCCCTGAGTTGAAAGTCTCCAAAGCCCTTTCATCTTGTGCTCAGCAGTTACATTTTTGCAAGGTATCCATTTCCACAGTCTTGATTTTATTTAGCTGTCCTGAATTCCCAATGCTAGCTATACCAGTGACGTACTCTACTATCTTTGACGTTGAGAGAGCCAAGTCACTTGAAGCAGGTAAAGCTTTGGAGCTGGAATGTGAGGTTGCAGACTCCACTGTGCCTGTCTGCTGGTATAAAGATGGTGTAAGGCTCTTCCTGCAGAATGGTTTGGATATACAGAGTAATGGCACGTTGAGGAGACTCATTATCCCATCTGCTGAGCTCATGCACTCAGGGCTATACAGCTGTGAAACCTCTGATGACACTATTCACTTCACTGTGGATATTAAAGGTGATTTTTAATCAAATTTTTGAATCTTGGAGCAAATACTAGAGCTTCCTGGAGACTCAATGCAACTAACATTTACGATATGCATATCTGTCTATCTGTGTTTAAGTGGTGTTTTGTGTGCAAGTTGTAACTGTAACTGTTTCTGTTTGGTAAAATTAATCTCTACTGACAAAATGAAAATATCAGTATAATCCTTGAAAATGTGAGTTTTTTGGTCTGAGATATAACAGATTAGTTCGTCTGGTTGCGGACGCTGAATCTATAACCCCTTTCTTAATAAGAGTCTAAATATGCACTGTTAAGTCCACAATTATAATATGAATCATCATCTTTAGCTCCAACGTTGCCGTTGTCACCCTCACCAGACGTTGTGGAGACGCAGTCGCTTGAGGCAACCTGCTCCAATGAACCAACATGTGAAACCTCAGACCCTGCTGTCCAGGTGTCATGGCAGAGGGATAAAGAACATGATTCTAATAGAGAGTCTGATTTTGAAATGGGAGGCATCAAGAAGACCCTTGTTATTGAACCTACTCATCCTTCAAACTCTGGAGCATACTATTGTGCCACAGCAGACGATGTTGCCCAATTGATAGTAAAAAATCAAGGTGATTTTTTTGTTTTGTTTTGTTTTTTGTACATGTGTTTTTATGTTAGTTATGACTAACTCTTTATGTAGCTTTTAGACTGTCCTCTTCTTGTTACAATGCAGAGCTAATATCTGTGACAGCATCTCTTTTAAGTCATTTTTCTAATATCTAGGGCAATGTACACTGAAATTATCCCCCAATGATTGTCTGTAGTGCCACCACTGACATATCTGCTTGGTCCTGATGTTGAGAAGACCAAGTCTGCTGAAGAGCACTGCCCAATTGTTCAGCAGTTTGAGATTTCAGATCCCATTGCCAAAGCCTGCTGGTACAAAGATGGAACCCAGATCTACCCAAAAAGGGAAGCTGACTGTGAATCACAGAGCAGCAGCCAAGCCTTGCCCTTCCAGTCACATGACTCGTCTGGTGACGAGAGGTTCGGCTGTGAAACCTCTGGCGATGCACAGCTAAATGTGGACATGAAAGGTGGTGTTCCACAATGTACCTGCACAATTAAGAATCAAGAATTTAGATACATACATGAAGCTATCACCCAGCTCATTGTTTTCTCTTTGGCTTTGTCCAAACAGCAGAGCAGTGTCACTATGGTGATGAGATTGGTGAGATAGCTGATGCATCTGCCCAATACACTGTGGATGTCAAAGGTGATTTGATATATTTCAACATCAGTCATCCATGTTAACCCATCACATAAATGCCATTAACAACAGTGGTGTATTTTATTGTAAGCTCAATCATCCAAGGCATCTGTATTTTTTTTTTTTTTTTTTTAAGAAAACAGCTTTTTGTCACATTGTCATCCCAAGTCTCATGTCATTTCCTGCAGTTTTTGGCTCTTAATGAAATATGTGGGTGTTTAGTAGCTGTGTAGCTGCTCCTCACACTAACATATATGTTGTTTGTCAAGTCATTCTTCATTTTAACAGCCATCTTTGCTTGTAACAAGCAGCTTACAACTCTTTAAGTCCATCTTGTGTCTTATTCATGACCAGATCCTCTCATTCACATTGCTGCCCCGAACCTCTCCCCGTTGCAATGACAACGAACTCTTATCAAAGAGAAGAAAATTAATGTACGTTTTAGGTTTTTAAGGTGTTAGTGCAGAGATTGATGGTATAACAATACAAGGAGTCAGTTGAAAGGGGAAATATAGGAGCTCAATCTCAGACCAAACCTGGTCGACTTTCTTGTTTGTCTTTGCAATGGATTATCCCATAACTCCATGCTAACCCACACTGATGTAAAATTCTGTTATGAGAAGGAGTGTTGACGCCATCAACCACTGAAAACCTTTCTCTGTGTACATCACAATGCTTATAGTTGCATCGCCAAGGCTTTCTTCTGACCAAGAGAAGAACAAGTCCACCGAAGAGGCTTATGCTGTTGAGGTTACCCGCATGCCCTCAAAATACAATTCTGGCATCATCAGTGGCAAGAGAGGAGATACTCAGACATATGAAGACCATTCCAGGCACATGCCAACTTCTCACTCAACATATGAATATACGACTGACTGGATAACTACTAAACAACCAAAGGAGCTCTCTGACAATCGACAAACAATGAATGGACAACCTCCAGTTTACTGTAACTCTGCAAAACCAACAATAATGCAATCTGACACATACCATTACACTAAACAGTCCACAGAATCACAAGGTGAGGAATTCACTTACTATATAAAGCATGCAGAAGGTCCATCTGAAGAGTTTGATAATGCCCTGCGGACAGCTGTCCAAACAGATGAGTCTTGTAATTTTCTACAAAGTGCAACTGTTGAACCAGAGGAGCTACATAGCTCAATACAGACGCCAAATGACCAGTCAGAGCTAGGGAGCCCCGTACACACTTCAACCGCCCAGTCAGAACACCTTACTAACCACTTAAAGATTTCAACAGTCAAATCAGACAAGCTCTGTAACTCCTTAAAAACCACAAAGGAGCCCTTTACATCCTTAGATGCCACAACTGTCCAATCAGAGGAGCCCTTTACATCCTTACATACCACAACTGTCCAGTCAGAGGAGCCCTTTACATCCTTGCATATTGCAACTGTCCAGTCAGAGAAGCCCTTTACATCTGTACAGACTGCAACTACCCAATCAGAGGAGCCCTTTACATCCTTATATTCTGCAACTGTCCAGTCAGAGGAGTTTTTTAAATCCTTACAGACTGCAACTGTCCAATCAGAGGAGCTCTGTAGATCCATACAGATGCCAGCTGTCCTGCCAGATAAGCCTCTTGATTGCTTACAAACTGAAACTGTCCATTCAGAGGGCTCCTGTAACTCCTTACAGACTGCAACTGACCAGTCAGAGGAGTTAAACAGACCCCTACAGCTCTCAACTGTCCACTCAGAGAAGCTCAGTGACTTTTCTAACACTACATCCCCTCAGCCGTTGGACTTGTATGACTCTAAAGAGGTAGAAACTGTCCAACCAGGGGATTATTACAACTTACAACAGTTTGCACATGTCAGACTGGACGACCGCTACCACACAGGACAAGCATTACCTAACCATTCAGAGGTGCTGTATCAGTCCATGCAGGCCGCACCAGTCCAAGCAGAACGTTATCACACCACGGAGACCACAGAAGACCGAGTACACAGCACAGTTAACTCTGGGCAAAGATCATCTACTGAGTTTGCAGAACCTTACTATATCAAGCAGGCATCTACGGTCCAGTCAGAAGAGATCTATCTATCAAGGTCATGTGACAGTCACTGGAGTGACAGTGTCATTGCAAATAAGGTGGCTGTAGAAGGTGATTTAAATGGTTAGCATTATCAAAAAAATTAAAAAAAAAACGGATGGGCACAATGTTGACATTGTGTAAAATGACGAGATTGCTTTTTTGCAGTCCTTGACATTTTTACAATTTATTTACTTTAGTAAAACTTTGAGCTTGGGTGGTCTTGAGTAATATTAAAAACGGGGAAAAGAGTAAATACATTAGCTTCAAATTCTAACTTGAATGCTAAGTTATCTCAAGTCTAACCAAAGTTACTTTGTTAGATTACTAAAATAACACGAAGACATTTTTATAATGACTTATTTTAACTCTTAAGATTTATTGGCATGACTAATCTTGATCTGAGATCTGTCTCTTCTGTTGTTTGAAAGCATCATTTTTATCGTACTCAGTCATAGTGATGCAATTTTCTCTTGATGTTACCTCAAACATGCCCAGCTCCGCCAGTGACAATTACAACACTTTGTGAGGCTGAGAGGAACAAGTCTGTTGAAGTTGGTGAACCCATAGCACTGCGATGTGAGATATCAGACCCTAACGCTCAAGTTACTTGGTACAAGGATGGAGTAAAACTACGTGAAGCAGCTGGGCAAGACATGGTGGCAGAGGGTTCCATAAGAACACTGGCTTTCCCGTCCGTGATGCTGTCTCATACAGGGATTTACAACTGCAAGACAACAGATGATGCAGTGCAGTTTCATGTGGATGTCAAAGGTGACCAAAGTTGTTTTCATCTGTTCTGCAAATAGATTTTAGTGTGGGTAAAGTGCATCCAAATGTTTTGCTTTGCTGGTAGTTCTAATTTTATTACCTTGGTTGAACAGAATCAACCTAAAGTAGACAGAGACAAAACATTAGCAAAAGCTATTTGGATAACATCAGTTTACTGTAATGAATAGAATAAGCAATCTCAGCTGTGAGCTGCATTGATGTGCACACCAAAATCACAGGGTATCAGCATTTTAGTAACATATCAAGGTGCCCAGTCTCCTAATATAGACATATATAACATATTTTCATTCAAGATAGAATATGGAAATTTTTGGTAGAGGTGAGAGGAGCCGACTGTAGCTTGAATAAGGGATGGATATCTATGGCATGTGACTGACACCTGTCTATCAAAGAAATATGCCTCAAAGATACAGTATCTCTCTCTCTTCAAGGTTTAAAATCATCTTAATGGAGAAATTATTTGTGAAGTCCCTAGCAGAACACACATGCAGTTTTGGCATTCTGATATTTTGACCCTAATGTTTTTCACAGTCACATCAGCAGGGTAGAAAAAATAGAATGGGATCTGTCAGGTGGTCTGGATTTCATTAGTCCCATTCATTTTTTGCTTGGCCAAGTCAATGACTGGCCATTGGAGTGTCTCCAACTTTCCAAACTCCTAGAGGAAAAGCAGGATACTCTCTGGGCTCATCGTACAGGATCATAAGCACTGAACAAATGTGTCCAAAAAACTGATTTACTAAAAAAGATTTGTATATGTTCTTAATGTTGAATACAAAGCTGCAAATCTGTCTCCTAGAAAGGATGTTTTTATGCATTTAAATGTAATTGTTTTGTAGGAACTGTAACTGTGCCTGGGTTACATTGTCTATTAACATCATGAGGATATGATGAGACTGAAAAATCAGTAAATTGTTCAATGCATTTGTTTTTCACCAGAATATCTGATCTTGCAGAATATCCACCTTATCAATAGCCACCTTTTCGATTCGTTTAAAAAAATGCATTGCTACTGAAGATAATCCAGTCAGCAATTATGTTTCATACAAAACGTTAGTTGTATAGAACCATAATTCCATGGAGACAGTCAGCTGACAGCTTTAGTTTCAGTTTGTGCTTTGCTTTATCTGGTTAACAACACTACATGTTTTATTGACCAATTCTATTTTACATTCAATCCTGTAGCTCCACTTCTGAAGTTTTCAGCCATATCTGAGGCTGACCAGAAAAAGACAGTCATGGCGGGCTGTCCTATTGCTCTACAGTGTGAGTTGTCAGACCCCAGTGGACAAGTCAGTTGGTACAAGGATGGAACAAAGCTCCTACCTCAATGTGGAGTAGACTTCCAGTCAGAGGGAAATTTGAGGAGTCTAGTTGTCCCATCAGCAGAGCAGGCTCACACTGGTGTATACCGTTGTGAGTCAAAGGATGATGACATCCAGTTCGCTGTGGAAGTAAAAGGTGATGCTCAGAAACTCTGTAGTGCTTTCACTGTCTTGCACCACCAGCTAACTGTAACTACGGCTAGGTTGTATAAGTCACGCTTGTCTAATCGCCTAACAGAAAATGGTCAAAAACAACTTGGTAACACATTTTACATACATAAACATTAAAATGAATAATATATATATAAATGAATAATCTTCTCCCCAAACATGTTATTAAACATCCAACTTCATAATGCAGCTTACTTATATACATGTCCCATAACTTGAGAAAGCCAGCCTTTTTTTTTTATTAAAGACACTAAGTGAATACTGTTCCTCTAGCATAAACAAACATTTTGTTATTTTCTTGTTTGTGTTTATATTTGTCCTTGCTCTTATATGTCACTGTACAATTCCTTTGGATAACAATTGGATAAAAATTTCACAACTTGATTCTTGCTCTTTTACACCTTCAAATCATGTTTTGTCATTTATCGTCTTTGTTATGTCAGTCGTTATATGCAAGTTGTTTTGTTAAATGTGCTTTGTTGTGAGGTAATTTTGCCATCTGCTTGCTTTGGCTAAATTTCAGTTCCTATCTTGAAACATACTGCTGAATATACAGCAAACTGGACATTTATTTAAGTCAAGAAATTAATTTTATGAAGCTTATTAAGATACTCTTTTTTTCAATATCTTAAACCTATAGCACTACCTGTGAAGTTCTCAGATCTTCAAGAGACTGACAGGAACAAATCCATCCAGGAAGGCACTCCCATTGTCCTCAGCTGTGAACTCTCGCATGATCCTTCTGCTCATGTCGACTGGTACAAGGACGGGATGAAACTCCTGCCGCAAAACAATGTGGAGTTACAGTCAGATGGTCTAACAAGGACGTTACTCATCCATTCAGCTGAAGACATACACAGTGGCACCTATGAGTGCTCAACATCAGATGACACCATCATATTTAAAGTGGAAGTAAAAGGTGATTTATTTCTACTATCTTCTTACCATACGTAACACGTCCGTCTTATTCTGTGGTGTGAGTGGATTTGAATGTCCATGAGAGCGTGGTATTCCTGTTGCTACTGGGCAGGATGTTCTGTCCAATGTTAGTGACCTCTTACCCAAAACCTTTGTTATTTCCTTCTCTTAGGCCGATCGCCACAGATCATGCCAATCCCCCTGTCTGAAAAATACAAGATGGTTGCAATTGGTTGTCCAATTATTCTCCAGTGTGAGGTCTCAGATCCTGTTGCCCAGGTTTCCTGGTTTAAAGATAAGGTGGAGCTTTTTTGCAAAACGGGCCTTGATATGAAAAGAGACAGCAGCTTCAGAAAATTAATGATTCACTCTGCCAAGGCCTCAGACTCTGGCCTCTACAGCTGTAGCCTCGCTGACGATGTTGTGATATTCCATGTGGATGTCGAAGGTGATTTTCTTGTACTCAGTTTGAATTAATGAGATGTGGGACAAACATTTTAGCATTTACTTAATTACCTCTAAACGTACTCTGGTCAAAATTATTCTTGACACAACTCTTAAAGAAATTCTGGTTAACCAAAATGTTACCTACTTGTAAAATGATATTCTGACATCTTAACAATAGTGTTCCGCATTATTCTTATAATACCCTCCAGCTACTCCAGTGAGGTTTTCAGCACTCCCAGAGGTTGCAAGATACAAATTTGTTGAGGCAGGCTGCCCAATTAAGCTGCAGTGTGAAGTCTCAGATCCAACTGCCCAAGTCTATTGGCAAAAGGATGGAGAACAGCTACTTCCAAAGAGTGAATATGAAATCCAAACAAAAGAAAATCTGAGAGCGCTGGTCATTCAATCAGCAGAAGTCAGACACTCTGGGCTGTACAGCTGTGAGGCCGCAGATGACCATATAGAATTCAAGGTGGATGTTGCAGGTGATCTAAGTATTTTGAGCTTTGTCAGAACCACTAACCTCTGAATTAATGCTTGGCTACTGGACAAACCTAGGCTTCCAACGTTTTATTTTATAATATTCCAAGATAAGGTGTATTAATAGTTTTCTGACAGTTCATTTCAGGTAAAAAAAAACCTCTGATAAACAGAATACACTACGTACCCAGCACTAAATGACAAACAGCCATAGTTAGCAGCTAGCTGGTGAACATAGTGAAGCATTTAGCACCTAAAGAGGCAGAAATTTAATTCAGGAGTTCGCTGGTGGAGACCAAAACAATAAAAAGCGTGTGAATATTGAACTTATTTTTTTAAAGGACTCAAACACAACTCTAAATTAATGCTGCATTTGCTCTGTCTGCTGGGTGTGTACACAGGCAAAATGTTTGCCATAACTTCACATGGTCATACTATGTCAGTCTTGTGTTGACAGCTTTTTCAAAGAAAAAAAAAACAAAACACTGCAGAGCCCAGCTACACTCCCAATTTCTGACTGTGTCAAACTCTCTTGCCACAGGGACTGTTGTGCTTGCCACTGTGTGACTCTGGTGAGACTTATGAAGGATGAATTGCACATGCTGCAGACCCACTGGTCTGAAAGAGCATTAGGGCCAGCAGGAAGTCAGAAAGCAAACAGATCAAAAAAACTTTTCCCATTCACAAGTCATTACATTCTGTAAATGTACAAACTTACAACCTTTATACTGCCTCACTGATTGCATGTGTAACAGAGTGATCTCACTGTCAAACTATTTTTACATCTTCTGCTCAATCTAGAGCAAAATGTCAAACTTTACAGCCCTTACCTGCAAATCCATGTATGTCACATAGCATAGCATAGCAAATCTGATTACTATCTGGTTGCTGTTCAATGAATTGAAATTCCTATAGCACCGGTTTGATTCTCAGCTGTTCCAGAGGCTGAGAGGAACAAGTCTGTTGAAGCAGGCAACCTGAACAAATTGCAGTGTGAAATCTCAGACCCTGCAAGCCAGACCTGCTGGTATGAGGATGGAATAAAACTCTTGCCAAAATCTGGAATAAACATCGATTCAGGGGGCAATAAGAGGACACTGGTTATGAAGTCGGCCACATCTTCTTACTCTGGGGTGTACAGTTGTCAAACTGATGATGATTCAGATTTCAACGATTTCTATGTGGAGGTGAAAGGTGATATGCTTAGCTCTTTCTTGGCAAGATGTTGTCACTGTGGAGTCCTACACACCTTCATGTCCTCTAATATTTAAGAAGGAAGCAAAACGTAATCATCACATCCATCATGGCTAATTTCCTTCTGTCCTAATTTCATTAAACATTTAGTTGTTTTTCATATACATGCTTCACATTTTAGACCAGTGTCTGAAAAAATAGCATGTATTTTGACGAGTTTGCTGCCCCCGCCCCCCCTAAAACACCAATAGTTGCATTACATCAGTGCACTGCTTTAACTTTTTTTTTAGTTCGCTTCAAAAGTGGATTAACACCCACGGATGCTTAGGATGTCTACAAGGAGTTGTCTTCTAGATAGCAAGGCTTGAGATCAGCATGTCCAAGATGTGAAACCCTGAACTTAGAGCTACTGAATGCATGAGCATAAACAACAAATGCTACTTTCAATCAACAGCTTATTTCTGTGCACTGTTTTATGCAGCACAACCGGTGACATTCGCTGATATCCCCGAGGAGGACCTTTTCAAGAGTGTTGTGGAAAAAGAGCAGCTTGTTATGTCATGCGAGGTATCAAGGACTGATGGTGTTGTCCAGTGGTACAAAGATGGAACTGAAATGCAACCAAGCGATAACAGTACAATGCAAGCAGAGGGCACCAAAAGAAGTCTGACAATACATTCAGCCCAACTGTCCGACACAGGCACATACACGTGCCGTGCAGGAGACAATGTTTTAATCTTCAAGGTTAACATCCGAGGTAATAAAAGATCTAACTTCGAAAAAATATTTTCCATAAAAACTGCACCAAATGTGAAGAATGTAAAGATCATGTTTCATTTTCTTATTGTCTTCTTCCCAAGAACCTCCGGTGATGATAATCCACCCTAAGGAGGACGTCCACCTTGACCGTCACGTCCCTGATGAAATTATTCTGAGCTGTGAATTGTCTCGTCCCAACGGTGTTGTCAGCTGGTACAAAGACGGCCAAAAGCTGCAAGAGAGTGAGAACATTAAGCTCAAGATCGAAGGCCCTTATCGACGACTGAAGATCCTCTCTAGTGGAGTGGAGGATTCTGGAGAATACGTCTGTGATACAGCTGATGATTCAATATTCTTTCACCTTAGTATTACAGGTAATATCTCTGATACAACATACAGTGGGGTTCAGAAGTGTGATATCCCTTTTTGGGAAAGTGGTATCATACTTTTGAACTCCTCTGTACGTATGTAAATGTGTAGGTGTCTCAGTTTTGTAACAGCAAAAAGCACAATGTGTAGATCATGGTATTTAAGGCATCAGTATGCTTCAAAAGAACAAGTTTATGCAAAGTTTAATCTAAACATGTGTAAAGGCAAATGTGTGAACTGTACAAATGGTGCACACTTTTGGACCACCTCTCTCCAAAGAAAACTGTACTCAGTTGTAAACACAAAGGGTAATGGTTATGTGAGAAGTGGGGGAAAAAAAAAAAAAGACAGCTTGAGTGACGACTTCAAATTAACTTCAAATTCTTCTACTTTATTACATCCACACATCTGGCCTACGCTCCAGCAGGTGGGCATGCTTGATGGGTTGTCAGTTTGGAAGGTTACAAATATTTTCAAAGCAGCCCTCAAGTTCCAACACTGGAAAGGTGTCGGGGGAGGAACTGAGTCACTGATTGATGATCTGAAAAACACTTCATCTGAAGCATACTGATGTCTTTAACATTCCCAATGTTAGGCATTAAATGATTCATTAAGCATCAAAGATGTATCCAAAAAGTTTCCTGCAAGGGTTGTAGATGCCTTTTAAAGCATTTCACCTACTATTTTTTTTTTTTTTGAAAATTGCAAATGGTTTGTTATTAGGACTACAATGTATCAGCTTGACACTTAGACGGTAGTGCAGATTTCTTGTAGCATTCATTAAACTAATGAGCAATGCATAAGTTGGGTTAAAATGTCCATTTCCAGAACCTCCAGTGCGAATTGTATCCCCAAGTCAGTCACAAATGGAACTGTGCCAGCAAACCTCTGAAAGGATGGTACTGAGCTGTGAGATCTCACGGCCCAATGCGGTGGTGCGCTGGTATCGAGACGGACTCGAAGTGGAGGAGAATGACAACCTTATTCTAGAGGTGGATGGTGTCTACAGAAGACTTATTATACCCAAAACTACTGTCAAAGATTCAGCAGAATATGTATGCGACACAGCAGATGATTCCATGACGTTCTTTGTAAACATAGCAGGTAAAACAATACTAAAGAGTGAGGAAAATATAGGTCCACGAAATGGGTTGCTGTGTCAGTATTTATCCATTTCTAACACAAAAATTTCTTTATACACAGAGCCTCCTGTTCGCTTCATACGTCCAAGGAAGATGGCAAGTAGAGTAGAGAAAGTGGTTGGGGAAACTCTGGTTCTAGACTGTGAAGTTTCGAGAGCAAATGCCGAGGTCTCATGGAAGAAAAATGGGGAAGAAGTAGAAGACTCCAGAAACATCACAATCCTTGAGGATGGTGTCATGTGTCAGTTAACCATTCACTCTCTAACAGTGGAAGATGCTGGGCAATATGTCTGTGATGCCAAGGACGATGTGATGGATTTCCATGTAACAGTGCAAGGTAAGTTATTGTATTTACAAGTATAAATCAGATATGTCCTAAAATGCTACGCTGCGAAGTCCTCGAGGTCACAAAAGATGATATTTTGAAATTCCCTGTCATACTGGCTTCTTCTTTGTAGCAATGCCCAGGAACTGTGCTATTTAGACAAAACATGATTTCTCAGAAACCAAGGTGAAAAATGTAGGATTGTAAATATGCAAATATTACAATATCCATGGGTCTCAGGCCCCATTGCTATGTTTTTGCTTAAAACAAATAAAAATAATTATTCTGTTCCAATAGAAATTCTCCTCTTGTTCATTTTCAGAGTTGCCTGTAAAAATTCTCGGAAAAACCGACGCAAAAACAGAAAAGCAGTTCTTAATGTCAGATGACATTATTCTTGTGTGTGAACTCTCAAGATCCAATGCCTCTGTCAGTTGGTACAAAGATAATCAGCTAATTGATGACACAGAGAAGTACTGTAGTGAGGAACAAGGCGTTTTCCGATCACTGGTTGTCCTAAATGCTGGGTTCCAAGATGCTGGAGAGTACACTTGTGATGCAGTGGATGATAAGATGGTCTTCCATATCACTGTCAAAGGTAATCATATTATTAAGCGATTTAAATGCTTTCTGTGTTTGCACCACTCAGGAGAACAATAACTGGTACTGTGTCTTTTATGCTCAGAGCCTCCAGTGCAGATCATTGGAAACTCAGGCCACCCGGAGCATCACATCCTGGTAGCAGGAGATGACCTTATTTTGGAGTGTGAGGTGTCTCGGTCCAATGCCTCTGTTCAGTGGTTACGGAATGGCGAGATACTGAAACCAGATACTCGTATAAAAATTGACAGCTATGACGTAGTGAGAAAGCTTGTTCTCTCTGGACTTCAGCCCACAGACTCTGGAGAATACATTTGCGATGCCATCGATGACAAATTAATAACAATTGTTGAGGTGCAAGGTAAGATTAAGTGATTCTGGAACAGGTTTCAGATTTTATTCCTGTAGTTTCTGTTTGATGAACTTAATGTTTTAGGTTAGCAAATGGAGTTCATAAGCAACTTCTTTGAAATCCAACTTTCCTCAGAGCCACCGGCCAAGTTTGTGAATAAAAGAGCGAGTAATAACATCTCAGTCTATGAAAATGAGAGCATTACACTGTGTGCCATTGTGAGCCGTGAAAGAGCTAATGTTCGGTGGCTGAAAGATGGCCAACTACTGAACGAGGACAACATTCACATTTCCAGTGAGGGTAATACCCACAAGCTCACCATTAATCCCCTGCAGCTGTCAGATTCTGGAGAATATGTTTGTGATGTAAACACAGATGAGATGTATTTCAGTCTTTTAGTCAAAGGTAAGAATTTGGCAGTCCCAATCAAACTGTGACCTTTATTCCCTAGAAAACATTTGATTATAAAAAAAAAAGTTAATAATGAAATAATATTTCTTCTTTTCTTCTTGATTAATCTTTTCCTCAGAAATGAAGGTGAAATTTATCAGACCATTGGAGAATATTGTGTCTCTGAAGGGCAGCAGCCTCACACTACGATGTGAAATCAACAAGCCAAAAGGAGATGTGCAGTGGCTAAAAGATGGCCAGGAGATCTCTCCAAGCCGTCGGCACACAATACGGGCACAAGGTCGAGAGCGAAGCTTCAATATTCAACAAATAGTGGAAGAAGATGCTGGAGAATATGCCTGTGAATCCACAGATGACAGGACCTCAGCTACTGTCACTGTAGAATGTAAGTGCATTAAAATCTTACAAAAAGGCAGTTCAGACAGACAAAATTATGTATTAGATTTTTTTAGTCAATGTGCCATCTTAACATTTAAAACAAATCTAATTCAGCTGACTGCTTTGCCTTCAGCTCCCCGTGTTGTCGAGTTCATAGCGGAGCTTCGTAACATCACGGTATGTGAGGGAGAAGATGCAGTATTTAAGTGTGTGGTTTCACCAGAAGACACTCAGCTGGTGTGGCGCTTAAATGGCAAGCAAGTAGCTGTGAATGAGCGGACTGTCATTTCAAGCAATGGACTACGCCACATGCTCTGCATCCACAAATGCATGGTTTCAGATAGCGGCAGAGTGACAGCTGATGCAGAGGGGCAGATATCAGAAGCAGAGCTTCAGGTTCAAGGTGAGTTCTTGACCTATCCATTAACACTATAATAAATATTTGTCTCAATGAATCACGGAAGTTACAACATTTAACGATAGTTCAGTAACCTCCTCTCTCTATGGTATTTATCACCATATTTTAAACTATGAGATACTTTCAACGATACTGGAGTGAATGTGAACATAAAAAGTAATAGAGATTAAATGCCTGTGCACTATTAGTACCACATGAGCATATACGATAAATAATGACCCTTTCAGACCAGTTGAAATTGTTTGAGGCGTCTTTGACGGCTAGTGCTTAGCAGCTTCTCCTGTTAGAATTCCTCTGGTAACTGACAGAGACAAGTGGCTCAGTGGTTTTGGCGTGTGTGACACTGCAGGGGACAAGGCTCCTCTGAGCTCTCTGCTTGCTCTCTGTGCCTCAACTTGCAATGTAACTGTGCTGAATTTCACAGGTCTTTATTGGATTTTGCTCTGTCTGGGTGTGGGTTCAGAGTATTATAATGCAGAATCAACAAAGCACTCAAAAATACAATGTGATCATATGAAAATGTATAACAGTAACTGACATGATAAATGCTGCTTTCTTGTAATTCCCTGTATGTATTTTCAGAGCAACTGGTGCTGTTCACCAAGAAAATGATGCCAGTTGTCGCTGAAGAGTATGGTGAGGCAGTTCTAGAGGTGGAGGTGAGTCTGGATTCGGGGGAGGTGCAGTGGATGAGGCAAGGGGTGTTGATCCATCCTGAAGCCAAGTACACCCTGAAGCACAATGGCCGAAAACACATTCTAACCATACACAAACTGGCCGTGTCTGACCGGGGCACCTACAGCTGTGAGACCCTCCATGACCGCACGCAAGCCCAGCTAACAGTGGAACGTGAGTGTGCATGTGTTCTCACTATGCTGTTCTTGTTTGTTTACTGCCGTTGCCGACGGGTCCACCTCTTGCACGCCCTCCATCAGTGCTTGCAAAGGCAAAGCTCAATTAACTGAGTAAGAGTAATTTGAGTGACTGGGGGCCAGGATGGCAACCAACAGGTGAAAGACCAAGCTGACACTCAGACTGGGGTTTCTGTATTGACAAAGGATCAATAAAGCCCTGATGATTTCATTACCCACGTCAAAGGCAAAGCAGATCAGAGTGTAAAGGAAGTGCTTGATGAATAACAAGTTAAGGCAATGTGATCCAAGGACTGGCATTACGTTTTGCAAACAAAGTAAAAATCTATCAAGCACCACATAAATTTCTAAAACACAGCAAGCTTTACACGCTATAAAATTGGCATCTTGTAGTGATTAAGACATACTTATGGTTGTTTTTGTTTGAGCATACTTCTTATATTTCTTAGTCCTATGATCCACAGGCCAGTGGGTGAATTAAAGGCTGTTCTTTCAACACTGGCGTGGCTGGGAAGGGGAAAGTCAGGACTTCAGGCTGCTGTTGGCACCTCCTATGAATTTGGATCTCCTCTCATTGCATCTAAATTTACACCCTGGCCTTCAAAACTAAGGTTGTTGTCATCAGGTCTCCAAAATAAACACCCCTTTTTTTTTTCCACAGAGAATGCTCGTCTGTGTTAGAATAAGTGAAAAATGTTGGCAGTTTCAAAGCTGGCTTTTGTATAAGGCCCAGTTCTCAAATGACTAAAATATCGCCTTGTCAGTGTGTATTGTTTAACTGCAGACTGCTGTGTACAGAACAGACCCCAAGCCCATTGTGTAACAGAAAAAGGACACCATGTCTGCTTTGTGTTAAAGTGGAATAAAAATGCCTGTTACTGGGGCTGATCTTTTACATATAACTTTTGTTTTAACTATCATTTATTTTCATTTAATCATACAGAAATGCACTAACACAAATAGTATTCAAAAAGTAAATATCCAGATGTACTTGTATTATAACCCACGGTCTGTGTTTCAGTGTAGAACCCTGAGTCTGATGTTGGATTACATAAATGGTTTCATTTACATAGTCCTGCAATTTCCTCCACAGCTCGAAAAATCACAATCAAGAAGGGACTGACGGACATTAAAACCACAGAGAGAGAAACGGCCTCTTTTGAGGTGGAGCTCTCACACCCCAATGTTCCAGGCACTTGGACGAGAAACGGCATCCAGCTTAAGCCGACAAATCACTTCCGTATGAGTGCCAAAGGACCAGTCCACAGCCTCACCATCTCCAACCTATCAGTAGAAGACACTGGCACCTTTCTGTTCTGTGTAGAGAATCTGAAGACATCTGCAAGGCTTGTTGTGAAGGGTAGGCCATTTGGAAAAAGTAATAGTTTTATTTTGGTTAATTTGATTAAAAAAAAAAAAAAAAAAATTACAATGCCAATTTACAAGTAACACATTATCTACTAATGCTTCCAAATAATTAATTATGTGCACATTTTCACAGCTCACAAACCATGTACAGTACACTGCAGTGCTACCAAAACATGTTACTGTACTAATTTTGTTGTGACCTCAGACTGGTAGCTAAAGTGGTCCACTCAGACCACACAGATCAAATGCCAGCCAGTGGAGGCATGATAATAGAAAAGAGTGACGGCTCTGCTACTGTTGTCTTTATCCGGGCTCACGTTCCAAACACAAAATAGCCCAGCGCGACCCAGTGAAAAGTGGTAGCCCTGTTCTGTCTTTTCTGTCAGGTGTTAGTTTAACCTCATGCTGTAAAATAATCCGCTCCATGCCAAAGTCACTCAGTATGTATCATCCCTCTGAGCTGGGGGTCTAAACACTGAGGATGACAATGGGATGAAAATGTCATCGCGGTAAATTAGTCCACATAACTTAAAGGATAAATTCCCTTTTTTTTTTCAAGTTTGTTTTAAAATAATACTCACGCCCATATACAGTGACATAGTGTGTGAGCTTGTAGTAATAATTTCTTATGTCACATTTGCCATTAAGAGACTCTTTCTAACATGCTTTCAATGGAAGTGACAGGGATTAAATCTACAGCCCTTGTTCTGTGCAAACAGTTTATCTGAAGTTAATATTAGGCTTCAGGATTTTGAAGCCTAATATTTGAAGCTTTGTTATTTGTTTACTTTCCAGAATTAGTCTTTCTAATACAGAAGGCCCTCTTTGCATTTCCTCAGATAGTGCTTCCTTCCTGAGCTGCAGTGGACAAATAGTAACAAAAAGCTGGAAATTTTGTACTGAAAAGACAATTAGACATTAGACAATAGACAATAATCACTTTTGTCCAACTCAGATTGCTGAAGCCTCATTAACTTTACGTAAACTTTAGAATATATTTTAGCACAGAGCGAGGACTGGATTTTGCCTCCTCTTCTATTTAAAGCATGTTAGGCAGTGATCTCATGAAGGCCTGTATGAACAGGAGGAATGACTACAGCAAACAAAAGCTGTTTCACGGTTCACATGTCCACCTGACTTTTGTTGGAGCACAGACTTTAAAACTGCCACCCTATCCTTTAACCATATAGGCTACTTTAACAATGCACAGCAATGCATTCTGGAGAAATTTAAACAGGGTTTTGGTTTCTTAACTAAACATGCTTTTTCTCCACCAGAGCCCCCAGTGGCTATTTTCAGAAAACTGGAGGACCAGAAGTTCCCTGAAGGAGCAATAATCTCTATTGAATGTGAGCTGTCAAGACACAACGTCAATGTAAAATGGATTAAGGCAAGTGTTGGATATTTGTTTTTCCTCATAATCAAGCACTAAACAAACAAGATGGAACCTTACCAATCACAAACATTACTAGACACCCTCCAAACAGCAAAAATCTCTGTGGAGTCATTTCAGTCATGACAACCAAGGAAAATTCTTGACCACATTTTGAGTTCAAGCTTAAAGTAAAACAAACTTTTACCGAGGCGTCTTCTGTCAACTCTGCATTTATCAGTGTGGAACTGTAATTCACTTTTTTTCAAAAATCCTTTTCAGAATGGGGTTGAGGTGAAGCCAGGCAAGGACCTGCGCATTTATGCAATGGGAAGAAAACGGTTTCTTCAGATCATGAAATCTCATGTCAGTGATTCTGGTGTGTACACCTGCGATGCTGGAGACGCTACTACATCCTGCACTGTGGAGGTCTATGGTAAAGTCTGCCGTCTAAATACTATAAAGTATGGAAAAAGGCCACTAGTTTCACAGTAGTGTGATATATTGGTTTGAACAGGCTGAAAGAGTAAGCCAGGCTGAAAAGCAGTGTTGTGCTGCCCCCCTTTGGTTTGGTTTTCAGTATCTAAGTTACTCTTTAAAGAAGTGTCATGAAGACAACATGAGGTGTGTTTTATTACTCCACAGAACTGCACAAAAAAAATGCAAGCAATGTTTGGTTGGGAATCACTATAAGCAAGTACCTAAACACTAAAAGCCCAGACTACGACAAACCACAGACAGTGCCACAGAGAAGCCACAAATAAAGGCATTAGCTGAATAAGCTACCTGAGCCATATGTTACTTTTCTTGTACGTCACTTTTTATCAGCAGTTTGTCAAGAAATGTCACTAACTCACAGGGCATTAACTGAGAACTAACTATAATCAACAGTGCACCTGGCCATCGGTCAGAATCAGCACTAGGATAAATCTGCTCAGATGCACATTTCTTTAATGGAAAACTAAGACTTCCGCTCCAAACACAGCCGCCTTGCACCACCCAGTTCTGCTGACACATAGTTTGGGTGCACACTACAATATTTTGATGCAATCTTAAAGTACAAAAAGAAAAACACAGCCATAATTAACAAAATAAAAGAATGTATTCAATTTAGCTTTGCTTGTATTCTGCATGACAGCCCACTGTGAAACTTTAGTACAACCGTGCCTGTTCTTGTAGTGAGTCCCACCTGAGCTTTCCCTCGAAAGACGAGTCAAAATGTCTGCTGTAAATGAATCTATGAAAGGCAGTACAAGGTGCCAAAGAAAAACAGCATTAAATACCTTTAGGCTTATCTAAACCACTGCTAGGATTTGGTTGCACCATAATATGACAGGAGCAGGAGGAGTAAATCACATCAATCCATCACAGTGTGTCTGTTTGTGTGCAGTTAGCTTGGTAATGTCAGGTAGAATCACTTTGAGTAAGAAGACTGTAAATATATACAAAAAACAAACAAACTTACCTCACACTCACAATTCCCGATAAGTACTGCCATCTTTGTTTGTGTTAGCCACTGTTAGCTGCTACATGCTCACCCACACAGGTGATTTCAGTTGAGGCTGATTAGACCTCTACTCAGGCCTGTGTGAGTGGGTAGAGACTGGACTTGATTGACATCACTTTCAGTCTCTTGCCTCTTAGACATGTGACACCTGTTTGGGTGGGACAAGTTAGACTTTTATCATTCTTATTGGTTAATGGAGTCTGGTGACCTCACAAATTACCCAGAGTGATGGAAAACACCTGTGTTGGTGAGCAAGGCTTTATAGTCATGCTGTGTATTTCTACACATTTAAGACTGAGAGTACAATACAAGTTCATTTGAATATATTTTTTTTAAGTAGACTTAGGTGAACATTTAATAATAGAATAAATAAAATTAGAGAGTAATAGAGAAACTGGTTGACATTTATCCCTGTTAAATTTGCACATTTACTCCTTTAGTGGCCGTACATGTAGCAGTATTTACTATGATATATTGTGCTGACAGTTCTGTTATGGTAAATGTAGTTCCCTTAGTAATACGGTGGGAGGTAATTGTGCTTATGAACCTGGCTTTCACTCTTCCAAATACAGCACAACACTGCCATCTGCTGTGGATCAGAGGACTTTGCCTAATATTTACTTTATTATAATAATGGTTAGGCCACAACATGTAGTTGTAGGCTATAGCACAGAAAATTCACAAACAATTCTATATATTCACAGTGTTTTTAAAAATGGGAAAGGGAATCATAGCACAGACTTCCTGTTCTGACAACAAGAAGGTTTGAGATTAACATGGATGTTTTTTTTGTTTGTTAGTTTTCTCTAGTATTAAGAGATGTCCATCTGCCCAATCTTAAACGTTTTATTCTATATTTTAATTATCAATTCTTTTGGCAGAGCGTGAGCTGTTGATCGTGCAGGGCCTCGAGGATTTGGACATCCAGGAAGATCAGAACGCTGTTTTTCTTTGTGAGATCTCAGTGGAGGATGTGCCAGGAGAATGGTACAAAAATGGGGAGAGGATACAACCCACCAGCACCATCAAGATCCGCCAGGAAGGTCAGCTTCAGAATCATAAATATGAAACTCATGGTCCTGCACATCTCTGCTGATGATTTTATGCTTTTAAAGTGTATAACAACACAGATCAAATGCTCAGATCTACAATATGTTAAGCAGATTAAAAGAAGAAATAATATGGAAATGGAAATATAAAGTGTTTGGAACTGTATATTTTCTGTCCAGTAGAATTGAGCCAATAATTATCTGGCTTATTATTTATCATTTTCATTTTGTTCTTATTACAGGGACCAAACATTTTCTTCTTATGTGTAATGTGCGAGCAGAGGACTCTGGAGAGATCAAGTTTGTAGCCAGACATGTTGAATCCATCGCTTACCTGGAGGTGGAAGGTATTATAATAATAATTATTATGCATAATGTTTATTATTAATAATAAACATGTTGTTAGGTGTTTCAAAGTATGTATACATAGGTATATTTGTACACAAATAATACTTTATGTGTTTATATTTATTTATTTATTTATTTATTAAGGTTTCTTGTTTATTTTGATTTCTTCTGTCATCAAATTATAAAGTAAATCTTAAACTGCATTTCTTCCTTTTCAGAGCTTCCTGTCAACATTGTAAAACCTCTGCAGGATAAGACGGCCCTCGAGAAGACCCGTGTGATCCTAGACTGCACGGTGTCTAACCCCAGATGTAGCATCCGTTGGTACAAAGGCAGCAATGTCATACTGCCCTCGGAGCGCTTTGAGATCTGCAGCGAGGGCTGTTATCGCAAACTGATCCTCCAGCACGTGGTGCTGGAGGATGAGGGCATGTACAGTATCCAGGTTGGAGAGCATACATGCTCTGCAAAACTGACAGTGGAGGGTAAGAGAGTTCATGATTAATTATAATTATGAAAACTAATATGAAAACTAATTATATTATTGTGTAGTTTACTGCCAAAATAAAATGTAATCTGATACACAATACTTGTCTGACAACAAAAAGGAAGTTATTATCTGGGGTGGACATGGACAGTATATAATGCACTCCTGTTCTTGTTGTTGGTATGTGTTTGGTATGGATGATCTATGCCAAGAAGTAGTAGTAGTAGTAGTGACAGATCCAGGACTAAAGCTATCATATCCCAACAGCAGTGCCTCCTTTTTTTTGCAGCAACACACTAACTAAATATTAAATAACAATGACAACAATGTTAGTGCAGCAGGGGGAGTGCAGGGTACATATTCAGATAAAACCTCATAGCTCCATCTACTGGCAAAGCAAAACTAACACATATATTTTCTTCTCTTGGGATGGTAGAGTAGTGGGGGATTAACACAAGAGCTACCGGCATATTATACATGTCTGCTTTGTCAGCAGTTCCTCACTGAGAACAGTAACAATAGATGACAAATGACATGCCTTTCTCATTTACATCGTCAACCCTGGCTGATAAATGTATCTGAGAACATGCCGTTCACATGACATTTCTGTCTAAACTGTCTTTAAAATAAAAAAAAGGGATTAAAAGAATACCAGAATGGTTAACTGAACAAGTGAACAAGTGAACTGGGAATCTTCCATATACCACTCAAAGCAACTGATGGAATAGATTTCAAAAATTGGATAATGACTAAACAGAGAACAGAAAAACAAGTGTAAGTGTAAAAAGTTTCTTTTTCAACTCTCAGATATGCACCACTACATTTTTTATCATAACTCTGAAATTTTAGGGAAGCATGCTTAAAATGTATGTTTATAAAAAAAAAAAAAAAGGCTAACAGTATTCCTTCTGTTTTCCCACTGCCTCAGCCCAGTCTCTGCTTATGGTCAGAGAGCTGAAAGACGTGGAGGTCACAGCCCCCGATGAAGCCTGCTTTGAATGTGAGGTGTCAGTCCCTGTCCTCAAAGCTCCTGTGTGGAGTCTGAATGGGGAGCCCTTACAGCCCAGCTCTCGGGTGCGCCTGGAGAAGATGGGCACAGTCCACAGGCTAACCCTCAGACAAACCTCGCCGGACATGAATGGAGTGGTGGAGTTCACCTCCGGGAAAGCGAAGAGCAGAGCCCAGCTCCTGGTGCTGAGTAAGTGAAAGAGGAAGTTGTTTTAAAGCATTTTTAATTTTCTGAACAGTTTACGGACCTGCCTATGTACATGTAAGAGTTATTAAAGACTGCAGGAATGAATCGTGATTCTTATATATAAACATTAACGACTTTTGAATGAATCACAGTGTTGCTCTGCATTAATGCTACATGGTAAAAAATAATTAACAAAGGTGTCAAGATAATCAATTGAGCTAAAGAAATCCTTTCATAGATTAACATGCATGTAATATTAAAAAATGATAACCATGTACAATGTACAGTTAATAATAGTTAACAGTTATTTTTATAGTAATAGGCTATAGTGAGTTTTTGTCCTGACATGTTGTTCAGGGTGTATTAGCTTGAGAAGTCTGGCTCTGCCCTTAGAGCTATTACAGAATTTAGCTGATGAGCTGGTGAGAGGCTTCAATTCATAACCCAGTGATGTAATTCACAAATTAAACACTAGATGGAAGTAATAACAAAGTCTTGAGTTTGCCCCCCTATGGCAGTAAACAGATATCACAAGTACATGTACAGCAGTGGTTCTCAAACCTTTTCTGGCATCTCCCCCTTCAGAAGCTGAAAAAAGTTCACACCCCCCCACTTGAAGCACAAGTTAGTTAGTAGAGCGAGCTGGGATCCAGTGGTCCAGTCCAAAATAGATGTTCGATGTTAATACTCTGTTGTTGAAGCCAACATAATAAAGCTAAAAATAGTTTACACTCCTGCACATTTAAATGGGTCAAGACGGTTCTGTGAGAACGTGCTTTACAGAATGTGGTACTCTACGAAATGTGTATCACTCATTAACAATGATAAAGGAAGCATCTAATGAAAAATCCAAGTTGAATTTTAGAGAAATAAAGTTCAGCATGACAGCATCAGCAACCGGTTGTTTGTTTTCCCTAAATAAATCACAGTTATTCAACTTAGTTTTTCCCCTGGTCACCTGTGACCCCTTTGCAGTGGTTCTATGTTCCCCCAGGGAGGTCCGCCCCCCCCCCATGCTTGAATAAGAAGTTAAAAACAAACAACAAGAAAGAAACAAAAGACAAACATAAACCCTTCAGACTGATTGTGTATTCACTGAAGTGCGTTGCGTTGCATGACTTTGCACAGCACATGCAGCAGCACATAGCAATAAATACAGTGAATGCTTTGGCTCCCCAGTGTGCTGCATTCTGTGTTTATAGTCCTGCAGTCCTGCTGATATGTAGGTCAGGCAGTACAGAGCACATACTCGCAGAGCCTTGCTGACCTATTTAAATGTGCAGGAGAGTAAATTATTTTTAGTTTTATTATGTTGGCTTGAAACGACAGAGTATTATCATCTAATATTCATGCTGGACTTGACCACTGGACCTTATCACGCTCTGGTAACTGGCATACATACATACATTCTCTCACTGCACCTGGACAATTCACAGCGATGATCTCGAACCACTTCACCTCCATGGGTGATTGTTTTCACTGAGTACTGTCCTCTTTTGAATGTTTTAACTGTGTATTTCTCTGTATCTCTGCATCACTGCAAAGGAAGGAAAGCTCTAGGATTTTTGAGGCTTCAGTAAAGGTCTGAATTATTATTTGAATTATGTTCAGTCATCTGGTTTCGGACAGAAATTAAATAAAGTACAACTAAGCTAAGAAAATTAAAACTAACTACCGCAACTCAAAATTAAGTGTGATAAATGAGTAATAGACCACACAGTGTAGTTGCTGTAGTTGCTCTAGTGAACTACAATAAGGTCATTTGATAATATAAATGTAGAGGATATATATAATTTGTTGATTTGTTTTCAGGTCTTTGGATTGGCCAAAAATCCATGTCAGGATTATCACAGGAATTCTTAGATTGGTCATTTGTTAGACAGAAGAACAACAGAAGGTGTCCCAAGATAAATCTGAGGTGTCACAATTAAAGGCATAAGAAAGAAAAATAGATTCCTGTTATTCAAATGTATTTTTTCTTACTTTTGTTCAATTTTGCTTTGCATTTCAGGCAGCAGAAAGACTTTGAAAGGTCTGTTTTAAAAGATTTATCACTGAAGTTATTTGCAACAGATTTTTTAAAACATGTTCAGCAAAAATGTTGCTATTGTGTAAAGGACGACACAGATACGCATTTTGACAGAATAAGGTCATACTTGTAGAATGATGCCTTCTGATCCTCAGTCTAATTTTTTTTTTCTCTGCTCAAATTTCACAGGTCGTCCCTGAGTGACATCTTCTTTCTGTCATCACCTAATTCACTTGGATTGATTGTTGTATTGAAGCTTTCAAGTTGTAACATAGATGTTGCTTATATATTTGCTTACAGAATGTAACAGTGGTTGAAACAGGGTTGTGATTGATTTTCATGCAGTTCAGTTAATTCAAAGAGTGGATTTTCTTTCAGTGACTTGCCGCTAAGAAACATTTCTTCTGTTCATATAAGAGTTGTCATAGTGTGTGAAGAAACTTTAGAGCAGTTTCTTTATCATAATACAAAGTGCAGTTTGACTGTAAATAAAGTGTTTTGACTGTAACCGTGTTGTGAAGGTTGAAGCTGGACGTGTATTTGTTTTCCGACAGATATCAGATTTAAATACTGTAAAAAATCAAAGGGCTCCAGTCGTGGAAAAAAACTACAAGTATATGGTTATATTCATACACGCTTAATGCATGTGGTAAGTCTCTTCCAGACTTTTAGCTCCAGAAACCATTTTGGCCCTTTGCAGAACTCTTTGATACATATCTTCAACCAGGACTTGCTCCATTTACACCCGGTGTAATTTTCCCAGTTATATCAGAGCATGGTTTTCTGTGGCTGTTGTGACAGTGACTCAGATTTTGTTTTGGTTTGGAGAGAAGTAACACCAGCATCCACTATTACCACATAGAAGACAGGTTGGGTCCCAATTGACACCCCCTCATATTCATCAAATTTTTAGGATGAATCATCCAAGCAACAGCAAATTTCACATTTAACGTCTACTTTCATCATTTGTCAATTGTATAGAAATAATTTTTTTTAATGTTTTGATGAAAAGTTTGAATAAAAAAAATAATCTGTCTCGCATTAAGTGGCTTGTAATGTAAATACATTGGGCCAAAAATCAGGTAATTTAGGAAAGAAATAGGTTACAAAAATTACTTGATCACCCTGATTGATAATCAGGGCATGTTTGATTTGTTGAAATGCTTGTTGAGTGGGTGTTAGATTTGAACTTATTGGAGGATGATAGTTGTTTTCATATGAAATATGTTCCATATTCCATTTTTTCATTTGACTTGTTTTCACCTCTGCCATGTTGTGTTGAGCGTGGGAAAAAAGTACTGTAGTGAAATATGACCTGTTTCAATAAAACATGCTTTATTGATGCAGGGTAGAAATGTCTCTAGTTGTCTTTTTTTTTTCTTTTACAATCTTAACCATTTATCAGCAGCAGTTTAAAAACTCACTTAACCAGTTTGTTTACTTGAGCCACAACGTTAATACTCTGGTTGCATTCAGTAAAAAAGTTAATCATTATTCCAAGACAGGTTGTGCTTCTCACATACTGTCAAAGCATCTTCTTTGAAATCTCAAACTATGTAAATACACACACTGATGCAATCACACAGAAAACCACACACATACAAATATACACACTCGCTCGAGACTGGGGCAAAGCAAATCAGGGCTAGAACACGTCTGGCACAAGCTTTCCCAATGAAAATGAATACAGATCCATAAGGCAGGACACTTGACTCCATTAATGTCTTACACGCACACACAAAAAGTTTGAATTCAAGTTTACTGACAGGACGCATCAAAGTGTGCTTTCAAATCAAACGTCACACTCAGCCTCAGCAGGTCACAGCCTCCTCCTGCACACATAAACAGCTTTGCATTGTTGATGTGCCACACGCTGTGGCGGCCGATTCAACTGAAAACTCAAAAGATAAAATAACATCAGATAAAATAACATTAAAACCCAATCAAAACAATTGCTTAAAATCCTGATACGCTCTATGTACAAAAATAATCTTACCATTTCTGCAGTGGTACGTCTCTGTGTAAGGAAGGTCCGATCAGAGTGCAGCTTAGTCTGTTTTCTTAATGCTAATTCCTAACTGTCCACTAAATTCTGACTTGTACACTTTATAAATCTTTCACTGGGCTGAAGATTATGGCGTTTTGGGCATGAGGCTAAATCTAAAAGGATTATTCTCATTCATAATTACATTCTAGTAATATTAAAATATAGAGATTAAACCTTATCAATCATCTGTGAAGTAGTGCATAAATACTACAGTCGATGGCAGGGGATTACTGGACATGGTTTCTTTTCAATCTGAAGTCAAAAGCTAAAGCATATGGTCTATTTTTGGAGCCAAATTCCCACCACAAACAGTTTGTTTGTAGCTTTCCAAAGTCATACAGTACATGCACAGTGTTTGAAGCGTGTCAAAGTGTGCATTTTGTAGTGAAATGTATCATAATTTCAAAAAAATAAATTATTAAACCAAAGTTAGAGTTAAAGATTGTCTTATCCTTGGCAAAAAACAAACAAACAAGAAAACAAACAAACAAAATGAACCTAATGAGATTCCAGGGACCATGTTCACTGACTTGTGTTCTCTGTGTGAGGGCTTGTGAGAGCTTCAAATACTTTTACAAATGCTACATTGTACTGACATGAAAATGATTGATGTGGTTCATTTGTAGAATGGCACTGAACATTTGTTCACACAATCTAGGTTTACAGCACACTCACATAGGTCACCACTGTCCCATAACGACGACAATAACTCTCTAGCTGCACTGTAAAAGATATCTACAGAAGTACATTTAATCTCATATGAAATCTTTCTCTAGCATTTCTAAAAAGAAAGAAACTCTGTCACTGGGATTAGATAACTGTCCATGCTGAAGCACCAAACCCAGCTAGAAGATTGATTTCTCTTTTTTCATACTATAAGAATAGGAGATTAAATTACAGGTTTTTTTTTTTTTTTTTTTTTGCAGTATGGTCCTTGTAGTGGGAAGCGGTGTGGGGACAGTTGGCCCACCAGCCTCCGTGGCCCCGTGATGACAGCCACTGGTGATTATTTTCATCCTAGTGCCCTGCCTCTGTTAGCTTGAAGTCCTCTGCTGCTTGAGAATATCATAGATGTCATCCACTTGGCTTAGTCTCTCAAAGAAGGGGATGAGATCGAGAAGCTCGGTGTCTGACATGTCGTCAAACCAGGATGCTACAGGAACCTGGAGGTTTGAAAAAGCAGGATTTAAAGAACAATATTATTTTAATATTGTTATTAAAAAACCCCAGAAGATTTTAATGAAATATGAAATGAAATATGAATGGCATACAGCATTGTCGGGATGGAAGATGTAGGAGGCTGGGGAGTTGTCAATGATGATGACCTTGCTGAGGTCTCTTCCTAAACGGCTAAGGTCTTTTACGTAGTTCCCTTTGTGAAAGACACACGACTCCCGGAAGAGACGGCTCCGGAAGGCCCCCCATTTGTCCAACAAGTCAGACACAGGATCTGCATACTAGTAGCAAAAAAAAAACTTTACTTTTTTGGTCTCCACTAACTCCAGAGGGAAATATCTGGTGCTGAGCAGTTAGTGAGTTTCTATAGCTGTTTCATTTTTACACTTGAACACTATGGCCTACGCAGACCAACAACCAACCAGCGTCAAACATATGTGTCAACAAGTGATACCCGCAGCATTTAAGCCTGGACATTTTCAAACATGACAGGCAAAAGAGCCGCATCTGATTTCTGACACTATATCTCAAATGTACCCATGATACTGTCAAGAGCTGTGGACAACATGGTAACTAAACCTAATCAGGCAGTGAGTGTGTGTGTGTGTGTGTGAGAGAGAGAGAGATGTTGAGGAATGACTGGGCAGATGCTTCAGAAAGTTAAGGCTAAGGTTAACACAGTTTGAAGTAAATGTTAGAGGTTAAATTGTATGTGCAACTGCCTGACAGGTATCATAAATATATCTTTATGTGTGAGGGTATATGTGGAAGGTCACCTATAAATCACACACAAAAATGAGACTGGGCATCCAATAATTCCAAGTATAATCTTAATGAAACAACAGGTGTCACTTTCCACATCAAGTATGGACAGATCTGTTTACAGCGGTGTTCATTGGTATTAAACTATCCAACCTGCAATCTGCAGCCAAACTTTAGCAAAAAGTGACCCAGATTCAGGACAGCAGACTGACCTTGGCTAAGCTTGCGGTGAACAAAACACACTCAAACAATTCTCCCATCCTCTTGAGGAATTCGTCAACGTGGGGTCTCTTTAACACGTACACCTGGATGGAGACATAAAAGGCAAAGGAGTATGAAACCCACAGTTTCTATACTTAAGTTATTAGGAATATGATCAGTACCACAGATGACTCAGTATATGGTACTATTTACATACACACACAAACACACACACAAAGTTGGGTCCAAAAGTCTGAGACTACATCAAAAATCAGATAATTTCACATAAACCTGGAATTAATCAAAACGTTGAACGATTCACAAACACTCAGTAACACAAGAAGCCACATCACGTAATATTCAAGGTTCGGCTCTGTTTCTAGGTCAGCTATCAGATTTGGGGCATTGACCAACTTCTTTGTACAAAAGGTCAGATTTCCTCGAGTTGTATCCCTTCCACTGAAGCGTGTGTTCAGATGACACTCAGGTGGATCTGATCTGCTCATCTGAGGCTCGTCCAACTAACTCAACTTGCAGCCAGTGTTCACCTGTTATAAATAAGGCTCTGCCTCAAGTTTCCAGGAGATCACTGCAGATCATTACTAAGTAGCAATATGATAGTGAGAAAAATGGCATCAGAACTAAGTGATAATGTCATAAATTGAATTTTTATTATTGTTCTCAAGGCCAAACACTTGGGCTGGGCTAAGAAATACCAGCATTTCAAAGAGTATGACTGGAAAGTCCTATTTCCTGATGAATCCAAATCTGAGACTGATGGCAGTAACAGAGGGGTGAATGTAAGGAGACGAACAAGAGAGAGAATGATACTGCAGTATATCATACCCAC